>CM043323.1:50138926-50551426 GCA_023736055.1 Quercus glauca | reverse complement strand
CATTGTGTATGTTGATGATATGATAGTAACGGGAAATGATTCAAAAGAAAGGAGCACATTGTAGAACCATCTAGCCCGAGAATTTGAGATGAAGGACCTTAGTCCGTTGAAATACTTCATTGGTATTGAAGTGTCAAGATCAAAGGAAGGTGTCTTTCTACCTCAACGAAAATATACCTTAGATTTACTAAGTGAGACTAGTATGACAGCATGTAGTCCAGTTAGCACTCCTATGGAAGAAAATTTGAAGCTAGGCATATATCCGGATCAAGTTCCAACAAACAAGGAGAGGTATCAAAGATTAGTTGGGAGACTAATGTACCTTGCACATACTCGGCCTGACTTGGCATATGCACTAAGTGCCATGAGCCAATTCATGCATTCTCCAAGCGAAGAACATATGAATGTAGTTACCTACATTTTGCAATACTTGAAGTCATCTCCAGGGAAAGGGATTATGTTTAAAAAGGGGAATAATCTGGATGTCAAAGGATACACTGATGTAGATTGGGCTGGATCAATCCAAGATAGGCAGTCTACAGCAGGATATTTCACTTTTGTAGGAGGAAATTTGGTCACTTGGCGAAGCAAGAAGCAAGCTGTAGTTGCTCTATCTAGTGCTGAATCTGAGTTCAGAGGAATGGTTAAGGTAGTATGTGAATTATTATGGATCCGTAATTTATTAGGAGATCTAAATATTAAGCAGGACAGCCCAATGAAGCTATATTGTGATAACAAGGCAGCTTGTGATATTGCCCACAACCCAATTCAGCACGAGCAAACCAAACATGTGGAAGTTGATAGGCATTTCATCAAAGAGAAACTAGAAGCAAGGATCATTGAAACACCTTATGTCTCGTCTCAAGAACAACTTGCTGACCTACTCACCAAGGCCGTATCAAGTCGAGCATTTCATGATGGTCTCAACAAATTGGGAATGAGCGACATCTACGCACCAACTTGAGGGGGAGTGTTGAAGATTCTAGAAGTAATTCCAAGTTGGTATTCTTCTGTATATAGATTGATTGTAAATATATATGTTTCCTAGATTAGAGATATGCTCTACTGGCTAAAAGATTTGTAGTCCTAAAGTTTGGCATTCCAATTATGTATAGTGGCTATTTATGCCCACAATATTGTAAAAGGAAGTGCTTGAATGAAAACCAAGTTTTGACTGAACTCACATTCAACACCAACTGGTTTGAAGAAAGATCTAACACCTGCGGACTACTGAAATTTTTTAAGTGAGCTTCCGTGATGTTACCCTCCAAGTAATTCCTAGCCACATCCAAGGCAACCAGTTGAGAGAGTTGTACAAGACTTTGCTCTAAGGACCCGTTCAATTGATTGTTGGAAAGATACAACTCTCTCAGTGATGAAGATTTGTTAAGCTGACTTTCTTTTTCAAACAAGCCTAAAGTTAGTGCTATTGGACCTTCGAGATCATTCCTTGATAGATCAAGAGAGGTGAGAGAAGTCATGTTCCCAAAAGCATCTGTGATCAGACCTTGTAACTGACATCTTGAAAGATTAAGGTAAACCACACTATGGCCAATTTTAAACAACCAATCTGGTATGTTAGAATTGAAATTATTATCCGAGAGATCGAGGATTTTAAGGGAGGTAAAAATCACATGATGCACATATTGAGGAAGCTTGTGAAGCATACAATAAAATAAACGTAACTCTACTAGAGAACTTAGCATATATATTTATTGAATCGAGCCAATCCTTTGCATTGCTAAGATCAACACCACTCAGATCAAGAACTTTCAAAAAAGAAAGACCATAAACCCAATTGAGGTTTTCATCTCTTAAAGAAGAATATCCATTTCCACTCAAATCCAGAGACTTCAAGTGTGAGAGGTTTCCAAGATTACTAGGAATGGTTCCATATGAAAATTGGCATTAGATAGGTTGAGATATTCTATATGATGAAGAGAACCAATAAACTCTGGAATTGGAATACTATAGCTGTACTTATTTTGACTCAAGTCTAGGTGTCGCAGATATGGTAGGTTAAGCAAAGATGAACCTATCTCACCTGGCAATATGTTGAATGGATCTCGACTGTGGAGCTCAAGTTTGGTCACGTGACCTGTTACGTTGTCACATCCAACTCCACTCCATTTGCAACAATCTTCTTCGGCCTTCCATGAAGAGAAGTAGTCCGTACCACTGCTAAAGCCCTCTCCAAACTTGAGAAGAGCTTCATGCTCCCTGTCCAGGCACCGAATCGCGCTACTCATCAAACTGAACTCTACGCATTGAAGCCCAATGATGAGATAAACAAGTAGCTGAATAAACTTACTTCCTTCAATCATCATGATCTGGATTGCACTTGAGATTTCCAGGTTCCAGCACGGCAGCACTAAATGAAAGATAGCTTACAAATGTTTGGAACCAAGGAGAAGCAGGGAGAGGAGAGCGAAGGTGGCTGAAATATTGAACTCTTTTGCACTCTTTAAACATGTGAATAGAACGTAAACAACTCGTTTTTTTGTTGATTAGGACCTCTACTTTTGTCTTTTTCCCACTTTTTTCTTACATTTCTCTTTCTCGTAATAAATCGAAAAATATCTTCGTGTTATAATACTCGTTCTATTATTTTGTATAAATATTCACCATTCATGCAAACATATCTGTATTGTAAAAGTGAAATTAAAAGTAAAAAATAAATAAAAGTAAAATAGTAAATATGAGAGTATCAACCCAGTGGGTTGGCCGAGTGGTTGGGCACTCGGTCTTAAAGTGGTTATCTTAAGTTTGATTGGAAGCCCCTAACCATCGCGATTTTTTAGTTGAAAGTTTTGAGAAAACACTACGAAAAAAAAAATAAGAGTATTGTTGCCTTCGGTATTATTTGATACTCACACTGTCACACACATGGTTTTGAAACCCGGACCGGACCGTATGGTCCGACTAGAAAACCCGTGAACCTCTCACCATCACAATTCTTTTAAACTTAAGAACCGTTATATGCCCAAAATGTAGGAAACCGTTTGAACTGCGGTTCAACCGCATGGTTCTGAGAACCGTGATCAGACCGTTTCTCACGGTTCCCTTTGAATCTCACAAAAAACATTTCACATAAGCCAAACACAAAACACAAAACAAAATCCAAAAAACATCTCACATAATCCAAACACAAAACACAAAACAAAATCCAATTCTTACAATAAAGTTGAATCAAAACAAGCAAATATGAAAAAAAAAAAAAAAAGAATAAGCCGATCTGACCCAGTCTAGTGGTGGGGAGGAGAACGAACAGCGGTAGGGCGGCGGACGAGGTAATGCTTCATGGTGAACACCGATCTCCACCGGCTTTGTCCTTACGGCGACCTCGATCTCCACCGGCCTTCGATCTGCGCACCACGATCTCCACCGACCTTCGATCTGCGCACCACGATCTCTACCGGTGCTTCAGATTCTCCTCTCTCTCTCTCTTCTCTTTTCTCTGATGTTGTGAATATGTGAAATGTGAATAATTGGGTCCGTTTGTAAATGATAACTGTAAGTCTGTAAAGTAAATGTGAGGTTGAGAGTTGAGTAATAAATTGGGTCCGTATGAAAATGTGTGGTGGTCTTTATCCTTAGTTTTATTTATTTATTTATTTTTTTATGTAATCGTGTGGTTTTTTTTTTTTTTTTGGATTCAAACATGTGGTATTTAATATTAAGAAATGACAATTAAGAAATACTACCACAATATTTTCACAATAAATTAAAATTAGTAACAATTTTTCACATAAGATTTTGATGTGATTCTTGCAAAAATATTGCAAAAAATATTATGGATATAACATCTCAATTCTTTCTTCATCTGCTTTTGTTTGTATTGCTTTTTTATCTCCTCCTTTAATTTCATTCACTTTTGTTTCTAGTACTTTTTTAGGTTTGTGAATGTGAGCTAGCCAGCTGGTCACGTGAGCATTGGAAAGTGGAACTTGGAAAGGCAATTTGATGCTTTTAATTTTCTTTTTATAAATAAATGGTTATTATTATTATTGGATAGATATTTCATATTTGGGTTATAGATGGATATATTAGACAGTTAAAATATAGATTTATAGTTTTAATTGGACTATTTTAGTTAATTTTTCTATTTTTTACTAATTTAATATTTTTATATATTTTTTAAAAAATTATTAAATTAATTATGATATCATCACGGTTCGACTCCGGTTCGACCTCAAAAACCTTGAACCTTTCCTTTTTACGGTTCAATAAACGGTTGGGTCTGAGAACCATGGTCACACATCCAAAACAAATCTTTCTTACAAGTTACAATATATATATATATATATATATATATATATATATATATATATATATATATGGGGAGAAGGAAGGAAGAGTACTTGAATTAGCTAGGACGCACATCGTCGCGAATAGTACTTGAATTATCTTTTTTTTTTTTTTTTTTTTTGACGCGGAGTACTTGAATTATCTGGGGGTGCATCGCACCCTATGGTCCAACACACACTTTATAACAAAAAAAAAAAAAAGCTAAATCAGCTTGTCTTACAAGTTTTTGACAAAGTCAGTCTTTTTTTATTTTTAGCAAAGACTACACACTTTATAACAAAAAAAAAAAAAGCTAAATCAGCTTGTCTTACAAGTTTTTGACAAAGTCAGTCTTTTTTTATTTTTGGCAAAGTCAGTCTTTTCATTTATTAAGAAGTGATGTTTTCATTTATTAAGAAGTGATGTTAAACCGTGTGCGACACACTGAAGAAGAAGAAAAAACAAGCTAGTCGGACTAATTTCCAAGCAATGGCTACAAAGTCTTTCTCTCTCTTCTTTTTTTTTTTTTTTTTTTTTTTTTTTTTTTTTTTTTTTTTAACTGGATATTGAATTAAAACTTAAGTGGATGAGTCCACTTCATTACAAATACATTCCTGGGTCGTGCCCAGTTTTTCCAAAATTAAAAGGGATACAATAACAGGGGGACATAAAAAATAACAAAACTCTCCTCTATATCAGTTCCTAGTCTTGCTAATCTGTCAGCACACTTGTCGCTTTCCCTGTAGCAATGCTTAATCCGAGCTTGAGGAATTCTTTTTAGCATGTCCCTGCAATCATCAACAAGAGAAGCAATCTCACTATTAGTTTCTGTTGCATTGGCAAGTAAAGAGACTATGGATGAGGCATCCACTTCCACTTCCATTGCATTGAGCCCAAGTCTTAGGCATAGCATTAGAACGTCCCTCAGTGCCCAAAATTCAGCAGCAAAGCTGATGGTAAAACCAATAGATCTTGCAAATCCACTAATCCATTCCCCATGACAATCTCTGATAACGCCTCCTCCACCAGCAAGACCCGGACTGCCAAGCCCTGACCCACCAGTGTTCAGCTTTGTCCACAAAAGCTGTGATTTGGTCAATCCCACTGCCATCCGCAATGCTCTTGTGACAGTTGCATGATCCAACACACAGTAGAAGAACTCCGCAACCTGATTCTCCACTGCCTTATGAAGATTAAAGGGAGAAGGCCTAGCAAATAATCTCTTATTACGAAATAGCCAAAGATTCCAGATTCCAAAGAGGAAGAAGGTGGCCCACTGTTGGTCCTTACCAAGCAATTGGGAGGAAGAGTAGGCATTCAACTTCAACCACTCAATAATATCAAGATCGAAGGAAATCCGGAGATGGGAGGGGCAGTCAGCCTCTGCCCAAAATCCGGTTGCAATCGGGCAGTCTCTGAGCACATATGCCATGGTTTCTTGATCCTCATGACACTAATCACAAGATGTATCTCCATTAAAACCTCTCAAAGCTAATATGGACTTCGTAGGGATGCATTTTAATAAACATTTCCAAACAAACAGTTGGATTTTGGGCAAGGTTTTTAGCTTCCAAACCCAGTTGCCTGCAAAATTGGGGTAATTTGGGCTTAAACCTGTAGCTAACATATACGCATTCTTTGAATCAAAATCTCCTTTCGAACTAGAAATTAATAGATGTGATCTTCCCTTCTTGAAGCAGCTCGAATTGGGATGGCTCGAATAGAATGAACTAAAAGGGAGGGCAGCTAAAACGAAATATTATGCAGATCCCAAATTCCATCCTTTTGAACATCAGAGACCCGAAGGCCCTCCTCTCCCTTGTTCAGGGGTCCTTCCACACAACTCCTTATTAACCCAAAATCAAGCCATTTGTCTGCCCAAAAGGAGAGTTGACTATTGTGACCAATAACCCATTTTGTACCTTTCTCACACAGAGAGGCTCCCTTATTGATTGCTGCCCAGGTTCTCGACTTTGATGCTTTGCTAGTGTCCATTCTCCTGCAATACTTATGTCTTAGAACTTTGGCCCATGGTTTCTCCCCCTCATTCTTCATTCTCCAACACAACTTCGCAGCTAAGGTGAGGTTTCTTTCCTTGGCTGCATGAAGGTTGAGACCCCCTCTGGCTTTTGGTTTTGTTACTTTGTTCCAACCCACCAAATGTATCTTCCTTTCTCTCTCTCTCTTATTAAACCTAAATTTTGATAAATTTACTATTATATTACATTCTCTTATTATATTATTTAAGTCATTAATCAAATAACTTTGCTTAGATTCTCCCTTAAAAATTAAAATAAAGTTTCAGAGTTTCTCTAACCTAAGACAGCGCGACAACCCTAGGTTGGTAGAATACGTGCCCACTCTCAGAGTGAGGCTTTTGTCTTGGTTTTTGGTTTCCTGACCGGCGCGGCGTTAGAGTCTATCTCTAGTTGGCTAGGTATGGAGAATTTGTCTGCTCTCTGGGAGTCTTTTTCGCTAACGGAGTCTAAAGGCAGTAAGTAGTAAGTACCAAGTGGAGGATGATGATCTTGAAGGGAAGTTTCTTCTTGCAGCACGGTTTTTTACGGGTAGAGTTCTGAATATTGAGGCCATCGCTCGCACTTTCAAAATACTGTGGCACACTAAGAAAGGCTTCGAAGCATGCGATATGGGTGATCACCGTGTGTTGTTTATTTTTTCTGAGCAGACTGATGTTGACAGAGTTTTTACAGGAAAGCCATGGTCTAAGTACTTGGTTGCTTTGAAGAGAATTGGACATCAAGCGGAGATGAAGGGAATAGTATTTGATAGTGTGTTTTTTTGGATTCAGGTACATGACCTCCCTATGGGTAGTTTGAAGTTGAAAGTGGCATAAGACATTGTTTCGATAGCGGGGGAAGTAGTAAACTCAGGGGCAGCGGAGGAGGACTATGAAGGCAGCCACTTTATGCGAGTAAGAGTGAGGATTGATATTACAAAACCGTTATGTAAAGGTAGAAAGATAGGACTGAGTGATGGCAAGGAAGGTTGGGTAAATTTCAAGTATGAGCGTTTGTCTAACCTATGTTATTGGTGTGGTTGTCTTACCCACCATGATAAAGAATGCTCAGTCTGATTGGCAAGGAAGGGTACACTTCAGGGTAGTGATCAACAATTTGGATCGTGGTTGCAAGTGAAGACCCTAAACCTGGCCAAGAAAATTGTGATTCAGGTTACTGGGTATGAAGAGGAGAAGCAATGGATAATGAGACTGCCTTATATTCGAAGCAGACTGAAGGTGGGGATGTGGAAGTTTTGAATATTGTGCAAATTAATGGGGACCAAAAGCACCATCGAAGTGATGATGATGAGGATTGAAGTGCCAAGTTTGATGATGTGCACGTTCAGATGGAGGTACCAGTGGTGACGGAAGTGAATGGGATTCTTGATGTGAGTAATCCGCACAGGTGCATGGATCCAGGAGACATTCGAGGCCCCACTAGTTAGAATTTCCAAGCTCAGTTAGATGATATTGATGCCGAGTTAGCACACTTCGATGGTGGGAAGGAACTTGGGAAGAAGGTCCGGGTTGGTAGGGGTAGTGGTGAGAGGGACCGAATGGAGAAGTCAGTAAGGGGTTAAGGAATTTTCCCCTTCAATTTGATTGTGGCAGTACACCTTTAATAATACCAGTGGAGCTGTTTTCCTTGAAGCGTCCAAGGGAGGTGTCAAGTGAGGAAATGGGACTTGCTAATGATAGTAGAAAGAAACAGGTACTTGTGGTCAGAACTCAATTGGTGGAGGCTGATGTTTAGCCTCGCCAACAACCATGAAAATCTTAGCTTAGAACTGTAAGGGGCTTAGGAACCGGCGTGCAGTTCAAGAGCTTGTCAATATTGTGTAAGCACATGATCCTATGATTGTGTTTTTGTTAGAAACATGGTTATCTAAGGAACATATGAAATGGGTACGAAATCGGATTTTGTTTGATGGGTGTTTTATGGTGTCTAATGATGATTGGGGGGGATTAGCTCTTTTATGGAAAGCAAGGGTGGATGTTTAGGTGAATAGTTTTTCAAAGTATTACATTGATTTTATTGTGCATGGGGGTTCGGAGAATGCTAGGAGATTGACTGGGTTTTATGGGGAGCTCGATACAGGTCATTGGAATAAGGGTTGGAATATGCTTCGAATGCTTAGACCTAAACTGAAACTTCCATGGTGTGTTTTGGGTGATTTTAATGAGTTGCTTGAGGTGCAAGAAAAGAGAAGTAGGGCTTCTCAGGCTCATTTTTTGATGCAGAGCTTTTGTGATATGTTGGACCATTGCAGGTTTGTTAATTTGAGGTATTCTGGTCCAGATTTTACTTGGCATGGCAGGAGAATGGGGGAGTGGATTTGGGAAAGATTAGATAGGGGAGTTGCTAATTATGAGTGGTTGACTCATTTTCCTACAGGTAGGGTGAAGCATTTGAATTGCTTTACATCAGATCATAGGCCACTTCTTTTATCCTTGGATAGGGATAGTGAGTACCAAAGGTGGCGCAGGAAGCCTTTTCGGTTTGAAGCAATGTGGATTTCGGACCCTGAGTGCAAGGAGGTGGTAGCAAGGGCTTGGGATTGCACTCCCAATGGTACTCCCATGTTTGTGGCAACTATAAAACTTAAAAGATGTAAGAAACGGTTGAAGTCTTGGAGTAGGGTTCATTTTGGCAATGTGAAGCAGCAGATAAAGCAAGCAAAGGATCAATTATGGCATGCTGAAGAGTTTTCGACCAAGACTGGGGAGCTTGAGGAGGTTATTCGGATTAAGATGGAATTGAATGCTCTTTTTGATAAAGAGGAGAAGATGTGGCAACAAAGGTCCAGGGTTCAGAACATAGTTTTTTCATGGGACTGCCACTCAAAGGAAGAGGAAGAATTTTATTAGGGGGTTAAGTGATGCGAATGGAGCTTGGCAGGAGGATGAGGAGGTTTTTTCAGCTATTATCACTGATTTCTATACTCATCTAGTTACTTCCTCGAATCCACAAGATCTTTATAGGGTTTTGGAGGGGGTTGATGCTGTGGTCACTGAGAGTATGAGAACAAATCTGGAAAGGCCTTTTATTAGTGAGGAGGTGGGAGTAAGAATCAAAGAAATGGCTCCGCTTAAAGCCCCAGGTCCAGATGGTATGCCACCTTTATTTTATCAGACTTATTGGATTGATATCGGTATGGATGTTTCTCAGGTTGTTTTATCTTGTTTAAATTCAAGGTCTATCCTAAAATCTATCAACCATACATTTATAACTCTGATTCCCAAGATTAAAAACCTTGAAAGGATCTCTGATTTTTCGACCCATAAGCCCGTGCAACGTGATCTACAAGATCATCAGTAAGATGATTGCTAATCGCCTCAAGCCCATTCTTAATTCCATTATATTTGAGACCCAAAGTGCTTTATCGCTGATAGATTGATCATTGATAATATTTTAATTGCCTTTGAATCTTTGCATCATATGAAGAATAGTTGTACAGGGAAGAAAGGTTTTATGGCTATGAAATTAGATATGAGCAAGGCTTATGATAGGGTGGAATGGGTGTTTCTTGAAAAAATTCTTCTTAAAATAGGTTTCCCATGTGCATGGGTAGCTTTGATTATGGAGTGTATTACCATTGTCTCATATTCTATCCTCGTGAATGGGGAGCCAAAGGGTATGATAGTCCCATCTCAAGGTTTAAGACAAGGAGATCCTTTTTCCCCTTATTTGTTCCTTTTCTGTACCGAGGGGTTGAATGCTCTTTTATGAGGTGCTGCAGTAAAGGGAGACATACAGGGTTTCTCGCTTTGTAGAAATGGGCCTAAACTAACTCATCTATTTTTTTGCTGATGATTGCTTAATCTTTTGTAGGTCTACTTTAGAAGAGTGCAATAAAATTCAAGAGCTATTAGCTTAGTATGATATTGTGTCGGGCCAAGTGATTATTAAGGAGAAAACCACTCTTTGTTTTAGCAAAAATACAGATGAAGTAACTTAAGAAGCTATCAAAGTGGCCCTCGATGTCCTTGTTATTAGGCATTATGAGAAATATCTGGGTTTACCTTCTTTTGTTGGAAGAAATAGGTCGACGTGCTTTGCTCAAATCAAAGAATGGATATGGGGTCGTATGCAAGGTTGGAAAGAAAAGTTGTTGTCTCAAGCTGGTCGCGAGGTTATGATTAAGGCAGTGGTCCAGTCTATCCTGGTTTATTCAATGAGTGTCTTCAAGCTTTCGGTAGGCCTTTGTAAAGATATTGAAGCCATGATTCAAAAATTTTGGTGGGACAATGGTGATGGAAGGAAAATTCATTGGGTTAAATGGAGTTCTCTTTGTTCTTCAAAATCAATTGGTGGTATGGGGTTTTGGGATTTCCAAAAGTTCAATAATGAATTGTTAGCTAAATAGGTGTGGCGTCTCTGTCATCGATGAGACTTCCTCCTTTTTAAAGTATTTAGTGCTAAGTATTTCCCGAATGGTAATATTCTTGAGGCGTTTGTTCATCCTAAATGCTCTTATGCATGGTAGAGTATTCTTTAGGCACGAGGAGTTATTGAAAAATGGGCTATATGGAAGGTTGGTGATGGATAGCTGATTGATGTTTGGCAACATAGGTGGCTGCCTGATCTAAATCATAGTAAGATCATCTCTCCAAAAGCTGATTCTTCAGTTCAGCAAGTTTGTGATTTGTTTTTCCTTCATACAAGAGTTTGGGACCCAGGTTGCCTTGCAAGTTGTTTGATTCCGTGGGAGGCTGACTTGGTGAGGAGGATTCAAGTATGTGAGGATGGGCAGAAGATAGTCTGACCTAGCCTCTGACCAATGATGGGGAGTATAGTGTTAGGAGTGTTTACCGTATGCTTGTCTCTTCTGAAACTCTTCTTATGCCCAGTTCATCATCTTTGGGTAGTAATGGTTTGGTGTGGAAGAAAATATGGAAGATGAAGGTACCTAATAAGATCCGGCATTTTATTTGGCGCGCTGCTAAGGACTTTCTACCCATGAAATAGAACTTAAAGGCTCGTCATCTCCCTATTGGCGAGGAATGTGATGGTTGTGGAGAGAAAATGGAGTCAATTATGCATTGTTTATGGCTCTATGATCAGGCGAGGTCGGTGTGGATGTCGCTCCTAGAATTTCGGTCACTGACTCAGAAGAAGTGTCAAACTTTCTTTGAATTGTTGGAGGAGCTTTTCAATTCTAGGTCGAATTTTATGGCAGCTTTGTTCGCTAATGTGGCATGGTGTTTATGGTAACGTCATAATCGGATGAGGGAGCATCAATCTTCTTGGTCGCTACTTGAATTGGGTGATAAAGCTCGGAGGCTAGTTGAGGAATTCTGGGACGTGAATCCTTAGGAGCATGGTGCGTCTATTCCTCATCCTATGGTTCACCAGTCTCCTCCACCCGATGGTTGCTTCAAAGCAAACTTTGATGCTACTTATTTTGAAGATTCGGGTTTAGCAGGTATTGATGTTGTATGTCGAGATCAGTCCGAGCAAGCTATTGCGGGACTATGTCAGAATCTGGGAAGGGTGCAATCAGTTGAGATGGCTGAAGCTTTGGCTACTCGAAGAGCTGTGATTTTCGCAAGGGAGTTGAGTCTCTTTAACATTATTGTTGAAGGTGACTGCCTTCATGTAATTCAGGCCTTGAAGTGTAGTGGTGCCTGCCCTCTGCTGTTTAGCCATATCAATGATGAGACCAAAAGACTTGGATGTATGTTGAGAAGTTGTTTGTTTCAGCACGTTAGGAGGGATGAGAATAGATTAGCTCATTGCTTAGCTAAAAAAGCAGTTTTATCTGCAGATCTTGAGGTATGGGTAGAAGATTTACCCGAGAATGTGGATGTTGTTTTCCAGTCGGATCTTCCCTGAGTTTGGTTTTTGTTTTGATTTGTAGTTTGTTTTTGTTTTTCCATTAATAAAAGATCGCTTACCTTTTTCTTAAAAAAAAAGACTTTTAAAATACCTTCTCTCTCTCTCTCTCTCTCTCTCTCTCTCTCTCTCTTCCCCACCGAAATTGATAGTAATAATAAAGTAATAACATTATTTATTTATTTATTAATGTTTCCTTTCCTTGGTTGGTTCTCATCAATCAATATATATATATATATAAAAGTAAAAACCTCATACAGGAGTGTATGAGGTCTTGCCAAATGGCGCTCTAACTTTGCATTTAGCATTTTTTTACTTCTTTCGTTAAGTTTTTCTATATTAATATGTGTTGTGATGGTCCCAAGCATTTTCACTTTTCAGTTTTCTATTAAAAAGTGAGAATACATAATTTGACCGATTAGCCAATATTTCATACTTTTTTTTCTTTTTTGATAAAGTTTCATACTTTTCTCACAACCCATAATTTTGAGAAAAGTTTGTGTTCTAGAAATTTTCTTAACACAATCCTTCAGATGGTCCCATTATTTTTTCAAAAAAGACCTTTCTTTTGAAGAAATTGTTTAATACAATCCTTCTTTGTACAACTCTCTCTTCTTCCCTTTCCCTTCCCTTTCTTTTTCCTCCCTTCTTTCCTTTTCATCTCCCTTACAACCAAACAGATATTAGTTTCCAAATTCAACTAATAAAAAAAAGTGTTTTGAGGATATTAATAAAAAGAGTTTGAATTTGGTAAGAATAGGGTGTAAAATTCATATTTTATATCATCCAATAAGAGATGTCACATAAGTTTTTTATTTAAAACTCAGTACATCATACCACAATTAATAACATCTTAATAAACTCCCAATTTGGTTGAATTTTCAAATGAGTATTATAATCGATTGAGTGTAGTTGTTCTTATTCTTTAATACGTGATAAGATGATGTGGCATGTTGGGCTTGGAGGGTGTGAAACTTGGGTTTTAACCACATTTTTATAAAATTTAATCTTTAATAAAAATATGTAAAAGACATGTTTAATTACCATTTTAGTCTTTAACACTTGTACAGTTGTACTATGTATCAAAATGGTTTTTAACATCTTAAACGTGACAATTTTGTTTCTAAACTTTTGGAATTGTGTCAAAATAATCCTTATTATTAAGTAGCAAATGAAAAGAATTGATGTATCTAACATTAATATCAAAATAATATTTTTATGCCATCTAAGCTATCCTTTGAATTATCATGCATCCTTAATTAGAAAATAAAATAGAATAATTGAAAATATATTAATTGCATCTCTATAAGTAAATGAGGTGTCATTTTATTAGCAGAAATTGAAAATTTCTTCTCTTTTCTTTTCCTCTGCTTTCTTGGCAACCAAATGGGGTTTAAGTCTTGAGTTTTTAGTTAAAGTGCTCATGAAAATCATCTAAAAAACATACTATTTACCTAATTTTAAAATGAAATTAAAAAAAAAAAAAAGCCAAATGTCAATTTTTTACATTAGAATTTTTTAAAGAAGTTAAAGTTATTACCAATTATATTATAAAAATATTGTAAACTAACATGATAATGAATATAATTAGTGTCATGTCAACAAGGTAATAAATCAATTTCCTAATTATTTTTCTATTTTGTGTTTAAAGATTGATACATTCATTTAATAAAAGTAGTGTGTAACCCTGAGCATATGCACATGTACATTTAAAAACAATCACAATTATGTGTGTGTGTGTGTGTGATTTAGAATCTAATTGGTTTTAGACTCTTCAGTTTTGTACCAAATAATTCACCTGCTACAAAAATTAAAATATTAGATGGGATACATGGTGCAAAATTGAACTCCAATTAAAATTCAATTTAGAATCTCATTGATTTTAGACTCTTTGATTTTTTCACCTAATAATTCACTTGACACACAAATTTAAAAATTAGATTAGACATGCACATAGTGCAAATTTTGACTCCAATTTAGAATTTAATTAAATTTTCTCTCAGTTTTGGCTATATATATGTATGTATGTATGTATGTATAGCTACCTACCATCACTCTATTTAAAATTACATGTTGTTCATGAAATCACAATCCCATATATGGCCCTTTTTTAGGAGCCACTATCTCATCACAAAAACTCTCATTAAAAAAAAAAAAAAGTTAGTATATTGCTATGTATTTGGAATGATGAGTCCATCGGTATTTGGAAATCAATTTTTTTTTTAACCCTAAATTGGACATGTGGCACAAAATTAGACAACAATTGGAATCCAATTTAGAATCTAATTGGATTTTCTCTCAATTTTGGCTTTAATTATATATATAGACTTGTTATTAGCCTGTGCGATGCACGATTTTTTTTTTGGTATGATCTTTTTTGGTAAATATTATGACTGGAGAACATTTTTTTGGGAAAACAAACTTCTTTCATTTTTATGTAATGGTTTTAAAAAATACAATGAAGGGTTTTATGATAAATTTTGTTAATTTTATGAAATACATTTATATAAAATAAAACTCATAAAATGCATAAGATATATGTAAAGGTATAATTCATGACTATGCATGAAAGTTATTGTATTTTTTTTTTTTTAAATTTCTATTAACTAGATCACATTTCTTAAATAAACTAAACAACCATTTGATCAACCCATTATGCATGTAATGTTTGGAATGTTGTTAGTTAGTACATGATTGCTTGATAAACAATATTAAGTAAAAATTATTTTAATTCTATTTAAGAAATTTTTTGTGCAATTTTCATTTTCATGTCCATTTTTTTAATCTAATAGATTTTATTTTTCACGTTAGTTTAATTGAATAGTATTGTGTTTATACTTTTTTTTCTTAACTACAATTGATAATTCACAAAATGAGTAAACAACTCATTGAGTATTGCAAAAGATACAAATATGAACATTAACATGAGCATGAACATGAAGAGAGATTTCTATTCATTTTCTTGAAGAAAAATGTACTTATAGAAAATTCTAAACTTTATTAGGTAAAGAAGAATCAAAGTTATAGTTAGCAAAATCAATAAACCAAAACTTTTCAAAGCCTAAGAGGAGCCATTACTCATTTGAAACAATCCAAAATATTGAAGGACTAAAAAAAAAAAAAAAAAAAAAACCATCCACTCCAGACTTCCATCGCAATTGCTTTAGCTCAAGGAAAACAATATATATCTCTATATCTTTTATTTATTTATTTAGAAATAATTATAATATACTGCTAATTCAATAACTTGAACATATTTTCCCTAATTCCTACAATTTGAACGTTTTCTCCCTTAAACCCCAAACACTTTGTGTATGGGGAGGTGCCAATTCGGCTACATGGCCCTCGACATATATATATATATATATATATATATATCTCATTTAATAAATATAGAACTTCCTTAAAATATATATATATATATATATATGTTTATCATAATTAAGGGAAATCCTAATGGGTACTTCACTTGAGCATATGTGAAAAAGGCATATACATACCACAAATGGTTAAGGAGAAAGGAAAAGTTGCTAATTCTTTTTAATATAGTTAATTGCTTTGCCTCAGTCAATTGCCCAAACAACATACTGCTTATTCATACCATAACCACAAATGACAATGCAACATTAGCCATTTGTAATTGCTAATCTAAAAGTACAAATTTCTTTAATAGCTTTACCTTCATTTCTTTTGGCTAATATGTCTCTACTGAATCAAAATCAAACCACAAAAATCGTATAAAAATCACCAAATTAGAGTTTAAAATTATAATTAAATTTTAAAAGAAATCTAGGCACAATTGCACAAAAATTCCATGTAACTAAGTCACACTTAGGAATATTAGACATTTTTTCCTTTTTATATATAGGGGGTCCCAATGAAATGAGGGGGCTAACAATTTTCTCTCCAAAACATTTATTGTAGGAATATAAAAGTTTTCCATTGTATACTTTTCACAATTAAAGAACATGACTTGCCAACGAATCAAACTAGAGTTTGTAGTACCTATAGCAATTTCACAACATCAAGAACAAACCCCAGTGTATACATTGTCAAATTCCATAGTCTCTTGTTACATCAAATGAGTGTTTAATTTTTCTCGCAAAGTATTGAATAGTAAAGCTTGTGGGTTATAGTCTCAATTACAACTCTCAATCATGTTTGTAAAAGTTATGATTTACAACTATTTTTGTGTTGGCTTTATTCCGTGTCAAATTTGATTGTAATTATGTTCAATCTTATGTACCTTGTATTTTATGTGGGATTTCTTTGTAAGGGTTATGTGTGTGAGAGAGCGTGAAGACTCAAGGCAAATTGAAGACCAAAGAAGTTTTCACGAGTAGCCTTCCCGTGAAGTGAAGCATGTGCTTAGCACATGATTGGAATGCGAAGAGTCATGACAGATGATGACAACTGGTTTTCGTGAGTGTCTTGCAGGTAAGGCTTTCTCGCAAGATACTCGAGAAACATTTTGTTTTACTATTTTATCATATCTATTCCACTACTTCCTCACCCACACTATATATACCATCATTACCCACATATATTAAGGAGTGCTTCAGAGAGAAAACCCTAGCCACATAACCTTTGAGAGTGAGAGATTGTCATACTCACAATTCTCTACACAATCCATTGTAGTTTTCCTCAACTCCTACCTCTCCATTTCCAAATCCTTGAGAGGTTGATAGCTCAAACACTTACCACACCCATTTTGAGTGTAAAGTGAGGTTTTTGGTGCTGCTGGGAAGCATTGGAAGAAGCCATTTGTTTGGTGGATGCAATCAGGCTGAATTGCGTGATCCGAAGAGCTAGAGAAGACAAGACTTGGCGAAGTCAGTTGGTAGCAGGAGTTTGGAGGGCTTGAGTACAAGGGGTGGACTCGGCTTTGAGGGTCTTTTGCTATTCTTATACTCCAACTTATTCTCTAGTGGATCGATTTACCACTTGGAGGGCGGCGAAGAGGTTTTTTGCCGAGTACTTCGGTTTTCTCTTTGATAACACATCGGCGTGTTATCTTGTATTTGCATTCTTCTTCCCTACTCCTTTAGCTTTCATTTTACTACTATGATTTGATAAATATGGCTTAAAGTAGTTTTATTGTTTGTTCACTCACATTACTTTATTCCGCACTTAGTTTAGGTTAAAGTAAAATCAACCGAGCCGTAAGTTTTAATTTGGGGGTCTAAACAGCTCTTGTGTTTTCACACAATTTTGAGCTTTCAATTGGTATCATAGACAGGTTCTCTTGTTGTGGTTTCATTACCTAAGTGTGATCTTAGACCCTTTTTGAGATGGATCGATCTCAATTGATCAATGCTCCTCCATACTTTGATGGGAGCAATTATGCATTTTGGAAAGTCCGTATAAGGGCATTCCTTTGTTCTATCAATGATAGTGTTTGGGACGCTGTCGAGATAGGATGAAATAGGTTAAAGGCCACCAAATCCGAATGGGATAAGGCAGCACTTGCAGCAGCTAATGCTAATAGCAAGGCTTTAAATGTTATTTTCTGTGGTGTTTCTCTTGATGAATTTCACAGGATCTCTCATGTCACAATTGCCAAGGAGGCATGGCAAATTTTTGGAGACAACCTATGAAGGCACCAAGAAGATGAAGGACACCAAGTTGCAAATGCTCACCACACGCTTCAAGGAGCTAAAGATGAGTGAAGACGAGTCATTCGACTCATTTTATGGGAAGCTAAATGAAATGATGATTGGAAAATTCAACTTGGGAGAAAAGACAAAAGACTCCAAGATTGTGAGAAAGATTCTACGCTCATTGCCCGAGAGTTTCTGTGCAAAGGTCACTACCATTGAAGAGGGCAAAGACCTTGATAAGATTAAAATTCAAGAACTTATCGATTCTCTTCAAACCTATAAGCAGGAAGAGCAAATCTATTGCTCTCAAGACAATCAATGAGAGATTGGATGCTCAAGACTCCTCGGATGAGGATGAGGATAAGGTTGAAAAGGATGTGGCATACCTTGCCAAGAACTTCCATAAGTTCCTAAAGTTCAAGAGAGATGGAAAGTCTTTTGAGAAGGGCAAATTCTCAAAGTTCAAGAAGGACAAGAAAAGACTTCAAGAAGAAGGATTCAAGGGATTCTTCACCATCTGAAATGGTCATGTACTTTGAGTGCAAAGGACATGGGCATATGAAGAAAGAATGCCCCACATATTTGAAAGCAAAGGGTAAAGTCTTTGCAACTACCCTTAGTGACTCAGATGGTTCAAATTCTAACTCGGAAGAAAGCTATGACAGAGAAGGAAACTACTCCGCATTTGTGACCATTGCACCCGTGGACTCCTCAGAAGATTTGAATGCACTAGTGGAAGAGCTCGGTGAGCACACCGAAGTGGATTCAATGGGAGTTGAGGAGGAATCCAATGATAAAGGCAAAGAATGTGTCTATGAAGGAACAAACGGATTGTAGGAAACTTATAACTCTCTTCTAGAGAAGTCTGGAGAGTATGCAAGAGTGGCTAAAGCAGCCATCAAGAAAATGAAGAGAGCTGAGCAAGACTACAAGAGCATACTCATGAGGTACAAAGAAGCGAAGTGTGAAGTTGAGGTGTTGAATGTAGAACTAACCGAAGCCTACTCTAAGATCAAGTTTCTGGAGCTTGAAGTGATTCAAGCTAATGCCAAAATGGAGCGAGTTGCTTCCAAGAAGCTTGACGAAGTACTTGCACATTAAAAGCCTTTTTTTGACAAAAGTGGCTTGGGATATTTCGGAACGAGTAGTTCAAATGTCAATGTGTCCAAGGAAATGAAATTTGTTAAGGCTAAGAAACCAATGGTAGCAACTCCAAGTGTTGAGAATGTAAAAGTGGAGAAGAAGCCAAATGGAACTGCTCAAAAGGTTTTAACAAAACATCAAAATCCATTTGTGGCCAAACCCAAGGCTAAAGGGAAGCCTCTCCCAAAGTCTCAAAGAGGTCCTTAAGTTCAACACTTCTGCCACCATTGTGGAGTTCAAGGACACACAACACCTAACTACTATAAACTTCACGCATTGAAGAAAGTGGATTCTCAAAGGCTAAGAGGACAAGGAAAGGGGAATTGGAACGCCAAGCAATCAAAAGGGCAAGAAGCTGATTCAGGTTTTAGTGATGTTATAAAGATAATGGACACCATCACCTCTTGTTTGGCAAGCTTCAACCAAAAGTTCGAGAATCATAGCTCTAGTACCCAATCCTCTAGGGATATTACCCCAAATGCACTTATCGTGTGGGTGAAGAAGGGTACACATGCATAAGCATTAGACCATGTCCATGCATCAATTTTTCCTATATGTTGTGAATTTGTTTAGTTGTTTGCTTATGTTTCACATTTTGGCATGTCTCTTTTCAAGCTTGTTTTGTACTTGCTATTTTTGTTGATCTTACTTTTCATGTTTTGTTTTTGAGTGTGATAGGCCAAAAACATATTGACCCATTGTGATAAATTAATTGATTAATTAGTCAAGTGAATTAATTAAGTTAATTAACATGCAAACGCGTGGTAGCACAAACAAATCACCAATTAATCTAAGTGCAGTGGAAAATAAATCTAACACGGTGATTTGTTTACGAATAGGGAAAACCTAACGGCAAAAACCCCACCGGGTGATTTTCAGGTCACCACTCCCAAAACTTCACTATTATCACAACAAGCAGTTACAAGTAAAGGAATCTAAGTACCTTATACCAACCTACAGTTGAACCCGTACCCCAATACCCAATTGGACTTGTTCTGTAGTGACAATTTCCCATTTTGATGCACAACTCCTAAGTACATGACTAACCAATTGTGCGGATCCCAGTACGCAACTTCAATCACCAACTAGAGAAGATTGTTGACTGTAAATTTCTTCAATTCATCCACGATGAAGATCAAGAAGATGCTTGGTCACAAAACCCTATGGTGCACATACACAGCAACTTCTTCAAGAATGATGAACTAGGGCAAAACTTTGTCTTCGGTCACAATTTGCTTGAACAGACTTTGCTCAATGCTTGTGCAACTTGTGAACTCTTTGACAGCCCTTAAAACAATCCTTTTATATGTCAAGGCTTAGAAGAAAAGAAAGCCTAAACATATAAACACGGATCCCAAGAAAATCATATCTGAATTATGAAATTCTTAAACCTCGACAGATAGGAGGTGTCGAGAAGGTGTCGAGCACACGGGGCTGGAACAACTTTCTTAAGCTCGATAAATGCAGCTGTCGAGCCAGCTGTTGAGTTTTAATGAATTTGCACTTCTCAGCTTGTTTCTTGGACAGACTTGATGACTTCAACACTTGATCTTGAAACACGGTTTCTTAAAGTGTTAAACACATCCTAGATCTACCCAATTACAAGTAAAGTGTGTTTTGTCAAACGATTAGCCAATTACATCAAAAAATAACATATGTTCTTAACAGGTGAAACACATATGTCCTAACAATTCTCCCCCTTTGGCAATCCGTGACAAAACCATAACAAACAAATTAACATATGAGAGAAGTCATAAATCACTCAACTCATATTCACTTGTTGAATACAATAAAATCTATCCTAACACAAACTCTTGAAAAAGTTTGCAAGAAGAGAGTTTATAGCAAGTAGACTTTGACAACCTGTATTTTTGAAATACTTTAAACAAAACTCATCAAGGCATCTTAGTGTGAAACAAAAATAATAAATTGCATACAAATAAATAAGAAGCATGTATATAAAGAGAGAAAAGAAACAACACATGTAAAAGGTAGATGAAAGAAACATACATCAACATATAAAGAAGATAAGTACAATGTATGTCAATAAATGGTCACAAGACCCAATGTACAAGAACAATGTATCAATAAAAGAAAGAAAAGAAAAGATACATGAAATCCTCATTACATCCCTCATATCAACAACATTCCCCCTAACAAAATGTCCTATACTAACTCTCCCACTAAGAATGACTACTCTCATATCTAAAACTACTCCCCCTTTTTGTCACAAGTGACAAAAGGTAAAGTGTCAAGTAGACATCTCATCGATAGGGCTAGCATCTCCATCATCATCATCAGCAGCATCATCGTCATCACCATCATCATCATCATCCTCAGCTGTAGAATCAGAAGCTACTGGAGGAGGTGGAGGAGAAGCCTCAGAAGCAAAACCACCCATGGTTGCCTACCGCCTAGCAATACGGCCAGTATGAACATTCACCTGATACAACTCAGTAGAGAGTGTATCAAGGCAAGCATCCATGCGCTGAAGCTGCACCATGATATCTCCTAGAGAAACATCACCCATAGAAGAGGAAGGGGTAGATGTGGATGGAGCAGATCGAGATGAAGGAGCCAAACGGGAGGGAGGAGCTACTGACTCCTGTCGCGACCTAAACTGCGCCTCACTACGTTTTACGGTAGCGGTATCTATGGCACACAAGAAAGTGAAATGGTCAGACACTAGAAAGGGACGAAAAAATGGTATAGAATCCTCGTGATAGCAGAAGGAAAGATGAGCTTATCACAGAACGCCGTATCCAAATGAACATCTATAATAGAAAGAATGAAATGAGAAGGGAAGTCTATAATAAGATGCTCAAAGAGTGATAACAAAAACCGAGCACGAGGCTCTGTGATGGAGCTATAATGAGAGAAAGGATACAAAACAAAAGTCATCACCATGTTTAAGAATCTAGGACCTTTAGCAAAAGGCCTACATGATGTAAACTGACGCTCACCCCAATCAAAAGGATGCTCACAGAAAGCAGATTTGAGCTCATCCTTGGACACAGTCCTCAAACGCTCACAACTAGGATAGTCAGGAAACTCTACCCTAGGAACCCAAAGCACATCTGCAACAAGCTGCGATGCGATAGGAATGTGCATACCTCGAACGCAATTAAAGAAAAGAGGTACTAAACGATCAATCCCTTGCATGTTGGAGTAAAACTCTTGGATAAGCACAAGAGGACAAGTGACCAGGACGTCACACAGTGACTTCCATCCTCGATTGTGAATGACATCGGAAAGGTCGGTGTCGGCGAAGTTCGCTAGAATGACTTGGCGTTCCGAATGAATGCCTAGTCTAGAAAAGTTCTCCGATAAAGCCTTTCGAGCATCCTCATCACGGAACCGAATATTAGAAGGAGTAAGATCAGAAGACAATGCCCCGGAACGAAGAGGATTCAGAGACAGAGCAGATTTACGCTTAGGTGCCATAGACACGACTAACGTAAACATAAAGAGAAGAAGGGAGAGAGACAATCAGAAAATCTCCAACAACAGTTCAAGTATAACAAGTATATTGAAAAGAGAGTACGTATGCATGGACAATGCATGAACATGTGACATGAAAAAGAAAATACATCATGGGCTCTGCCCAATCCAATCCTACCAGCACACAATCAACTTGCACACATCGAAATGCATGATAATACTGTTATAATGCAAATGTGATGCAATGCACGAGATTTTAAACTCATTTAAATGAAAACCCATCCCAAAATTGCAACAAATACTCATCAATTTTGAAAAACCCCAAAATTTTTCAAAAACCCCAAAACCTAGGTTTCAAAACATGAAAATGCATGAAGAATGAAAGATTAGAAGCTTACCAAGTGAAGAAAAACTTGAAAAAGCTTAAAGAAACCTTGAGAATCAAGATTGGAGTGATATGAGAGAGTTTGGGAGAGAAAAGAGAGAGAGAGTTATCGAGAGAAATGAGAAACTGGATCGCACATGAGTATATATAGAATCCTCAGTAAATCTCGACAAATGAAGGTGTCGAGACTTTTGTCGAGATAGGCGTCGAGAAAATGGTCTTCGACAAATGCAAGTGTCGAGAAGGTATCGAGGAACAAACCAAAGACACAAGAATAGAAGCTCGATCGATCAACCTAGCTGTCAAGAAGCTATCGAGGGGACAAGAGAAATCTCGATCGATCCACCAGGTGTCGAGGAGCTATCGAGATTGCTATAATAAAAAGCTTAGGAAGCGCAACAGATAGCAAGGTGTCGAGGAGGTATCGAGGAGCTGTTGAGCTAGCTTTTAAAAATAGTTTTTCGAAAAGACAAAAACACAGACATGAATGCAATCAGACATGCAACTCAACCAATGATCCAATCAACATATTAAGCTTTTAAAATCATCTCTCAATAACAAACTTAAGCACATGGATCCCAAAAACACACACACACATTAAACGAGTCTAACCAATTTTATTTTTCAAAAACAAGTTAAGACAGTTTAGTGAGCATATATAAACACATGTAAACCTTGTGATGGCCAAATCACATTGTACCTGCACATGTATCAAGAGTAGCAAAGAATATTGCGTGTTGTATGTGAAAAATATCGCAAGATTGTATAAGTGTATACATGTTATGATGATTTGAGATATGAGAAAATCACTTTAACTCACACACAATCATAATTGTTTGATGGGGACTATCGCCTTCGAGGTACATTCTATAACTCCCACATCTCTTAGAATACACGCTTGCAATCATATTTAAAGCATTTTTAATATTTTTGCTTTTTAATTTTCTTTGCATATTTTTCTTTTATTTAGCATGTCATGCATGCGCATATAAGAGATAGAAAAGAAATACCCAATGATAATTGACATTCCAATTTTGCTATGCCGAAGCACACAAACGTCATTGACATCACACTTTTACTATGCCGAAGCATACAGATGTCTTATCATGATTGGCGGGCAACAGTGGTGAGATGGTTATTTATGCCTTTCTCCTAGGATTTTCTAGTCCTACTCGTCAAAAAGAGTGATACAAGTGTTAAGTACAAGAGATCACTTAACCTTACTCATCACAAACACGAGCCACAAAACTTACTTGCTTAGTTGTGCATAGAGATGCTCATCTAAGCTACAAAAGATACAAAATTTAGAAAATTTTGTTTCAATGGTCATCAAAGGTATACAAGTACCAATGTACACATACACATAGAATTTTTGTATTTTTATAATTTTTCAATTTTTTTTTATTTTTATATGAAAAACAAAATAAAACAAAACTGAAAACTAACCAAACAAAAACAGACAAACACATGAAAGCATGAAAGAAAGATGCATATGCATGAAGGTAAGATAGAAGGGTGCAGATGCATGAAAGCATGATTCCAAAAGTAGATAAGAAATTAAGCAAAGAGAGTCTCACTTTAGATAGAAAGAATTAAAGCAAATGACAAACAGAAAGACAATTAAGTCTTAGGATCCTTTATCACCCACACAGCACGAGTCTTTGGCCGTGAAGATGAAAAGACACGTGTCCTAGTATGACTACTAAAGGACATAGAAGAATTAAAATTCCCCTGAAATTGAGTCAAAAAACTCAAAACTTTTAATAACTCACCAAGAATAGGTACAGAGCCTTTAGATAAAGGATGAGACCTTTTTGACACTCGCTTATGAGGAAACAACTTGAAACAATTAGGGCAAGTGTGACCAGAACCACTACAATGGTGACAAACATGAGCAGTTTTAGAGCTATTCGGCTTCTTAGAATGAGGTCTAACTTTAGGGGTTGACAGAGACCTTATTTTAGGACAATTTAGCCTAATATGACCAACAATATGACAATGATGACAAGTGGGGACAAATTCAGAATTTTTATTCTTCCTAGGAGGAGTTTTAGACATAGGTTTAGAAACTTCAGCGTTAACATCAGAATTTTTACCTTTGTCTATCCTAGCAATATTAGCCTTCAACTCTTCATTATTCATTTTAAATGGAGGAATATAAAAATCCTTTTCTTTTGATTTAGGCTCAACAACAAGTTTGGCACTAGTTAATTTTTCAACTTCAATTTTAGATTCAACTAGTTGCTCTTCCAAACTTTTAATTTTGTCCACCTGAGATGAAATTTGATTTTTAAAATTCTCATTCAAATTATTGGCTTCATTCAATTTTGCAATCAAATCATCTTTTTCAAGTTTTACCTTTTCAAATTTAGCTTTTAATTTTATAGAACATTTAAGAGATTTCATACAAAAATTATAAAGCTTGCAATTTGATTTAGGCTCAACAACAAGTTTGGCACTAGTTAATTTTTCAACTTCAATTTTAGATTCAACTAGTTGTTCTTCCAAACTTTTAATTTTGTCCACCTGAGATGAAATTTGATTTTTAAAATTCTCATTCAAATTATTGGCTTCATCTAATTTTGCAATCAAATCATCTTTTTCAAGTTTTATCTTTTCAAATTTAGCTTTTAATTTTATAGAACATTCAAGAGATTTCATACAAAAATTATAAAGCTTGCAATAGGCATCTTGAATATCATCAGCATCATTCAACATAAGATCATGCAAATCAAAATAATTAAGAGTTTCCATGACAATAGGGGTCAATGGATCACACAGCAAAGATTAAAACCTAATCAGAGTGTGCCTGCTCTAATACCACTTGATAGGCCAAAAACATATTGACCCCTTGTGATGAATTAATTGATTAATTAGCCAAGTGAATTAATTAAGTTAATTAACATGCAAACGCGTGGTAGCACAAACAAATCACCAATTAATCTAAGTGCAGCGGAAAATAAATTTAACACGGTGATTTGTTTACGAATAGGGGAAACCTAACGGCAAAAATCCCACTGGGTGATTTTCTGGTCACCACTCCCGAAACTCCATTATTATCACAACAAGCGGTTACAAGTAAAGGAATCTAAGTACCTTATACCAATCTACAGTTGAACCCTTACCCCAATACCTAATTGGACTTGTTTTGTAGTGACAATTTCCCCTTTTGATGCACGGCTCCCAAATACATGATTAACCAATTGCGCGGATCCCAGTACGTGACTTCAATCACCAATTAGAGAAGATTATTAGCTACAAAGTTCTTCAGTTCATCCACGATGAAGATCAAGAAGATGCTTGGTCACAAAATCCTATGGTGCACATACATAACAACTTCTTCAAGAATGATGCACTAGGGCAAAACTTTGTCTCCGGTCATAATTTGCTTGAACAGACTTTGCTCAATGCTTGTGCAACTTGTGAACTCTTTGACGGCCCTTAAAACAATCCTTTTATATGTCTAGGCTTAGAAGAAAAGAAAGCCCAAACATATAAACACGGATCCCAAGAAAATCATATCTGAATTCTGAAATTCTTAAACCTCGACAGATAGGAGGTGTCGAGAAGGTGTCGAGCACATGAGGCTGGAACAGCTTTCTTAAGCTCGATAGATGCAGCTGTCGAGTTTTAATGAATTTGCACTTCTCAGCTTGTTTCTTGGATAGACTTGATGACTTCAACACTTGATCTTGAAACACAGTTTCTTGAAGTGTTAAACACATCTAGATCTACCCAATTACAAGTAAAGTGCATTTTGTCAAAGAATTAGCCAATTACATCAAAGAATGACATATGTTCTTAACAAGTGAAACACATATGTCCTAACAGAGTGTGTTGAAAAATTCAAAAACCCATAAAAATTGAAAAATCTATAAAAATTTTGATTGCTTGTATTGTGCATTTCACATGTGAGTTTAGCCTAGTACCTTCGTACTAATGGCGTAGTGCATTTACAAGCTTAGCTTGTTATGTATGCACATTTATCTTTGTAGGAAAAATCTTGAAATCTATGTGTGACTATTGTAAATCGATCTTCAAGCTTGTCATGAATGATTGGTCAATAGTCTTGATGGTTTTGATACATGCATAGACTTGTGCCTATATATCTTCCCGCACTTTTTATATTTTTACTTAAAGAGCTCAACAAATGTAAATCTCAAAATAAAAAGAGATAATGAGCTGCAAAAGCCATCGCACATACTAGTATTTGACTAGGAAAAAGGAAAAGCAACTTGTATTGAAATGCATGGTGCCCAAAAAGCCAAAGGTTATTCTCAAAATGGAAATATCAAAAATTTCAGGCACTGATCTCATAATGAGATGTATTGTTCAAAAATGATCAAATGTTATGAATTGTAAAGAAGCCAAATGAAAAGCTTCAAAGAGATGTAATCATTTTTATGGGAGGTCATATATGTTCATTTCTATAATTAAGATAGACCACTTGACTTAGTACTAGTTGTGTATGGCTTGATTGAATTGATCATTGAAGCTTCACCCTAGACTAAGGACTATTCCACTTTTGATACTCACACACAACACACAAGACTTTGTTTAATGAATGCTTATTTCATTTGTGTGATTGTATATTTTCAAATGTGATGTGTATACTCAATTGTTTGTCGATTAAATCCAAAAATATTTTTGAGTATTTTATAAGTTTTTTAAAGTGTTTTTATGCTTTCGTGTTTTAAGTTTTTGTTCAAATTGCATTTTGCATGTTTTTCATCAAAAACTTTCTTAGAGGCATTTTCGCAAGAAGCTCACGACTAAGCTTTTCCCGCGAAAATGGGTTAAGGCAAAATAGTGAAAACACAAAATTCAGATAGAAACTTTCACGTCTGTCTCGCGACTATTTTGCGAGTAAAGTCTTCCCGCGAAAAGTTTTGTACTTCAGATGCATTTTTCGCGAGTAACTTCACGAGATGGTAACCAGTGAAAAAATCGTGTTTTCAGTTTTAAAGGGCAAATGTAGACAGGTTTTCAAACATTCACTATTCCTTTCATTTTGCCTCCCTCGAGCCTCTCTCAACCCCAAACTGATTTTCACTAAAAAACCCAATCAAAACTCAAGAGAAAACTTCTTCAAATCACATCTAAGGTATGTCTATACAATCTTTTCTCTTTGTTTCCTTAGATTATGCAGAAAATTTCTAGGTTTTCCTTGAATTAGGGTATTTTTGAAAAAGGGTTGGGAACTTTAAATTTTGTGCAAATTTTTTCAATTTCTCGATTGGGCTTTGTCCCATTTGATCTGATTGTGTTTGTGTTGACCCCTTGTGGCATTTTAACATGTATTTAGGCAAGTTTCACTTATATTCATGCATTGTTTACATGTTAATTGTGTTGGTGCATATCAAGTGTTTGATAAAATGCCCAAATGGGATTTTGGTGTTGTTTTGGACTCCAATGAGTACCAAACTTTGGGGATTACCATGATTGGACTTGTTTATCATGTTTTGATTATTGGTTGTGTGTTTTACACACTTTGATCCAAATGTGCTTTTGCCATGCCATGCACATGCATCACATAGGCACACCACGTGCACACTTGATGCACACACTTGCACTTGTCATGTTTTTGCATTTCAATCATGCTAGATATTTATTGCTTACATGTTTAGCATTAATAACATGATTGAGTGACATTGTTTTGGTTCTTTTTAGGATTTTGTGCTTATTGTTATGGACTAACTTGGATCTAATCAAGTTTGTGTTCCTGTTTTGTGTTTTTGCACTTGTTTCTTTGCTTTGTGTCTGTTTTTACAGATGTATCATTGTTCCTCTCGCGGTAAAGAATCCGTGATTGACCTTACGTCATCTCCTGTATCAAAAGGGACCTAGCATTTGTCCAATGACTCCAACAGCGAGAGATTCAAGACTCCCCTAAATTCTCAGATCTTCTCCAACATTTTTCAGGATGCTCCTACTGTGGTGGAACGAATTGTATGGTTTGATACTCTGGGATCTACTTTTATCCCTGGGATTTTTTAGAATAGAGATTGGGCAAATCTATTCGGGAACTTTTAGGATCCGATTGATGAATTATTTAAGGAGTTTTACTTGAACGCTAGATACATCGGAGTTGAACTGAAGTGTTGGGTGCGAGGAAATGAACTTATCATCACTCCAGATTACCTTGCAAAGGTCCTTCGAATCAATCGATCGGAAAATATGGATATCTCTCCATATGATGACAGACTTCCTCCAGTGATAGATATGCTTCAAATTCTTGGACCTGATCATGAGATTTCAGCCAAAGGAACATCCATTGGGACTACGAAGTTTGAACCTGAATTAAAGACACTCACATTGATTATGTTCTCCAATGTTTATCAACTGTCAAACACTGGGTTCATCAATCTTGGAAGAGCACAATTCTTGTGTGATCTCATCATAGGAACTCCGGTTGATATTTGCGCTCACATTTTCTAAACAATAGGGAAAACAGTAGCAAGAGCAGCAGCATGGACATGTCTTCCTTTCTACAATCCCATCATGAAAATCATGGTATCTAAAGGTGTTCGTCTGCCAAGAGATGTAAGGATCCTAGTTTGCTAGCGCCCAATATCCATGATGTCTCTTCGAAAAAGCAAAAGTCATTCTTCTGCTGAGCGGGAAAAGCAAAATCTGTCCAAAACACCAAAGAGTGAATCTGTCCCACATGTCACTCCTTCCGGTCATGGCTCAGCTACTCACACTACCCCTGGACATACTGAGACTGCATCTCCTCACACTCCTGAACCTTAGACTACTAACACTCAGCCAAGACAATCTAGCTCTCATGCTGACAAATTGACCATTTTGGTTGAAGGTTTGCATGAGCATATTTCAGGAGTTGCTAATGTCATCTACTCCACCAAGAACCAAGTTCAAATGCGTCTCACAACCATTGAGACTCAGTTAGATGCGATTCAACACAAATTGGAGGAGAGCCTTTAGCTATTCGTGCCAAAAAGGGGGAGAGCAACTCATTGTATAGATTGGACGATAGCATATAGTAAGGGGGAGAGCATCACAAGAAGGGAAGTCTGCATAGTGAAAGGGGGAGTTTTGTAAGATCAATAGGAGAAAGCTGACACATACTTTTGGTGACACATTCTTTTGGTGGTACATACTTTTGGATAGTATAACCATTGTTTGGCTAGTCTAGTTTACGTTTTAATTATGTTTTTACCTTATAGTTTTTATAACTTGTGGATATTTACATTACTTTCTTTTAAAACTTTAAGTACTTTGGTTTAATACTTTCAGTTTATATTCAGTACTTGTTTTTATATCCTTGCTTTGTAGAATTTCTTAAGTACTTTTAGATTTTGTTGCATTATCTTGAGTACTACACACTTGTGCCTTTATTGGATCTTGTATCCTTGATGCAAATACTTCTTGTATTTCGCATTGGTTGTGTGTTGGACATGTAATTGATTTTTTGCATTGCTCTCAATTGCGTTGCGTGTCTGGATGATCATCTACTAGTTAAATGATCAGTGTAGTCATTCTTTAATTACTATTCCTGTTTGATCAAGTAATGCTTCATTGTTTATGTAGTGCTTATTACCTTGATCGTATTTTACTTGCTTATATACGTAACTTGTATTCAACTTGTCATGAGCTTAATGAAAGTTTTGTTTGTGTGCGAGTGTTTCAGGATACAAGTTTATACATGCAAATGCTTGACAACTTCTAGATTAGGTGTGAGTGAGTTTTACCACTGTTCCTAACTCACGTTTAAGTCTAGAGTCTGTTTTAGGGGTTTTGTCACAGAATAGCCAAAGGGAGAGATTGTAAAGTTATGATTTACAACTATTTTTGTGTTGGTTGTATTCCGTGCCAAATTTGATTGTAATTATGTTCAATCTTATGTACCATGTATTTTATGTGGGATTTCTTTGTAAGGGTTGTATGTGAGAGAGAGAGCGTAAAGACTCAAGGTAAATTGAAGACCAAAGAAGTTTTCGCGGGTAGATCGCAAGTAGCCTTCCCATGAAGCGAAGCACGTGCTCAGCACATGACTGGAATGCGAAGAGTCAAGACAGATGGTGACAGCTAGTTTTTACGAGTGTCTCGCGGGTAAGGCCTTCCCCCGAGATACTCGCGAAACATTTTGTTTTGCTATTTTGTTATATTTGCTCCTCTACTTCCTCACCCACACTATATATACCATCATTACTCACATATGTTAAGGAGTGCTTCAAAGAGAAAGCCCTAGCCACAAAACCTTTGAGAGTGAGAGATTGTCATACCCACAATTCTCTACACAATCCATTGTGGTTTTCCTCAACTCCTACCTCTCCATTTCCAAATCCTTGAGAGGTTGATAGCTCAAACACTTATTACACCCATTCTGAGTGTAAAATGAGGTTTTTGGTGTTGCTGGGAAGCATAGGAAGAAGCCATTTGTTTGGTGGATGCAATCGGGCTGAATTGCGTGATCCGAAAAGCTAGAAAAGACAAGGCTTGGCGAAGTCAGTTAATAGTAGAAGCTTGGAGGGCTCGAGTTCATGGGGTAGACTAGGCTTAGAGGGTCTTTTGTTATTCGTGTACTCCAACTTATTCTCTAGTGGGTTGATTTACCACTTGAATGGCGGCAGAGAGATTTTTGTCGAGTACTTCGATTTGCTCTTTGATAACACATCGGCATGTTATTTTGTGTTTGCATTCTTCTTCCCTACTCTTTTAGCTTTCATTTTACTGTTGTGATTTGATGAATATGGCTTAGAGTAGTTTTATTGTTTGTTCGCCCACATTTACTCTATTCCGCACTTAGTTTAAGTTAGAGTAAAATCCACCAAGCCATAAGTTTTAATTTGGGGGTCTAAACAGCTCTTGTGTTTTCACACAATTTCGAGTTTTCAATGTTGGACTTGGATGGCACCTATCAACAACGTATAATTATGAGATGCAGAAAAAATTTGGAGTGTACACAATGTTTAGTGTGGATGGGAAGAAATTTCATCCTATTCTAATTGGTTAGGTTAGTAAGGGACCTATTCTAATTTAATGATCCTGGAATTTTGTATACAAATAATAATCAAGGAAACTTCTGCCTAAAATAAGTCGGACTTTTGGCAAGAGAGAAAATTGAAGTCTAGACAAATCAAGCTAAGGCTGACCAAAATGGACCATATTCTTAATTTCTTATCTCTATTTGTTCCATGTACAAGACTTACAATCAATGGTTGGTGTATAAAAGTTGAACATCTTATCTAAAGTCCATCCTCTGAAAGCTTGAGAAAAAAATTCATTTAAACTAACACAATATATAAATTATAAAGGAATCAAAAGAAAAATTGTCAAAAATAATGAAAATTTAATCTATGCTTAAATTCTTATAAGGATGAAAACAATAGCAATATCCTTTTAAAAAAATAATAATAATAAAGATAAAAAAAATCTATACTTATTTTGTACATATTATAAAGTTCTATCACAAAGTTTTTTGAGACTCAAATTGATTAGTGATTAGGAGTTATAAAAGAATAATCATCAATAATCATCAAATATTACAAAATGGAGAAAGTTTCTCTGCAATCTGAATTGGAGGAAGTCTCTCTAAACTGTGACGTGTCATTGTTAAAGAGTGACACCTGTCCCACTCCATTAAAATTCAAATTCAAGAGATAACTCCGATAACTCAAACATTAGCCATTTTTCCATTTTTTTATTAAAAAAATAATTAATTATTTCTCACCACCATCACCTCAGTGATCAGTCCTCTCTCTCTCTCTCTCTCTCTCTCTCTCTCTCTCTCCCCTTCAACGCAAATCGGTTCCCCATCTCTCTGTTTTGTTCCAAACCCTTGCTCCCTATATTCGATTGTTTTCAGCCCCAACCAATGCTACCTCCGCTGGTCCCCCCTCCCCCCCCCACCCCCCCGATTTGTCTCTTGTCTCCAACAATCCCACCCATCCACCACTCTCCACCATTCCACCCATCGAATCCCTCATTCTGCCATTCCCATCCCTCACCCACACTGTTGCCGCTGAGAACCACCCCTCCAAACCCTTCTTTTTATGGCAATCCCTATGTGATGAAGATGATTATTTTCGCGGTTATATTAGTGACGAAGACAAAAACGATTCTTTTCGCAATTATCTCTATGACAAAAACATATGAAAGAAATTACTTTACCAATTTTTTATTATTCTCTTAATACTATTTCTTTCCCAGTTTTTTATCATTCTTCTTCCTCAACCAAAAGCTACTGCCCCCGTCAACCAAAATTTCTAGCTAATTAAAGCCAAACAAGCATGAAAAACCCAAGCAAAGTGTTAGGTTCTAAAGACTTAGGATTTTATGTATTTAGAACTCTAATGTGTAATATTGGCAAACCATGATCAAAACAATATGTTTAGTCTTGTTTAGGCTTGCTCAAAGTTGATTAATTATTGTAAAGTTGGAATCAAGTGGCTGTAGAAGTATTTGTTACTTTCAGCCTGGCTCGATCGATCGAAGAATAGACTCGATCGTTCGAAAGTTGGCCAGATTGTTTTTTCTGCAGAATTTCCAACTCAGCCCTACTTCATTAAACGTTTAGGGTTTTATGTTTTTACCCTAGGTATTTAAACAAAACCCTAGCCACGTTTTTGAGGTTGTTCCCATTGTATTGTTGCTCATACTTTTCTGTTTTGTGTGAATCTCTTGTGAGATCTTTGAGAAGCTTTCCTTTACACAAAACTTAGGGTTTTCAAGGTAGAGATTACTTCAACATCTTAATGATCAACTCGGTTGCTACCATTGGAGCTTAAAGATAAACAAGCGGGGAGCTTGTAGCTGATTAAAGAATCCAAGAAAGAAGGAGTCCGTAGATTCGGAGTTTGCACGTGGTCGTGTCAGTAAGTTCTACTGGTGGGTAGCATTAGGAAGTCAAGCGGGGAGCTTGTAAGTCCTTTTGTATGAACTTCGATTCTTTCATAGTGGATTCAGGTTTACCTTGAGGATAGCTAGGTCAAATCCTCCCCAGGTTTTTACCGTGTGGTTTCCTGGGTCATCATATCTTGTGTTATTTATTATTCCACTGCTTTATATATTTTTGATATGATTGTGTGATTGTGATAACCTAGATTTGCATAAATTGACTAAGTTAATCACTTGGCTAATTAACTAGGTTAATCTGGTTGGTTTAAGGGGTCTAAAATTTCCATCAAGTGGTATCAGAGCGGGTAGCTCTTCTGTTTTAGATCTTTTGATCTTTTAGCTGATCCTTGACCTCTGTTGTCATGGAACACGGACACTCTCTTGTTGTTCCTCCTCACTTTAACGGGAATAACTATGCCTACTAGAAAGTGAGGATGAAAGCATTCCTAAAATCCATTGATGAGAGAGTTTGGAATTCCGTTGAATACGGATGGGAGAAGCCCACTACTCCTGTGAGTGAGTGGCAAACTTCTCAAAAAGAAGCAGCTGTATTTAATAGCAAAGCTATGAATGCCATCTTTAATGCTGTTTCTATGGAGGAATTTAAGCGAATCTTAAATGTTGAGGTTGCTCATACTGCTTGGAAAATCCTCCAAACTGTGCATGAAGGCACAAAGGCTATCAAAATAAATAAGCTGCAACAATTAACTTCTAGGTTTGAAAGCATTAGGATGTTTGATGATGAATCCTTTGATGAATTTTATGCCAAACTGAATGATATCGTTAATGCTGCTTTTAATTTGGGTGAAGTCTATGATCAACCTAAAATTGTTAGGAAGATACTTAGATCTTTAACTGAAGACTTTAGACCCAAAGTGACTGCCATTACTAAAAGTAAGGATGTGGACTCCATCCCTGTGGATGAACTTGTAGGATCTTTTCAGTCCTATGAGTTAGACCTGCTCAAAATTAACAAATCCAAATCAATGGCTCTTAAGTCTGTTGATGATGTTGATGCTGGTGGATTTGATGATGAGCTCTCTGCTACAGAGATAGCTTACCTTACCAAGAATTTTAGAAACTTTCTTAGGAATACTAATAGGAGGGCAATGAATACAAACACTGCTGAACCTAGAAATTTTAGGAAGAATGATCCCATTAAGGTTAGCAACACTAAAAAACCTAGAGAAAAAGCAGGTCAATCTTCCAACAATTCTTTGGGTGCTCATGCTTTGGTTGTCAAGGGTATGGTCATGTTAAATCTGAATGTCCAACATTCTTGAGGTTTAAGGGCAAAGCTATGGCTGTAACCCTTAGTGATAATGAGGTTTCTGATGATGAGTCTGGATGTGACGAGAATGGAAACTTCATTACTTTCACTGCTACTGCTATAGTCAATGAAAGCATATCTGCTGAGGAGAACCCTTCTGATGGGGAACTCTTTGAGGACGCAAATCTTCAAGAGGCCTATAATAAACTTTGCAAAGTTGCTGCAAAGGATGCTATGAATGTTGAACTTGGCCTGAAGAAAATTGAATCTCTTGAGCTTGATAAGAAAAATTTGCTTGTTAAGTTATTTGATGCTAATGATCTTTTGAACAATGTGAAAACTGAGAATATGATGTTGATTGATAAAGTAAAGAAATTAGAACTTGATTTATCTGCTGCTAGATCTGCTAGTTCTAAACTTGATCAAATGTTAAGTGTTCAAAAGTATCCTTCTGACAAATCTGGTTTAGGTTTTGTTGAGAGCATCTCTGTGTCTGCACCCCATTCCACGATCTTTGTTCCTTCATCTTCTTCTGAACCTTCTGTGAGTGAGGTTGTGAGTGAAACTGTTAAACCCCCTGTGAGTGAGGCTGTTAAACCTATAGAAGTTTCACCACCTAAGAAGATTAGGGTTGATTTGAGAGAATCTAAATCTAAGGAGCCTACCAAACCTAAGGACAAGATGCATGGTAAACCTGTTTGAGTTTGTCATTATTGTGGAAAGTCTGGACACATTCGTCCTAACTGTTACAAGCTTCAAGCTGCTAAGAGAGCAAACAAACCAAAAGTGCCTGTGCCTCAAGCACAAGATCCTATGACACTAATTGGTGAATTGGTAAAGGCGTTAAACCTTTATTCCAATCCTGGAGTTGGGAATCACTCGAATGTGAATAAGAACTCCAATGCTCGTATTACATCTAAAAAGTTTTGGATGTAAAAGACTCGATCTAAGTGAGTCTTTCTGACATGGTCCTTGTGCTTCATTGCTTTATTCATCTGTGACCATTGTTCTTTGGTTTTTGTGTTTTTTTTTTTTTTTTTGTTCTAGGACTTGCATTGCATTACATTCATGCATTTCATTCTAGAATTTATTTGTTTTTTTTATAATAATAATAATAATAATAAATTAAAAAAAAGGAGGAAGCAAAAACTATGTTTTACACTATTTTTCTTGATTTTTGAAAACAAGGTTGGTCAATCTTTTTACACATGTCATATCTTGTGTACCTTGTTTAGCTTTGATGAGCTTATTCTTTGCACTTTATTAGTTAAAGTTTTGTAGTGCATGTTATGTGGAAAAGATGTTTATGGTGTTGATCACTTTGTCTTAATCTTGAAGTCATATGTTGTTTGACTGTCGGACTTGATCCTTTTGAGAAAGGCATAAATAACCATCTCACCACTGTTCACTAGCCAATCATGAACACCTTAGTGCATATCATAAGATTTTGTGCTCGAGAAAGTGTAGCACATGCATAAAAAGAACATAAGGTGTAGCCTCGTTAAATCTCATAATTAAAACCGGTGTGTACTATTAGGCTTGATGCCAATTCACTTAATTAAAACTGGTGTGCACTATTAGGTTTGATGCCAATTCACATAATTAAGAGGAAAAAATTCAAGAAACTTACATGATTGCAAGTTTTTATTCTAGGAGATGTGAGAGTTATATGATATAACTTTTTTGGTGATAATCTCTTTTAAATTCTATGTGATGAATTGTGTAGACTTTGTGTTTAATTGCTATTCACATATCACCTCACATGTATCTCAAGTGTTTGCTAGTTGCACACACTACACAAGTTACTCTTTGTTAAACTCTGTACATGTTATTGTGTGTGTTTTTGGTCTGACTAACCAAGTTTGAAAATATCTTGAGAATTGTGCACAACATATTTTGTTGTTTGAAGAATTGAAAGGGAGAATGATTGAAACTTTGCTATGAGAAACTTGGGTTTGAAATTTTGGGTTTTGAAATAGCATTCCATCTCATACTCATGCATTTTGTTTCTTCAATTTTAATGCTTTGAGGAGTTGTTTTCAAAATGTGGTTATTGTTTTTCAAAACCTGTGTTTTTCTCAAAATTTAGTGAGCCTCTGCCTAATTCGATCGATCCAAACTGTTTTTCGATCGATCGAAAATAAGCTTCATGTTTTTATGAGTCTCGGATTGATTCGATCGATCGAATGTAATTTTCGATCGATCGAAGATCGCGAAAAAGTTTTTTTTTAAAACCCAGATCTGACTTTTTCAAAGTTCCTATTTCAAAAAGCTTTTCAAACTTTTCTCTCTCCGACTCGGCTAGGCTCCACAAAGAATTTTTTGTCGTTTTCCTCCGATTTCTTTGCAAGGTTTCTCTCTCCTCAAGCCGGTAAGACCTTAATACACTTCCTTTTGAATTTATTTTCATGTTTTCATGCATAAATCCATGCATTTGAGGGTGATTTTCGGACTATACATATTTTGGGATTTTTGTTGTTTCAACCCCTATTTTGTGAAATTGATCGATGGGTTTTTGTGGGGACATGATATAGACACTATATTGATGGTTTAATTTGATCAATTTTGAGGTTTGTGAAAAATTGAAAATTCTAGGGTTTGTATTGGATCCGAATTGGGGATTTTGTTCAATTAGGTTAAAATTGATGAAATTGGCTTATTGTTTTGATGTAATTGAGCATTATAATCCGTGTGCTGTGTTCTGTGATGATCAATTCATCAATTTGTTTTCAAAATTTCATCAAGTGGTTCTTCAATTTTAGGGATTTTGTTAGAAACCCTATGTTCAAGCCAATTTTGTTAATCTAACCTTTTAATTGAACTTAATTGACTGCATTAGATCATGCATCATGACATTTTATTTGTTCATGCATCATATAGTTTTTTTTTTTATATTATTGTACTAATTTGCAGTCTGCCCTTGGTTTTATTTTTTGTTGTTCTTTTGGTTCTCTTTGTGTCTCTGTCCTTTCCTTAGCATCATGCCTAGGAAGACTAGAGCCCGTAGGTCTCTTCCCTCTCCTTCAGCTCCCCCACCTTCCTTTGACCGTGAGAGGTTTCCGAGTAAGAAAAACCAAGAGATTTTCGAGAAGCTGAACCTTTAGAGAAAAATTTGGGTTGAGCGTTCTGTCATACTAGATGAGGTTGATCCTGCCATTAGGGCAAATTTTGAGCGTCGGGGCTGGTTACCTTTGTTGGATGTTTCTGATCCTCCTCCTCCAGCTACCCTGATTAGAGAGTTCTTTTCGAACATCTTTATCCGCGTCTATGATTCCAACACTCTAGTTAAGAGTTGGATACGAGGCGTAGAGTATGTCATTACTCTTGCGGTAGTGGCTGATGCTCTAGGGGTACCTTTGGTCCAGCACCCTGTTTACCCTTATGATGAGTCTCCTGTGTTGAGTGATGTCATGTCTTACATCACTGGGTCTTCTATCCAGTGGGGTTCTAATCCTCGGATCACCACTGCTGAGCTTCTTGAGACTATCTATCTTTTCTTTAGGATAGCGTGTCATTGTTTTTGGCCTATTTCTCATCTTCACACCATTCCTCTCAAGCGGTGTGTATTTTTGTACGCTCTTGTCACTGATGCTGCTATTAGTTTTTCTCATTTGTTTCTTTGTTCTTTGAACAAAGTTTATAAGAGTTCATCCACCGCTCATGCTCTTGTTCATCCTATCTTTATTCATAGGATTTTGCTTTATCTTGGTTTAGATGATTTCCCTTCTTCTGAGCTCATTCATGTGATTGCTCCCATAGATGCGTCTTTCCTTAGATAGAGGGCTGCTCATCTTCGAGCTGGCTCTAAACACTCTAGGTCTGAGCCTTCTAGTACCGCACCCCCTTCTTCTTCTACAGGTCCTGCTCGTGAGGCTGTTCCTGATCCTGTTGGTGCTGCTGCTGCTGCTGTTCCTCTACCTTCTTCGGATGACTTCGATGTACGTCGTATCTTGGAGACTGTCATAACCGTTCAGGCGGCTCATGATCAGATTTTGGTGGACTTGCTTGATGAGATTCATGCACTGAGAGCTGACTTGGCGCATCTTCGTTCACCCTCACCACCTCCTTTTGATGATGGCTTGTGATTGTCCTTTGGCATTCTGTCACAAAAAGGGGGAGTAGAGTTTGGAGACTTGTAGAGGAGTTTTTGTAGTTAGGAGGAGTTTGGAGACTTGTAGAGGAGTTTTTGTAGTTAGGGGGAGTTTATTTCTCTTTGCGGAGCTAGTGGAGATTTTTGATATTAGATTGTATCTAGGTGCTTCACTATGTATACTTTTTTTTGGGCTATTCTTTTTGGAAAATACATTTTTGATATATGATTCTTGATTCTGTGTTCACTGCTTATTGATCTATATTTATGAGTTATTCACTAATATATATCTTTATTATGTGTTGTGTGAATTTTCAAGAATGCTTTTAATTTTTGGTGTACCTAACTTAGGGGAAAAGTTAGATTACATACCTGTTGATTTACTGTTTTTCTGTCACACATGCTTTTATGCGTTTGTTGAGTGTTTCAGGAATATACAGGTTGATTCGATTTGGCTGCTGTTTACTCTTGCAACTGATGGATAGTAGTTAGGATTGAATTGTGTTTTATGAGCATTATTTTTGGTAAAGGGCTTTTTATTTGTACACTTTGAGCTTATAGTTTGTGTTTTGTCACAATTGCCAAAGGGGGAGTTTGTTAGGTTCTAAAAATTTAGGATTTTATGTATTTAGAACTCTAATGTGTAATGTTGGCAAACCATGATCAAAACAATATGTTTAGTCTTGTTTAGGCTTGCTCAAAGTTGATTAATTATTGTAAAGTTGGAATCGAGTGGCTGCAGAAGTATTTGTTACTTTCGGCCTGGCTCGATCGATCGAAGAATAGACTCCATCGATTGAAAGTCGGCCAGATTGCTTTTTCTACAGAATTTCCAACTCAGCCCTACTTCATTAAACGTTTAGGGTTTTATGTTTTTACCCTAGGTATTTAAACAAAACCCTAGCTACGTTTTTGAGGTTGTTCCCATTGTATTGTTGCTCATACTTTTCTGTTTTATGTGAATCTCTTGTGAGATCTTTGAGGAGCTTTCCTTTACAAAAAACTTAGAGTTTTCAAGGTAGAGATTACTTCAACATCTTGATGATCAACTTGGTTGCTACCATTGGAGCTTAAAGATAAACAAGCGGGGAGCTTGTAGCTGATTGAAGAATCTAAGAAAGAATAAGTCCGTGGATTCGGAACTTGCACGTGGTCGTGTCAGTAAGTTCTACTGGTGGGTAGCATTAGGAAGTCAAGCGGGGAGTTTGTAAGTCCTTTTGTATGAATTTCGATTCTTTCATAGTGGATTCAGGTTTACCTTGGAGATAGCTAGGTTAAATCCTCCCCAGGTTTTTACCGTGTGGTTTCCTGGGTCATCGTATCTTGTGTTATTTATTATTCCGATGCTTTATATATTTTTGATATGATTGTGTGATTGTGATAACCTAGATTTGCATAAATTGACTAAGTTAATCACTTAGCTAATTAACTAGGTTAATCTGGTTGGTTTAAGGGGTCTAAAATTTTCATCACAAAGCTACACCAAAGCAAAATATTAGTACCCAAAGTTTTCTTTAAAAAATTAAAAATTTCTTAGAAATTAAACATAAGCTAGAAATACCAAAGAAAGATTAAAACAAACCCACAAACTTGACAAAATCAAATTCTGATTCTACTGCTGCTAGTAGCCAAGTTTATCATTAATCCTCAACAAACCCACAAACTTCTCAAATATCAAATTCCATACCCAAATCTAAACCAAAACAGAAACCCAAAACAAATCCATTGATCTCACCCAAACTTCAACTTCAACCTCAAAAATAATTTGCACTATCACAACACCTAAAACACAAATGCCATGGAGAAAATCGAAGAAGCCTCCTATGTTCTTCTAAATCTTGGTTTAAGTTCATTCTCAACCATCAAAAGAACCCGATCTAGGTACAGAGATGTATTGGGCATTGAGTGATTATTGTTTAGACGAAGAGGGAGAGTTAGATGAAGAAAGAAGAGACTTGGGTGAGAGCTGATCATGGGAGAGAACAAAAATGATGAGGAAGAAGAAACGGGAAGGAGAAAGTTTCTCTGCAATCTAGAACAAAACAAAGAGATGGGGAACCGATTTGCGTTGAAGGAGAGAGAGAGAAAGGACTGATTGTTTAGGTGATGGTGGTGAGAAATAATTAATTATTTTTTTAATTAAAAAAAATGGCTAACGTTTGAGTAAACGGAATTATCTCTTGAAACTGAGTTTTAATAGAGTGGGACAAGTGTCACTCTCTTTCTCTCTTATAATAACACGTCATAGTTTGAAGAAACTTCCTCCAATTCAGATTGCAAAAAAACTTTCTCCTTACAAAATTATCCGTGCATTCCACGGCCAACTTATTAGTTTTCAGCAAAAGCAAGTCAAGCACCGAATGGTCGCCTCTGAACTTTGACAAAATAGCCTACCTTCTTGGACCCGAACTTGATGATGATGAAGATAAACCCAACCCAACCTCTTTACTGGTCTCCCCTCCTCTACTCTCTTACAAATTCAAAAAGCTATCTCAGTTCACACTCTGCTTATATATAGTTGAATTTTAATTTTTAAATCACAACTTTTATTATTTCTTTTTTAACCTACATCAATTTACTCCCTCTCTAATACTTGCGTTTCAATCTTCAAATCATATCCATCCCATCCTTTCAAACCAAAGATTGCCATGTTTTAATAACCCTTTTCTGGGTTTCCTTTATTTTTCCGGGTAAGCCTCCTTAAACCTCAATCTCAGCTTGCTTGTGTATTCTCTCGCAAATTTACTTCTACTTTTAGCGTCTTTTTTTTTTTTTTGATGAATATATTGACCTCTTTTAATCGGTAAACGAGTCAACTCAAACCGGGTAGCTCAAAGTTTTATGCTTTCTTCCTGCATTTGTTGCATACTCTGAGTTTGGGACTATTTGGTTACGTGTTTAGCCAACAATTTTTAATAGGACAAAATTTAACTACAAAATTAGTTGTAGTTTTAAGACTATAAACTCACTTAATAAAATAAATACTACAACATATTTTGAAAATCTAACCGTTGAATTGCATGTTCTTTATTCCCTTAATACACATGTTAAATTTTGTGTCAATTAGATATCATTTACTATATAATTTATAAGCTTATATTTGTGCATAATTTTAAATTACAAAAACTTGCAATTTAAAAAATTTATTAATGACATAACTATTGATCTTTAATTTTCTTGAAATTTTGCAAGCATGAAGGATATAAGAAGAAGATGTAATCCAATGATGAATTTGTCAAAATTTACCTCAAATAAAAAGATATTAAATAAGTTTGTAGTATAAAACTACAACTAATTTTGTAACTAAATTTTGTCATTTTCAATATTTAAACAACAATAGTACTTTTAATATGTATTTTTATAACACTTAAATACGTCGTTTTTTTTTTTTTTTTTTTTTTTTGCATTAAAAATACGTCCTTCTACAACATTAAAAACGAAACAATAAATACTGGGCCCTGGTTTTATTTTGTTATCATTTTTCTCAGCTGGGCATGCTTAAAAATTGGTAGAAAGCTGAACTGGGGTTTTTTTGTTGTTGTTTTTCTTGATTTCTGTCTCAGGTGATGATGCTATGAAGGCTTTGGTTGTTTTTTATTTCTGTATTTTGAGCACTCTGACGTACATTTGATAGTAATCTCCAAGTGATTTAAAGAAACGAAAAAAAAAAATCCTTAGCTCGTTTTTGTTGGCTCTTGATGAAAATGGTTCTGAATGGCCGGCCTCTTACTGTTCTTGTAGTTGTTTCTCTCTGGTTGTTGCTTAGCTGTGGTTTGAGCTTCGGTGTTCAAAGTGATATAGATTGCTTGAAAGGAATTAAGGCTGAACTTGAAGATCCTTACGGTTATTTGAACACTTCATGGAATTTTAACAATAATACTGAAGGCTTCATCTGTAAATTTACCGGGATCGAGTGTTGGCACCCTGATGAGAACAAGGTTTTAAACATCCGGCTTTCGGATATGGGTCTCAAGGGCCAATTTCCTGGTGCCATTAAGAACTGCACAAGCTTAACAGGCTTGGATCTTTCCAGCAACAAACTTTTTGGAAATATTCCAAAAAATATCTCCCAAATAATTCCATTTGGGACTGCTCTTGATCTCTCATCTAACAATTTCTCGGGAGAAATCCCAGTCAGCCTTGCCAATTGTACTTATATGAATGTTTTGAAACTCGACCATAACAGGTTGACAGGTCAGATTCCTGCAGAATTGAGTCTGCTTGCTCGGCTTAAACAATTTAGTGTGGCAAACAATCTTTTGACAGGACCAGTCCCCTACTTTGGTCCAAATTCTTCAATTACAGCAGATAGTTATGCCAATAATCCTGGACTATGTGGGTATCCTTTGGATCCTTGCCAGTCAGCTTAGACACAAGATTGAAGAGTAATGTGATGGGTTGAATGGTGAACTTTGCCACCTTGTGGTTTTAATTTGAAGCTTCAATAAATTGAAACAGAATTATGCTTCTTACCTTAATAATAATTTTGTAGCTTGAAGTTTCTCACGATGTATCCGTTTTTTCTCTCATTCCCGTAGTTTCTTATTATGCATTGTATCTCATTCCCTATTTTGTTATCAATTACCCTATAATAATAATTAACATCTCATTTGTTTTCTTCTTTCTACAATTGATTGTTTTATCAGTACTTCTACTAAGTTTGGAAATAACATTAATGACATTATCCTTATTATCAAATACAGTATCAAATTTCTTGCTTACACTTCATCAAAATAATAATAATTAAAAAAAAAATCCAGCTTACAGATTCTTTCAAATTTCACACGCTATGGTACAAAGTAAATTTTGAATTTAAGAAGCTTCATTGAAAATCAATTTGGGCAATGATCCAAATATGAAGAAATTTTTTACTAAAATTTACATTTTGATCAAAATTTCATAATAACAAGAGTTCTATTCAACCCATAACAACAAACGTGACAGTTTTTTTTTTTTTTTTTTTTGGAGAATCAAGACAGAAATTTCATTGAAAGACAACAGAGATTACAACACCCTCAAACATTTCTTTGAACCAAGCCCGAATCTCCTCAAAATCTCTAGCCTCATGAGCTAATGCGTTGGCAACACTATATTGGTAATTGTAGTCTTTCTGGTATACTAATGCCTCTGTGGTAACCAGTTGAGAAAACCCTGTAAAAGAAGAAAGGAAAAATTAAGGGGAAAAGGTTAAAAAGATGCTTATACAATATATATGGAAAAGAAGTTGCAAGAAATCCACTTGAGACCATTTTCACAGATCTTTGGCTAGACTAGAAGAGAGTTGAGTCAACTGTAAATAGGCAGATAATGCAAGAAGATGGATATGATCAATAACACGAGTTCTTTAATAATCAATATCTCCGCAAACACAAAAACCAGGCCGCCAGAAGAGATGATAAGAGTACCTTTTGTAAGCCTTTTTTTAATTTCACAAGTGACACAAACTTTATTAGGAAACGATGAAATCTATATGCAAACAGCATATATAGACTACCTCGAAATAATTATAAGCCAAAATTCAAATTATTAACCAAGTCTACAAAGGAAGGGATACAAACACTACCAAAACCAATAGAATACTCTTACAATGACAACAAAAATAAAGATTTTAGCTCAAGAATTGATAACTCAAAACCATTAAACCTGTGGTTACATATCTCTATACATATTGTCCATATAAGCAAAGGGGGGTGGATATCCTAGTAAGAAGCAATTAAGCATGAAAGCTCATTTCAAATGGCAATTATGATCCTCATGACTACCAAACTTACATTGCACTTTTAAATCAGTCATGTCTACCCCAAGATAGTTTACATCGATTTCTTATTACTCTCAATTAATGCCAAAGCCAAGAGATTTATGCACACACCAATTACAAACAAGCAGGCCACTTTTCGTTCAATCACAGGCCATACCCAGTAACCCCAATTTTCAAATCCAAGCAAAATCATCAAGCTTTATTCTTAACAATAAAAACCCAATCATCAAACGGATACAAACTGAAACAAAATGAGACCCATATCGTTAAACATAAAGAAAAATTAAAGAAAAAAGACAATAGAGAGTGACCGAGACGAGAGATAGACCCATTCACTAACTACAGTTACCACAAGTCCATAGCAATGAAGGAAAAAAAAAAATCAATTAAAGGAAACCAAAGTCTTTAGTGCTACAAATGAAAGAAAATGAGAGGATCCAAATCTCTCGACCACCAGACTCACACATGCCTTCCATTTTGAGTTGCAATTTGCAAGTGCTAGTCCTTTTATTTTGTTTTTTTTTTTTTAAATATTAATGTTTCACTTGGAAGGTAATAATATTTAACATTAAAAACTAAAATGACTATATAAATAAAAAATATATATAATTTCATGTAATTACCATTAATATTATTATTTTGTGCTAAAGATAAAAAAACCGAGAAGGCAAAGAAATGAATGTCTTTTGTCTATCAATGTCGATACTCTCTCTCTCTTGCTGTTGCTTCTCTTTCCCCAGTGTCAGTAGAAATAGCAGTAGCCTTCCCAAAGCCACCGCCACCACCACCACCTCCTTCAATTCGAATTCAATCCCAACTCTCCTCAGAGCTTGTAAGACCTCCCCTCACCTCTGCCACTTCACTCCCACATCATCCGTAAAGGCCTCATCACCCTTTTCATCTCCCTCTCCCTCTCTACTCTTTCCTATTCCGCTTCCATCTTCAACCGTGTTCGCAGACCCAGTAGGTTTCTCTAGAACTCTCTCATTAGAGTTTATTCTCAAAAATCTCATTTCATCCACGTTGTTTCGCTCTTCATTCGCATGAAGATAGAGGTTGGTGTGCCTAATAGCTACACCTACCCATCAATCATTAAAGTTTGTTCCACCCAGTGTGAGGTTAGCCTAGGGAGTGCCCTTCATGGGTCGGCATTGAGGTGCAAGGTTGAAGGGGATCTCTTTGTTAGGCCTAGTTTGATTGACTTCTATGGGAAATGTAAACATATTTTCAGTGGTCGTAAGCTGTTCGATGATATTTCTGACAAAAATGTGGTTTCATGGACAGTTATGGTTGTCGAGTATGTAACTGTTGGGGATTTAGAAGAGGCAAAGAGCCTGTTCAGTGAAATGCCGCAGAGGAATGCGGCATCCTGGAATGCTATCATTGGTGGCCTTGTGAAATTGGGTGAAGTGCTGATCTTATTGGAGGAGCCTTTCCATCTATTAAAAAAGAAAAAAGGAAGTGCATGGGCTGATCGATTTCAGAGTCCTGTCATCCCGACCACAAAGAATAGCAGCAATAGTTTTCTGCCTGAAAAACCTGAAATCCTAGTCTCCAGTGGTCACTGGGAGAAGCTGCACATGGATTATTTAATGGTTCTGTACGTGTTGCTGCTTTATAACATCATCACAAATGACTGGTTGGTTTCAGTTAGACTCCAATCTGTGCCATTCCAGATTTGGTCCAGTAAGTATCAACTAAACATAAACTACTGTAATGAATGTGTAAATTTTTTACTCTTTTATTTTGTAACCAGGAAGGGGTTTTTGATGTGGCTTGCTATTAGCACTGCTGACTTGTAGCTGAGCACAATATAGCAATTTCTCAGTCTAGTGATTTTGTTGTGATCCTTGCTTTTTTTAACCAATAAATATATTATCCATGAAATTGTTAGTATGTGGAACATGATTATTCTACAGTGTAAGTGTTGGCCCACCTTTTCATGACTTAAGCTTTTAAGACTAATCGTAACCACTTCTTACATGTATCAATTAAGTAATTGGACTGATTTTATTATAACATGATTTCTTCTGGTGTTACCGGATGGCATCTGGCTGATCACTCAACTGGTGGTCTGTTTTGTAGGTCTTGGACATGTTTCTTTGTACCCATTTGTTTATGAATTCAATTTGACATGGTTCCTTTGGATTTCAATTCAGTGGTTTACTTTGTGGATTGACCACTCCTTGCCACTAAAATGAAACAGTAACAGGTTGAGAGTTTTTACTTGTCTAAATAAGCCAATATTGTGGGAATACCAAATGACTCTATTAAAAGAAGTACTGGAGCTGATTCCTGTCTTTGAACTGAAATTTCTTTCTGCTTTGGGGAGAAAGAAAAATTTCATAGAGATGTAGACTGTTGTGACTTCTTGTTTCTGCTTTAAGCTTGTGTTGTTTCTTTGTAAAGTACCTATACCTCATGTATATTCAACCCAATGAAGCCTTTAAATTGTAATCCTTGTATCTCAAAGTAATTTATAAATTTTAAGCTTTCTACTGAGTTAAGCCATATTGCATTTGTTGATTTCATAGGTGGATGAAGGTTCAGCTGCTATTTAAGACCATGAATCACAATAGTATCTTAATAAAATGGGGCCACTAGAGTAGTCAGTCATATAATGCTACCAACTCTTAAGTAAATATTTTTTTGACTGATGAATCAGAATGCAAAAGTTTATCTGCTAGTGAGCGTTCATTTTCACATCCATCGCCTTTCATTTGAACAAAATCTCTTAGATCTCCTACTCATACCTGAGCATCTACTGTACAGCCTCAAAAGCATTTTTTGAAATCTGGATCAAATAGTTCTCTATCTCCTAGTTCTTATGTCCAAAATTCTAAGAGCACATTTTCATATTCATCCATGTTCTGATCCAGCTTATACCAGTCTTCTTCTTTAAGCTCTGAAAGCGATTGGCAGCTTGGAAATCTCCCATCTCTTCCACATCCTCCAACCTTCGACCAGTCTATTTCTCTCCAACCTTCCACATCCTCCATTGGTTTTAGTGGGGATTTAGACAATCTATACGATGAGAAGAATTCAGATGTTCATATGATAGACTTTCTTAATTTTTCTGGAGATGCTTCTAAAATTTGATGGCCTTCACAGTGGAAGTTGTGCAAGTGAAAGTTTTACAGAGCAACTGGAGCTACAATTTTTGTCTGATGAACTTGATATAGCTATCACTGACCATGGGGAAAATCCACGGCTTGAAGTAAGTATCTTGTGACTGCCACTAGTTACATTCTGATTAAATGTATATGTTGACTAGAGTACCATGTAAAGGGTAAGGATGATAGTACATGGTGCTGAATCAAATATGACTTGATTATTCGAACAAATTAACTTCTGGCATTATCACCAAACTTTTATTACAATTCAAAAGAACAGAATGAATGAGATATGGTCTTTCCTTTTGAGTCAAATATAAAATCATGGGGGAGGGATTATTTGTGCAGTATGTAGGAAATTTATGAAAAACCACAAGTACCAACAAAACCAGCCATAGGATTGACGTGTAATCAAAGTTGTCACTCTGTGGTGCCAACTCTTGATGATCTTTCAAGTCAGCCATCTCCCTGGTCAGCCACTTGAAGGTTATGCCACTCCATGCATGTTTTGTGCAGGCTGTCACCTGATGGGGGCTGAGGTTTATTTTTGAGTGGTATTGTTATGTTTTTAGTATGTGAAAAAATTTGCTATCTTATCAACTGTTATGAAAGCTTTGAAAGTCCTATTGTCTTTCTGTTGCATGTAGGTCTGATTTGTTTGATCTGAAACGTAGAGGCTACTCCAAAGGGCATATTGAAGCATATGCATGTTGAAGGTTTGACTGTCTATCATGTGAAAAGCCACTTACAGGTACTTACATATATCTGCTGAATTAAGTGTAAATTTTGAATCAGCTACCATTCACATTAAGCCTGTGTTGTTGTATGCCTATGCAGAAATACTGACTTGCCAAGTATACACCCGAGAGAAAAGAAGTTAAGGAACAAAAAAGTGGAAATAAAGTGATGCCTATGTTCACCCTCATCATAATCATCATCTTTTAGAAATTATAAACCATATCAGTATAAACATCTCATTTATTCATTTTAGCAGCTTATGTTGTCAATGAGCTATTGCTCAAATGACACACCTTCCCCCTATTCATAGAGAGAGGGTGATATTGAGGGTTCAAGACCCCATCGGGTGCATGTGTAACTTATACTTAAGGGAGAATGAAAGTTTCATAAGCTTCTGTCCTATTTCACCAGCAAAACTCTTTGGAGTGATACCTGCAATTATTGCAGTATGAGATTGTTCATGTCTGGACTCTAGACCCACTTCTGCTCAACTTGTTTGCCTTTGTAAATTTCCTTCTTTCCCTTTATGCTTCTTCTACTTGTGACATTAGATATGTCCATGTGCTAGACAAATGCTCCTTTACCATGTAACACACCTTTTATTTTTTATAGGTAAGAAAAAAATTATTGGAAAACTCCACTTCATGCAAAAATACACAAAGGGGTCGAAAAAGATACAATGGAAATAAAAAAGAATTATGTACCTATAAACATTGGTAGGGATTCGCTTTACCATATAACACACCTGGTTTCCATTTTCTAGAAGTAAAAAAAAATACATAATACTTCAATAGCTTTAATTATTCTATTGTTGAGCATGAAGGCTAAAATTCAGAGGGAAGCCTTATCACTTTTAATCTCATTTCCACCTTCATATGATACCTTGGTGTAGCAAAAGACCCACATGTGAAGGGGGAGATTTGTTTAAATATTTACATGTGAGTGATTATTGGTTAAGTAGTCAAATCCCGCATCAAATGGTAGTGAAAAGAATGGGTAGTTAATGTAACATTGTTGGACTTAAACCCATTGACTTAAACTTGCAAGTTAGGGTGGGATCCCGACATGTTGTGTCAAGTCCTCACATAGAGGTTTCCAGGTATTAATTTCGAACTCTCCAACTCTCACAGACCTGATATCTCAACATCAACAATAACAATAAACATAAACTAAGGGTTTTTTTTTTTACTTTCCATGTTGAACTTCAGTTTTCTCCAAATCGTGGGAGTTCTCTTGCAAATGTAGTTACTTTTGAATTGATGGTTCTGCTGCTAGATTTCAAAGAAAGTGGTATATATGATATTCCTTATCCTTGTTTATGACACTCATTCATATTTCTGTACTAGTGTCAATGACATGTTCCTTGCGAACTTTTTATTTCTTGGAGGAAACTTTATGTTCCTTTACATGCTGATGTCTGGAATATCTTTAAAACTATGCCATGAACATCTTTGTACTACACGTTATTCTTTGTTTTGAGGCCTTTTTAACTATGTGGTTAAGGTCATTTGATGTATTATTCATTGAGATGGTTGCTTTAATTTTAACTTCTTATTGCTGCCTGCCCTGTTTGATCATGGTTTAGCATATTTGAGAACTGTTTCTATATCCTTCACAGAGAGGTCCAAAGGGCCCTTCAGCTATGCATAGAGGAAAATGCAAGGTACTTGCAGAAGATCTTGGCTGAACAATAGAAAGCTGGCATTGCCTTAATTGCTCCTCCAACCTTGTCATCACCGACTAACCCATGCCAAGATTTTGAATTGCAGCCTTCTCCATCAGCTGGTGCATCACCTACACATCCAGCCGTATCTAAAATGGATTCATCTTCACCTCTGTAATCGAAGTATAAAGCTACTGATAGTAGTGATTCTAAGCAACAGGTATGCTCAAAAGGACCAACATACGGAAGAGAAACAAGAATCCCGTTCAGATAAAGGTAGTGGCTGGAAATGAAGTGTAATATTTGGACTACTTCAGTTATGCTGCTTGTTATCTCCAACATTTGTATCATCTCCACAATGACCCAACTATTGTAAATCCGTCAAACGCATGTAATGTTTTGGCTGAACTGAAACAAGAGATTCCAAATACCAATCATAAAGAAATTTGATTGGTGATAGTATCTCTTGATTCTCTTCATAAGTAACATTTTAGTTTTTTGAATAAAAGAGATTCACAGGCCTTTCAGCTGAACTTTGAATTCTGTTGTGATTTTAGTCTTATGTTTTTTGCTTTTGTTTGGGTTTCTGTTGGAAATTTTGGAGGATTTGTTACTAAGGGATATTTTTGTCATTTTAGTACTTTTGGTGATATTGTGATTATTTCTTCAAGGGGTTTATTTTTGGATGTTATGGAGTTATGGTCACTTTGCTCACCACCAATACTAAGGAACCCGAAACTTGCCTTTCAATTACAAAGCCCTAATGCAATGGACAAAGTTTAAAGAGAAACTTTTCAAACTCTTTATATATTTTGTTATTGAGTGTGAATTTTGACAAATTCACTATTACATTGCATTTTCTTATTATATACTTTATGCTTGCAAAATTTCAAGAAAATTGAATATAATAACTATATCATCAATTAAAATTTTAAATTTCAAGCTTTTTAGTTTTAAATTATGCATAAAAAAAATATGTTTGTGGATCAAATAGTGAATAATATCCAATTTAAACGAAATTTGACATATTTGTTAAGAACTAAAGTACATGTATTCTAATTGTTAAATTTTTTTTCAAAATATATGGCTATGTTAATATTAGTTTAGTGAAACTTTGTCCTAAGGCAAATCGTTATGCTCTCTTTGACTAATGAGACTTTCTCTAATTAGTGTAACTCTTACCAATGATAATATATATAATTTCTTTGTGATTTATTATTTATTATGAATGTTTTGGCCATTTCTTTATGATTTATTATTTGTTATGAATGTTTTTGGCCATTGTAAATAGTTAACTTTTTCTTAAAATTAAAAAGGTATTTGAGATAAATGAATATGCTCATTTTAAGGGCTTGATTGGTAAGAGTATTTAAATATAATTTTTTTGTTTTGCAATATATAAAATGGTGGGTCCCACCCTTGAATCTATTATTTGGCTGATGTTCTCTAAATTCAGTTTTCAAAAAATTGTATCCTATTTTCCATTTTCAAAATAGGATTTTGAAAATAGCTGAGAGGATGTTTTCAAGATATAGAAAATATTTTTAATGGCATGATTGTACATAAATTGAAGGCAGTAGACCTCACATATTTGTCCAAACTCTTCTATTTTTTAAATTAAGGAGTTTATCTTTATAATAAAAAGAATTCTCACATTTCAAATTTGAAACTTATCATTATAAAAAAAAAAAAAGGTACATGAGATTTATTCCTTTATCATTATCCACAAAAAAAAAAAAAAAAAAAAGTAATCTACAAATTTTACATGTTACTTTTTGTAAATTTTTTTTTTTAAATCTCAAAAATAGAAATGGTCTCCTAAACAATTATTATTTTTTAATATTTTGAAAATTGTTCTTAAAAGTGAGAGCCAAACACGTATAATATAAATATTATTATCTGAAACTAGTTTCAATTTCAAATTTTTGAAAATTGTTTTTATACTGTTTTGAAAACAAAAATAAAAACAAAAATCTTCTTACCAATCAGGCCCTCAGATTGTATTTGGATACTACAATTTGGGTTTTAAATAAATGAATTTGGAATTTATTGATTCCAAGCATGGTTTTAAAAACTAGTACAATCAAAGAACTGATTTGTGCCCCAGTTCTTGATTCAACTCAGCTTTATATTGATTTTGAGGGATTTTGCCAGACCAAATTGGTGCTTGGTTCCCAATTGAACTGGTCGGTCCAGTTCTAATTTTGAAATAGTTTCCAAGTTGATAAATTTTAAAAAATTTCATTTGAACCTATTTCGTAGGAAGGAGGATTTGAACTTCTAAAGTCCTAAAATTTATTATTTTGAAGCTTTAATAAGTTATAAATTTTGAATTTGAAATCCATTTCCTTCTAAAATAACCAAACAACTACCATGATTCATGACCTCTAGAATGATGCTTGAAATCTTTAAATGACCGTACAAAACTAACTTTAAAACATCAAAAATAAACTAAATAACCCTAAAATTTCCTAAATGATAATTTAACCAAAAAAAAAATCTACGAGAATTTTTAATAGATTAGCCAAACCCAAATTGGTTACATTATACAATGTTGGATTTTACTTTTAAGAACAATTTTCAAAATACTGAAAACAAGAAAATGATGTTTGGGAGACCTTTTTTTTTTTAGATTAAAAATAAAAATTGCAACAAGGTTCATGTAGAATATGTAGAATATTATTATTATTATTTTGGATAATAATAAGAGAATAGAGCTCATGTACTTTTGAAGTGTGAGATTTTTTTTTTTTAATAAAGATAAACTCTTTAATTTAATTTAAAAGATAAAGAGTTTAAACAAATATGTGGTGTTTATTATTTTCAATTTATTTACAATTATGCCATTCAAAATATTTGATGTATCTTGAAAATATCCTCTCAGCCGTTTTCAAAATCCTATTCTAGATAAGAAAAATATAGAACAATTTTCTAAAAGCACTGGTATTTAAAATCTCTTACCAAACATGCCCATTGTCTCTCAACGCTCAAACATTTTTGCTCATTTACAATGACTCTTCGAGCAAAGTCAATCACAGTAGATCAATAAAACATTTCTTGGTTAAAAAAATTCCTAAAGCTGAAATAAGGGAGATTAATTTATCATCTTTCCTCCCAATTTCGTTCTCATGACCAAACGTTTTCAATGTCTCCCTTTCTCTCTCTCTTTGTTTGACTATTTCAGAGTATAAAGCTGAAGTAGGTTGGGGGACCCGGGGGTAGCGGGAGGGATACCAAATTGTTTTAATGAATAATAATGATCCAAAAAATTAAAATTAAAAAGAGGTGGATTTTTTTTTTCTAGATTAAAAAGAGAGAAATTAGAAAGGGATAAATTTAAGAGTGCAAATTTAGTAAAGACTTGGTGCAAAAGCCTATTTTTACACCCACTAATCAAATATCGCCACATCGGATTTATGTAAATATAAAATCACAAAATCCATTTATCTTCTCTCTCAGACTCATATTAGCCGTTTAAACCCAGATCAATCATCAGAATCACCATCATCACCAAAGATTGAAAAAGGGATTGTATTAATAGAGAAACAAATTGACTAATTGAGAACCAAAAATAGTACAACCCCAAAGGGTCACCCAATAACCCAGATGCTTTGTGAATGGAAGCACCTCTTCGTGTCAATCCCAGATGCTTTTCCTTTACATCCACATCCAAATCATCATTAAAGACTCAACAATTGAATCATAAAGCAGTGAAAGCCTCACACAAGACACAACGCTTGGGACTCAACAATGCTTTGATTTGGTCCATTCCCTGCTTTGGCCGGACAATGTTTTATTTATTTTTTTCTTTCTTTGACGTTAACGGGACGTTGACAGTGATTTGGTGTTTTGCATTCTATTCTTGCATTTATACAAATCTAACGCGGCATCTTTTGACTAAAGGGGGTAAAAGCCAACTTCATACTACATTCTTATTAAATTTAATGGTTCCAAAAAACAATCTTGCAAAAAATAAAAAATAAATGAATTTTGCATTAGTTTTGATAAATTCATTCCAAATTAGATAAGATTTGATAAATTTCCAGATATGAACATATATTATGTACTATATGTATGTATGTATATAAAAGAGTATAACATAGATTGGATAAATTTCAAATTGCTTGAAATTTTTAAATTACTTGTATAAGACTAAGATAAATTTGAATTGTCCCTCAAAAAAAAAAAAAAACATAAATTTGAATTAATAATAATGACTAACATTAAAAGAAAAAATGTGTATCCATAAATTTTTTTTGAGTGTTTGAAAATTTTACTGCTTTCAAATAATTAAAATTTTAATTGTAATAAATTAAAAAAAAAAGGATTATTTTGACAAAAAATATGATTGTGGAAAAATTTGACGATTGTAAATTTCAAATTTGAAAACTATAAGTGTTGGCAAAATTTGAAAAACAGGCCTGGGAAAGAGTAAAAAGGTAGAATAAAGAAAGATTAATTTAAAAAAAAAAATGAGATAGAAAAAGAACAAAAAAAATCGGTTGGAAAGTGTATTTAAAAACTACATAGATATATTCAAGAGTTAAACTCTTTTGGATATACACTACTGTAAGTTTTTTTAAAATATTTTCCTCTCTCCCAGTGTGTGTGTGTGTTAAAATTATTTAATATTCTCAAAAGAAAAAATAATGGGTAAATCCTACATTGGAAAATGAGTATGAGTTAAAGAAGTTTAAAAGCCTGTGCTGTATATTCAAGAGTTAGGCCCTTTTGGATATATATCACTGTAAGTTTCTTTAAAACTTTCTCCCCTCTCCTTGTGTGTGTATTAAAAATATTTAATATTCTAAAAAAAAAAAAAAAAACTAGATAGATAAAATGAAAAAAGTATGGGTCTATTTTGGTAACAGAGTTTAAACCATAGTTTTCGGTGTTTAAGTGATGAAAGCTGTGAAAAAAAAAAAAAAAAAAAAAAAAAAAAAAAAAAAAAAAAAACCACATGTTAGTAACAGTGTTCAACAAGAAGTGTTTGAGTCAAAGTTCTTAATTTAGAGTACTTATACACACACTTGCACCAAACACTCGTGTTTTTTGTTTTGAAAAAATGTTATAGAAATATAGTACTAAACACATTTTTTGCATTATGAGTCTTCAAAATATATTTTTTTCATTACACTTTTTAGTTCACAATTTTCACATCATTTTGAAAACCATTACCTAAACACGAGTACCAAACAACCCTAACATTTCCTCTCCAATTTGAGTAAAAAAAATACTTTTCTATAGCATATACTCTAAAATGTTATTTATTTATTTTTGAGTAGAGTATACTTTAAAATAAGACCTTCAAAATACCCTCAAAATCTCCATAATAATTGAAATAACCTAAACTTATCAAATAAACAAAATACCCTTAAAATTTTTTAAAAAAATGATAAATTTTTTCTTATACAAAAACTCCAATATTACCCTAAAACCTCTAAATTAAAAAAGATCCCAATATTATTATATTATCCTTAAACTCTCTCTCTCTCTCTAATCAAAAGAATTTGTTGTTAAATTGTTTGTAGATATTACATGTCTCTCTCTCTATGTATATATATTTTCCCCACCTGAATTGATAGTAATAATAAAGTAATAATATTATTTATTTATTTATGGGAAATATTTCCTTCCTGATAGTAATAAAGTAATAACTTTATTTATTTATTTATTAATGTTTCCTTTCCTTGGTTGGTTCTTATTTTCAGCAAAAGCAAGTCAAGCACCGAAGAGTCGTCTCTGAGCTTTGACAAAATGGCCTTCCTTCTTTGACCCGAACTTTATGATGAGGAAGATGAACCCAACCCAACCTCTCTACTAGTCTCTCCTCCTCTACCCTCTTACAAAGTCTTCAAAAAGCTTTCTCAGTTCACACTCTGCTTACATATAGTTGGATTTCACATCACAACTATGATTCTCTCTCTTTTTACCTTCATCAATTTACACCCTCTCTAATACCTGCGTTTGAATATTCAAACCATATCCATCCCATCCTTTCAAACCAAAGATTGCCATTTTTCGAAAACCCTTTTCTGGGTTTCCTTCATTTTTCCGGGTAAGCCTTCTTAAACCTCAATCTCAGCTTGCTTTTATATTCTCTCGCAAATTTACTTCTATTTTTAGCGTTTTTTTTTTTTTGTTTTTTTTTGTTTAATGAATATATAATGACTTCTTTTGATCGGTAAACGAGTCAACTCAAACTAGGTAGCTCAAAGTTTTATGCTTTCTTACTATATTTGCTGCACAGTCTGAGTTTCGATTTTCAGGTTTTATTGTGTTATCAGTTTTCTCAGCTGGGTATGCTTTAATATATGTGGAAAGCTGAACTGGGTTTTTTTATTTTCCTGAATTCTGTCTCAGGTGATGATGCTATGAAGGGCTTTGGTTGTTTTTGGATTCAGTATTTTAAGCACTCTGATATGCATTAGATAGTAATCTCCTAGTGATTTTTTTTTTCAATCCGTAGCTCGTTTTTGTTGGCTCTTGATGAAAATGGTTCTGAATGGCCGGACTCTTACTGTTCTTGTAGTTGTTTCTCTCTGGTTGTTACTTAACTGTGGTTTGAGCTACGGTGTCCAAAGTGATATAGATTGCTTGAAAGGTATTAAGGCTGAACTTGAAGATCCTTATGGTTATTTGAACACTTCGTGGAATTTTAACAACGATACTGAAGGCTTCATCTGTAAATTTACCGGGATCGAATGTTGGCACCCTGATGAGAACAAGGTTTTAAATATCCGGCTTTCTGATATGGGACTCAAGGGCCAATTTCCTGGTGCCATTAAGAACTGCACAAGCTTAACAGGCTTGGATCTTTCCAGCAACAAACTTTTTGGAATTATTCCGCAAAATATAGACCACATAATTGGATTTGTGACATCTCTTGATCTCTCATCTAACAATTTCTCGGGGGAAATCCCAAAGGGCCTGTCCAATTGTACTTATTTGAATGTTCTGAAACTCGACCATAACAGGTTTACAGGTCAGATTCCTGCAGAATTGAGTCTGCTTGCTCGGCTTAAACAATTTAGTGTGGCAAACAATCTTTTGACAGGACCAGTCCCCTACTTTGGTGCTCAAAATTCTTCAATTACAGCAGATAATTTTGCCAATAATCCTGGACTATGTGGGTCTCCTTTGGATCCTTGCCCATCAGCTTCAAAGAAGTCTCACACTACAGTTATTGCCGCAGCAGCCGTAGGTGGGGTGACAGTTGCAGCCATAGGCGTGGGTATTGGTATGTTCTTCTTTTTGCGTAGAGTGTCTGTGAAGAAGAAGGAAGAGGACCCTGAAGGAAACAAATGGGCAAAGAGTTTAAAGGGAGTTAAAGGCATCAAGGCAAGCGAATTTAGTACACCTCTTTTAGTACATACTTTATAGTGAAAAATGTGGTTAACTGGTTATTCATTTTCTATTTGGTTTTTGCTTTTAGTAAACTCACACACATGCACATATTTTTTGTTGGGTTCTTATTACTCTTTCAAAATGTATTATATTTGAGATGAAACTATTTTACTTCAGGTATCAATGTTTGAAAAGTCAGTGTCGAAGATGAAATTCAATGATCTCATGAAGGCTACTAACAACTTTTGCAAAGACAATATCATCGGGACAGGACGAACAGGAACTGTGTACAAAGGAGTCCTTGATGATGGCACTTCACTTATGGTTAAGAGGTTACAGGAATCTCAACACTCTGAGAAGGAATTTCTGTCCGAAATGGCTACTCTGGGGAGTGTGAAACACCGTAACTTGGTTCCCCTTCTAGGTTTTTGCCTAGCTAAGAAGGAGAGGCTTTTGGTTTATAGGTACATGCCAAATGGTACCCTCCATGATCAGCTACATCCTGTGGATGATGGTGGCAAGGTAACAGAGTGGCCTTTGAGGCTAAAGATTGGGATAGGGGCAGCTAGGGGATTAGCATGGCTCCATCATAATTGCAATCCTCGTATTATCCACCGAAACATAAGCTCCAAATGCATCTTACTGGATGCAGATTTTGAGCCCAAAATATCTGATTTTGGCCTTGCTAGGCTCATGAATCCAATTGATACGCATTTGAGTACTTTTGTGAATGGAGAGTTTGGGGATTTGGGTTATGTTGCTCCGGAGTATGCACGAACTCTGGTGGCCACTCCAAAGGGTGACATTTACAGCTTTGGAACTGTGCTTCTTGAGTTGGTGACTGGTGAGAGACCTACACATATCGCTAAAGCTCCTGAAGACTTTAAAGGAAATTTGGTAGAATGGATTACACAGCTGTCGAGCAACTCTCAGCTTCAGGATGCCATTGATAAATCCTTGGTTGGGAAAGGTGTCGATGGTGAGCTTTTCCAGTTTCTTAAAGTTGCATGTAATTGTGTAGCACCAAATCCTAAGGAGAGGCCTACTATGTTTGAAGTGTACCAGCTTCTAAGAGCTATTGGGGAGCGATACAATTTCACAATTGAGGATGATATGCTGATGCCTTCCAACAGTGGTGAAGCTGATTGCTTAGAGGAACTTATTGTTGCTCGTGACGTAAAGGAGAATAATTGAAAAGGTATGGAAGAGGTATATGGATGAATGTCATAATCCTTATGTAATTAACTCTATGTGGTGTTTAAAAATGAAAAATAGTGTCACGTATAATTATAATGTATTAATCACTGGTTTTGACTTATATGTATTCAGAAAATACTGTAATGCCTTCATCTCATAATTTTTGAATGTGTATTTTAGGTCAACTGCTGATGGTAGTCTTGCATCCTATATATTTTGTTAAATAGAACAATTTCGATATATTGGTTCTGTCATATTTAGGTAATTTACAAGTTATCATTAGGGATAATATGAAGTGGACATACTCTTAATGACCTGTGGGTTTTCTTGGAATTTTTGCCTACTTGCTTCATCATTGTATATGATAGCAGTTATTGGCTTTGTGTGTAGGGTTTGTTGGTTGGTTAATATTTGTGATTGATGATTTCCCTTCCAAATTATTGTATATCTGATACAAATGAAGAGATATATTTGTATATAGCTTTGTTAGGCCTGTGTGTATGTATGTGTGTGTGTGTGTATATATATTATGTATGTATGTACGCATGTATGCACATATGTATGTAGTGTGTATGTGTAGACATGTAAAGGATTTTGATAAGTGAATAACCTTCCAAGGGGCAAAGGCCCTTGGTTCTATACAAAGGACACAATATGGATAGGTATATGAATGGATATGGACTTTTTCCTAATATTTTAATTTTTTCCCCCCCAAAGTCGTTCCCATGGAGGCCAATGAGCTATTGCTCAACTGGCACTGCCACCTCCCATATTATTTGGATGGAAGGTGAGGTCATGGGGTTACGTTCCATGGGATGCATGTGTAACTTACCAAAAAGAAGAATTTCTTAACTTAGATTGCCGAAGTTGTCTGAGTTTTATTGGAATGGTGATGCTGGACAAAACCAAAATGGATGTAATAACAAAATTGAAGAACCAAAAAAATAAAATGATAAACTAGGAATGATCTCTTAGGTTTGCTTAGAGTCCACACCAAGGAATAGAGAACAAACCTAGAAGTCAGCGCCTATGGTTAGCTAGGTCAGACTATTGGAAATTTTCCAACTAGAATTTGATTCATCATAAACTAGTTTCCATGGGAGTGCAATAGCATGCTTATTTAGACTACTAAAACTGAGCCTTATCTAACTGATTTAGGAAAACCTTGATTCTTAAGGACTTGGGTAATCCTAGTTATTGAATTACAAAATACCCTTAACTCTAGGATATTAAATACAAATACAAATAACCAAATGAACTATTAAGATCTAAAATAAAATCCAATTGACCTTATAAATACAATTGAGTTCCAAAATTAAATAAAAATAAATTAAAATAAAACCTCTTCCTGCATCAAATAGTTAGTGGCACTAGCAACCTAGCATGTTCAATTAAATAATGTTAAGCACCTACAATTGTGCTGTAGCAGTGCATACAGTTCTGTTATTTCTCTCATCCAAGATAAGACAATAAGATTTTTTTTTTTTTTTTTTTTTTAAGATTTATTATTTTGAAACTGTGGCATGATACATTTCATATTTCAGAATTTTTATGAAAAGTAGTAGGCAACTCTACTACATAGAAGATTTTGGAATAAGTTATGCTAATAAAATTTAGGTCAAATGGCATCTCTGACCCCCCTAAGAATGGGGTCAAGGGTGTGGATAAGTAAAACTTACCAACCCACCTCCCTCTCTTGTAAAATGAAAAGGGGGGGGGGGGGGGGGGAAGCTAATATATGCAGGAAAATACACACACTGTGTGCAGGCACACAAACACACAAGATTAACAACTTAAACTAGAAGCTTATGGAAACCTGTGCTTACAAATGTAGGGATGTGAATGTGAAGTGTACACATGCATATCTAGAAGGGCATGAAGAGCTTGTTTTCTCTTAGCAATGATAAATATGTTATAGTAGCACTTCATCATATCATTACTTTAAAGGAATATACATTGTACATTACTACATTTCCGCTCTCAAAAATGGCCACCATAGATGGACCTAATGTTATAACTCTCTCTCTCTCACTCTTCAAGATCTTCTGTTTGTATATTTTCTATGTACTAGGGTTGCACCTTTTTGCTCTGTTTCAGTAAATCCTAAACCATAAATGTTCTTGCAATTCCCCTAACAGTTTGCCCATCAACTTGCAAGTGCGAATTCCCAGAGTTGTTTTTGAGCACCAAGAACTTGTCAAAATTCTAGTACAGTGAAACAAGGCTATTGGTGTCTTAAACTTTGTCTGTTATATATATACATAATTTCATGAACACGTAAAGGTGTTTTTTTTTTTTTTTTTTTTTTTTTTTTTTTTGTATTAGTTTTCTAATTCTAGTCTTTTCTCCTTGATACAAGATAGTGAAGTTAACAGGTTTTGGCTGCTATATCAAATACGCACTGAATAATAGAGGATCTGCATAAAATTTCAGTTGCATAGGATGGATGTAAATTCTCTTATTTCCTGTACTACACTCTTTTCTAGCATTTTAAAAAATCAACAATGCGAAGGAAACAACAACAAAACAACATAACCCTAGTCCCAAAACTTTGGGTTATGCTATGGATCCTCAAGAGATGAATCAGGATCGGTTACATGTATTCTTCGTCATTTTATCGTATCCAAAATATTGTACATGCTGTCACCATCTTAATTAGTGTATCCTTTTTTTTTTACCACTACCAATGTTATTTTAGGTTTCCTCTATTTTTGTTTATTTCCTCAACTTAAATCAAATCACTCATCCTCACAGGTTTATTAATTACTCTCCTTTGTACATGAAGAAACCATCTTAAGCAAGTCTTTCTCATCTTTGCATCATTAACACTTAAAGAAAGAGAAAAGAAACTTATATGCCATCTTCTTAGAAATATTAAACTTGAAGCCAACTAGCATGATAGGCATTAGCATTGATGAAATATAACATGAAGCTTTTGTCATGATTCATTTGAATCAAATGAAACTCGGTGCCTATGTGAACCTTTCTGTTTTCATTTGCCATGTTGATCTGCTGTTGTCATGAATTGCTTGTCTCAGTAATTCACAAATATATTATCTTTCTGTTTTAAAAGAGAATTGATTGCAGTGTCTTGTGGATGCATAAACTTTAACAGCTTTAACATTTCTCTGAAATAATGTTATATTGTTTTATTTGTTAGATAAAGTTAAATGCTACATTGTATATAAGCTTTAAGCTTATATATTTTTTCTTTTTCATTTGTATCTTTTTAACAGTGTCTTTGGGAAGCATAGGCTATATTCTTTAATTGGGCTTTTTATTTCTATTAATTCATTTTACTTGATCCAGGGCTATATTCTGTTAATTCATTTTACTTGATCCAGGGCGCTGTCAATGAAATGATAATTGTTAAAGTGGCTTTTAAGCAGTGTGTGTGTGAGCATGCACTAGCTCATGCATGTGTGGGTTTACCACTGTTTTTCATGGTTTTCTTAACTTCAAAATATAGAAATTTGAGAGAGAGAGAGAGAGAGTGTTCATAATTCTTCTGTCTCTTTTTGTTTTGTATCATATGGTAGGATGTATTTATTTTTGTGAATGTTGCTTTTTGGAATTTTTATAATTTCAGTATTGCAGTTTGCAGCATTTTGATTCTACTGTGTTGTGTGTTTGTGCGCAATTGTTCATCTCCCTATCCGCATGTTCATGTTTTCTTAACTTAAAAATGGAGAAATTTATGTTCTTGAGGGAGAGAGAGGGAGAAAGTTTATTATTCTTCTATATCATTCTATAATATTTTGCAGTGTGGTAGGATTTATTCTTTTGTTAATGGTGCTGAACTTTTTCATAATTTTAGCTCTGCTTTTTACAGCATAGTGTGGTCATGTAACGTTTTTTTACTATACATCTTGTCACTTGTGGCAGAAAAGCAGCGTCAGGATTAAACATAGCTAAATTTTGTGCATATGCTGTAGGTTGGGTTTGGGGTTTTTCAATCCAACCAAATCCATCACCAATGTAAAAATCAACTCAACTCAACCCAAGCCATAGAGGTGGGGTTGCTCTTTTTTTAATAAATATGTTACTAAATATACCGCCCACCCAATTCCTCTGGCTTGAACCGAGACTCCTCTCAGGCACTTAGGGCAAGGGGAGATGCCATCTAGACTAATATATCTGTTGGTGCCATAGAGGCGGGCTTAAGAAGCCGGGTCGAGCACAATTTTGTGAAACCTGAAAAAAAAAAAGGATTTTATTGAACATTTAATTATAAAAGAAAAGCTAAAGAAACAAAGCTACATTTGCTAAGAGAGTTCTGTTTATATAATAACAGAATGAGAGGGAGAGAGAGAGAGCTTAAGCGCATAATGTGGAATTCTGTTACACCAGTCTTAACAAACTAATTATTTGATACACGTGCTAATAACAGACTAATTCCACATTTAACAAAAGATGCTTATAAGTGAAACGGTGAGCTTTGGATGATCAGAACTGGGCTTGGGCTTTTCCTTTATTTTTGGACTCACTGCTGGACTGAGGCTCATTACTGGGCTGACTTATACCAGACTTCTCTTCATCCCCCCTCAAGATCATGGGGAAGCACCACATGAGCTTGGAAACAAGCCAATGAAACCGAGGAGAAGGCAAACCTTTGGTGAGAACATCAGCCAACTGATCATGAGAAGACACAAATTTGACTTGAAGATCACGGCAGAGAACCTTCTCACGAACAAAGTGGTAATCTACCTTGATATGCTTACTCCGCCAAAGCAGAAACATTATCACACCACAAAGTAGGAGGGGAATGAAGAAACACACCAAAGTCCTTGAGCAACATACGGATCCAACAAAGTTCAGCAGCACAAGAAGTAAGAGCCCTGTACTCAGCCTCAGTAGAGGACCTAGACACAGTGGGCTGCTTCTTAGCAGACCAAGTAATGGGTGAGTTGCCAAGAAAAACCAAGATGCCCGAAATAGACTTCCTATCCATAGGGTCTCCGGCCCAGTCTGCATCACTATAGGCAGATAGAGTCAAAGGTCCAGGACTAAAAGCTAAGCCTTGATGAATGGTCCCTTGTAAGTACCTAAAGATCCTTTTAACAGCAAGCAAATGATTAGAAGTTGGAGAAGCCATAAACTGACAGGCCTGCTGCACAGCAAAGGAAAGATCAGGCCTAGTGAAAGTAAGATATTGCAAAGCCCCCACCATACTCCTATAAGCAGAAGGATCAGACAAGAGGGTGCCATCATTAGGAACAAGATGAGCATTAGCCACAGAAGGAGTCTTGCAAGGCTTGCACTCAGACATGGAGAACTTGTGCAAAAGATCAGTAGCATACTTAGACTGATGTACAAAAATCCCAGCAGAAGTGTAATCAAACTGAAGCCCCAAAAATAATGTAAACGACCTAGATCCTTAAGATCAAAATCTTGTCTCAGAGTAGCAAGAAGTGAAGCAATGAAACTAGGATGATTACCAGTCACAATTATGTCATCAACATAAAGTAACAAGAAGATTAAATGACCATCATGGGCATAGATGAACAAATTCCCATCAGCTCCAGAGGCAACAAAGCCAATATGAAGTAATTGAGTACTAAACCTCTCAAACCAAGCCCTAGGAGCCTGTTTTAAACCATATAAGGCTTTATGCAACAAACAAACATGATCAGGGCAATCTGAATCCACATAGCCTTGTGGCTGAGCCATATACACTTCCTCTTTTAAGACACCATGCAAGAAAGCATTCCCAACATCCAACTGTTTCAACTCCCAACCATAATTCACAGCAAGAGCAATAAGAATTCTAACAGTAGTAGGTTTAACCACAGGGTTGAAAGTATCCTCATAGTCCAAACCATACTGTTGAAGGTAACCCCTAGCAACCAATCTGGCCTTATATCTGGCTATAGTCCCATCAGAATTTCTTTTGAGCTTAAACACCCATTTGCAAGTGACAATGTTCTTATCCACAGAAGGGGGAACAAGAGACCAAGTATGTTGCTTAATCAAAGAATGGAATTCTGAATCCATTGCAGCAACCCACTGAGGGTGTTTAGAAGCTACAGCAAAAGAGGGTGGTTCCTGGTATGTGTAATCAGTCACAACTTTAAAAGCTTTAGGTTTATGAATACCCAATTTTGATCTTGTAAGCATAGGATGATGATTGACAGGAAGAGGAAGAGGAGGATCAGATAAGGAACTAGGAGAAGTAGTGCAAGGAATTATGGAGGGAACAGAAGCAGTAGAAGGTAAAGAAGATAATGGAGGAGGAGGAACACAAGAAATGGAAGTGGATGACTGAAGAAGCTCAAAAGGAAAGGAAGCAACCGGGGAAGCAGAAGAAGAAGTGGCTGGACAAAAGGCAGTAGGTGCAGCAAGGACATCAGAGGCAAACCAGTGATCATAAGTCACATCAGCAGAAAAAGGAAGGTGAGCATGTGTAAGAGTAGGATTGACAGCAAAAGGGAACAAGTTTTCATTGAATAAGGCATAGCAAGTGGTATAGACTTTATTGGTAGAAGGGTCCAAGCATAAGTAACCTTTGGACAAAGGTGGGTAGCCTAGAAAAACACACTCCACAGACCTAGGCTGAAGTTTGTGTTTGTTATAGGGTCGGATATAAGGATAGCATGCACAGCCAAAAGTCTTAAGGGCGGAAAGGGAAGGAGAGACACCATTAACCAGTTCCCAGGGAGATATTAAACTAAGGACAGAACTAGGGAGCCTATTAATAAGAAAAGATGCAGTGGAGAAAGCATAAGACCAGAAATTCAAAGGTAAATGAGCCTGATAAAGTAAAGCAAGACTAGTTTCCACAATATGTCTATGCTTTCTCTCAGAGACACCATTTTGTTGAGGAGTATGTGGACAAGAGGTCTGATGAATAATACCATGGTTAGAACAAAACTCCTGAAATTGAGAGTTAACATATTCTTTACCATTGTCAGACCTAAGGATTTTGATTTTAGTGGAGTATTGAGTTTCAACTAGGTTCTTAAAGTGCTTGAACACAGGGAACAATTCATGCTTGTGTTTGAGAAGAAAGAAACAGGTAAACCTAGTATAATCATCAATGAACACAACATAGTGATTATAACCAAGTAAAGAAGAAATGGGTGCTGGACCCCAAATATCAGAATGCAGAAGCTGAAGCATAGAAGTAGATTGAATTACATGTTTATTCAAAGGAAGTCTGTGCATTTTTGCACTTATACAACATGTACAAGAAGAAAAACATTTGTCAATCTTATTGAATGTAAAAGCAGGATTCACAAGCTGAATAGCAGAATGAAGGAGTTTGGCACTTGGATGTCCAAGTCTGTTATGCCAAAGAGAGATTTGATCAGAATTAACAGAAATCTGGGAAGAATCAGGGACATGTGATGTAGAAAAGGCAGTGGAATTAGAGGAATGCAAGGAAGATGGATTAGGAATAGGGTAGACACCATCCTTACTCAATCCTTCGTAAAGGATCTTCCCTGTAAGTAAATCCTGAATAGAGAATCTATAAGCATCAAAGTAGCAGAAAACATTGTTTTGCAAACAAAGTTTATGAACGGATAGCAAATTGGAAGCAAGATTAGGAACCCTAAGTATACCATCAAGTTTAAAGTTGTGAGTTGAAGTACATAACTCACCAGAACCAATGTAAGTCACAGGAAGGTCTTGACCATTACCAACAGTCACAGTTTCAGAACCAATGGTAGGCTGTTGTTGCAGTGAAAGATTAGCCAAATTTGGTGTAACATGATCTGAACACCCTGTATCAGTAAGCCACCCATTAGCCACATGAACCTGAGAGGAGTTGGCCACCATAGCAGCAAGCTTGGATGGAGCATGCTTTCCCTGGAAGGAAAAGTCCATCCTGTGGTAACAATTAAGAGCAGTGTGACCACTCTTGCCACAGATTTGACATTGTGGTCTTTGTGACAGACCTTGAGATCCTGAAGGTCTTGATGGATTAGACTGAGATTGACCAAACAGAGAAGAGAAAGCATTACTGTTGAAATTGTTGAAATTTCCATTTGGATTAAAACCACCACCACCAGAATAGCTACCTCTTCCTCCATTGCCACGACCTCTCTGAGCATTGTTCCTGCCTCGACCTCTACCAAATCCTGGAGGTTGATAATTGGCAGCCATAGCCACAGTGGATGCATCAATCACACCAGTTCTCTTCCTAATAGCTCTTTCCTCAGCATTGAGGAGAGTATTAAGTTCTTCAACAGTAAGGACATCACTGCGAGTCCTGATAGCTGAATTGAAGGAGTCATAATCTGATGGCAGGCCATCAAGTGCAATGTGAAGAAGTTCTTCATCATCAAGAATAACTGATACTGCAGCCAATTTGTCACGGATTTGCTTGATTTTCTGAAAGTATACATCAATTGAATCAGGACCTTTCTTCATGGCACTCAATTCATTCCTCAAGCTCATCACACTTGACTTAGAAATTGAGGCAAAACATTTTTCCAGAACTCTCCAAACACCTCTACCAGATTTCTGCCCAACAGTAAGAGCAAGAACAGAGGGGGAAAGTGTAGAATTAAGAAATGTAAACAGTGCTTGCTCTCTGTTTCTCCAAATGAGGAAATCTGGATTAACTTCTGTAGTGAAATTGCCAGAAGAATCCTTCAAGAACTGATCTGGTTTCATTCCAGTATCACTGAGAGCATCAATCATGGAGTAGGTTTCCAAAATAACCTCAATTTGGTGTTTCCACACAATATAGTTGGAGTAATCAAGTTTCACAGTCGTCATTGATGACATATTCGAAAGTAAAAGAAGAGAAGGATTAATATGAGTGATAGTGTTTGTTATTGAATAAGTAGTGGTTGAAGAAGATGAGGTTGATGCTGAAGTTGAAGGAGCAGACGCCATGGAAGCGGAGCTCTAATACCATAAAAGAAAAGCTAAAGAAACAAAGCTTAAAGAAAGTTCTAGAGAGAAAAGATAAAAGATGACTTTTATATTTCAGAGAAAAAACTGATTTTCATAATTACATTTGCTAAGAGAGTTTTGTTTATATAATAACAGAATGAGAGGGAGAGAGAGAGAGCTTAAGCGCATAATGTGGAATTCTGTTACACCAGTCTTAACAAACTAATTATTTGATACACGTGCTAATAACAGACTAATTCCACATTTAACAACAGATGCTTATAAGTGAAACGGTGAGCTTTGGATGATCAGAACTGGGCTTGGGCTTTTCCTTTATTTCTGGACTCACTGCTGGACTAAGGCTCATTACTGGGCTGACTTATACCAGACTTCTCTTCAAATTATGTAAACTCATTATTCAAGAAGAGATTGTAATTTAGAATTGGACCTAACATTTCAATGATATACAAAATTCTATTCAAAATGCAGAGAAAAAGACTAAATGAGAAAAAAAAAAAAAAAAAAGAAGATTTTTGTTTCATGACGCATGAGAATAAGAAAAAGAAACGTCAATGGCCAAGACAACTTCTAAAACAACTTCAAGCAAGTAGACACATTAACATGATTAAGATACGTCAGATTTATCAATATTTAACTTCTAAAATCAATTCGCAAAAAGGTAAATACTTAGTTTTATCAATATTTAACTTCTAAAATCTAAGTATTATCAATATTTAACTTCCAAAATCAATTCGCAAAAAGATAAATACTTAGGTTAGATCATCCAATGGCTAGAAATTTTGAACTTTTCAATGCCAGCATTTTAACACCAATACTCATTTTTCTCAATTTCATGTTTAACTCGTAGTGTTAAAATGGTTTTTATTTTATTTTTTTAAAAGATAACTTTTAATGATTCCTAGATGGAGTGTCTATAATGGTTTGTTAGTAGCAATGGATTGATTCATTAGTCAAGCTCAGTTTAAGCTCAAATTCAAGTCTAATATCAAGTTTTTGAACTCAAGATTCAGTACAAGTACATTATCAAGCCTATATTAAGCATATTATCCATCCCATTTGGTTGAGCCTAATAGTCCCAATTTCCAATTAATTAAAGATTTGGTAAAATATAAGTTTATTTTTCAAGCTCATGTCAAGTTCATGAGTCCGTTCATAAATAATTTTTTCTTTCAGTTTGGTCTTAACTCGTTTGTTAAATAAGCCTAAAATTAAAGGTTTCTATTTACTTATTTTTATTTTTAAGATGAGACTTCTTTTACTTTTTACTCATAATAAGGCTTATTCGTCAATCAAAGAGCCCCCTTTTAATTGCGCATGCAGTATGTGCCGAAAATGATTATTTTAAATTGTCATTTGGACTAATAGGTAGAGATTCAGCTTGATCCACAATGGGCTGGATTGAAAAAAAAAAGAAGAAAAATCATGCATTTCTGAACTATTCTAGTCCACTTCTTCAACTATTAATATAAGCTACACTTACGTTGCATGGAGAGGGAAAGGTCGAAACACTCTGAAGAGGATGAGCATACACTGAGACGTAGTACAGAAAAGTTCAAAAACAGCCATCACGCCGTCGGAGAAAATGAGAAGCGGCAGACAGCAAAACAAGGTAGTTATAGGGATAAGCTATTAGGAGCGATTCTCGGTGCGTTTGAACAAGCTTTTGGTTTCGAAAGCTCAATGCAGGAGGACCTAGAATTAGACACGGAAGAAGATAACCCTCATGAAGGAAGTGCAAGGGTCTGCTTTTCAAAGGAGGAAAAAGCACTTATCAGAGCCCTATGGCAACATGCACTCATCATCAAACCGTTTGGTAGGAAAGTCGGTTTTCTTTTTCTAGACTCAAAGATTCGCAGTACGTGGAATCCAATAGGGAGAATGGACTGCATTGATTTGGGGCTTGATTACTTCCTAGTCAATTTCGAACGAGCAGAAGCCGTTGACAGCATCCTTATAGGAGGTCTATGGTTCATTGGCCAGCATTTTCTAGCGATTAGGTAATGGGAACCAGAATTCAAAGCTTCCACAGCAACTTTTTCTTCGGTTGCGGTATGGGTAAGACTTCCAGAATTGCCTATCAAATTCTATGACCCAACTTCGCTCCTAAAGATTGGTAAAGCCATTGGACCGGTTCTGCGCATTGATTCACACACAGTTAATAGGGCTAGAGGTCGTTTTGCCCACCTCTGTGTACAGGTCAATCTGGATAAACCCCTTATAAGAACTGTGTATATTGGAAAACTAATGCAAAGTGTACAATTGAGGGCATTAGTTCCCTCTATTTCTCATGTGGGAGAATTGGACATAAGAAAGAGACATGCCCTTATCTCATTAGAGAGCCTATTAAGGAAAAAGAAAAGGAGCAGGATCCTTGCACAAGTTCGAACATCCTTGGAGGCTCACAACATGGGAGGAATAAGATGGAGGGGATGTGGGAGGAATATGGTGCTTGGATGGTGGTAACCAAACGTAAGCCACCTAGTAAAGCCAGAGCAAAGCCTCCGATCTAGGAGGGAAGTGACTCGATTGAGTTAGTACAGTGGATTGATGCGACACTCTCCCCTAAAGTAGTGAACCAAGATAAGAAAGAAGAGAAAAGAAAAGTAAATCACCTACAACCTATGGTGCCCCTCAAAGAGACTGAGAAAACCGCCACGTCAAATCGCAGGATATTGGGCACAGGCAGGAGCTCTAGGGATCCTGGTCATCGTGGGAAATCAAACCAAAAGGCTAAAGGTTCAGGTAGTAACCAACGAGAAGGGGTGGGCCCTAGTAAGAGTAGTGGGTTATTTACCTTTGGGGACGGGTCGGGATTTTTAAATAATAATGGGCCTGACTAAAACCTTTTTTGCTTTTCAAGCCCAGCTAGCCCATGCCTTAACCCTAATGTTAAGGAAAAGGGACCAGACAACACCATTCTAAAAAGAAGCCACAATGGAGAGGAAGGATAGATGGGCGATCTTCTACAAAGGAAAAATAATTCTGGTGGGAGATGAGACGACCCAGTGGATACGATAAGACCTAACAGAAGTATGGAGGTGGTTTGAGCTTGAGCTTATGTTAGCATTGAAGAACTTATTCCCCCTCACGGAGACAAGCGAAAAGATGGGGTTCCTATCAATGAAGGACAAAGCTTGCTGGCTAACCTTGAACCCATGATGGAGGTTTCTCACGGACAGGCTAGCGGTCCCAATTTCTCCGATGAGCAACTCCGAGACATCAGCACCAAAATCAAGTGTGCAACCTTCGAAAAAAATCCCTATCAAAGGCAAAAATAGAGTGGACCCAACCTGCGATCATGGTGAGGAAGATTCTCTAGGACGTACCTGTGGAGTATACGATGATGGACAACCTCCATTGGGTGAAGCTCCTTTAGTTTGCAGAACGGGAGATCAATGGGACGATCCTCATCAAAGCCTCTCAAGATACGAAGGGAATAATTAAACACTCGACACTCTATTCTGAGGGAGTCTGGAGTCAAAGACAGAGTTGATGGAAGCATGGGAGTGAAGGGACACTGAGGACTGCTCTTCCCTGATCCATTTCGATTCTACAACTACCTCTTTTAGAATCATGAATATCCTGATTTGGAATTATAGGAGGGCCATGAAACCCCTTTTTTAGGAAAACAATCATGGATTTGGTGGAATGGCACTCACCTCTCTTGATGGCGATCATTGAAATGAGACTTAATGAGGCCAAAGCTAATGAAATCATTGAATGCCTTCCTTTTGATGGTACAACAGTGGTTGATAGGATTGATTTCGCTGGAGGCATTTGGCTATTATGGTGCTCAAACTCAGTGCAGGTCGATGTCCTTACAGTAACGGAACAAGAAATCCATGCTCTTATACGGGTAAGATCTCAAACTTTTAATTGGCTTCTTAGTGCTATATATGCTAGTCCTAGGTTCATTGAAAGATGTATTCTCTGGGATAACTTGAAATTGCTAGCTTTTCTCCACAATCTGCCTTGGGCCCTTATAGGAGACTTTAATGAAGTTTTGTCTGAAGAGGAAAAATCTAGGGGTAACCTTATTAGCCAAAGAAGGGTAGGAGCTATCTTGGACTGTATGCATGTTTGTCATATGATGGACCTTGGCTTCTCAGGACCAAAGTTCACATGGTCAAACAAAAGGGAGATTGGAGACTTAATAGAGAGCAGGTTAGATAGATGTTGGGTTAACCCAGAATGGAAAGAATTTTTCAATGAAGCAAATGTCACTCATCTAGCCAGAGTTAACTTTGACCACTGTCCGCTACTCCTAAACCTAAATCCAAACACGGGTGCTATATCTAATAGGCCGTTCAGATTCCAATCTGTGTGGCTGAGCCATATGGAATTCCCAAATGTTATGAGAGAAGCCTAGTCAAAATAGGAGGATAACCTAGTTGGGGCCATATCAGGTTTTACCTTAAAAGCCCAAAGATGGAATAAAGAGGTGTTTGGAAATGTTTTTGTTAAAAAAAGGCAGATTATGGCAAGGCTCTTGGGCATACCAAAATCTCTAGCTAGCAGCCCTATCTCCTTTTTGATCAATTTATAGGATTAGCTTGCTGAAGACTATAATCAAATCCTTCAATTGGAAGAGGAGATTTAGGCCATGAAAGCCAAAATGAATTGGACCATCCTTGGAGAAAGAAACACTGCATTTTTCCACCTTTCTACCTTGCATAGAAGGAGTAAGAATAGAATCATAAGCATTCTGGATGGCCAAGGGAATTGGATTCATAATGCTAAGGAGGTTCAAGAGATTTTTGTTTCATACTTCACAGAACTTTATCAATTAGAACAAGTTTTTTGCCCCCTTGGACACCTTTGGAACACAAATTAGTGTGCCAAACTTGTGGAAGAGGAAGTAGCATCTATAGCACACATTCCCTCTGATGGTAAAATCTGGTTTGCCCTTAAATCTATAAAACCATACAAAGCCCCTAGAGTAGATGGGTTACATGAGGGCTTCTTTCAGAGGTTCTGACTTATTGTTGGTGAATTTGTCAAGAAAGAAATCAAGAATATCTTTGAAAATGAGAAAGTTCATGATTATTTGAATCATACCCTTATTGTTCTCATTCCCAAACAGCTGGGACTCGAAACTATTGGACACTTCAGATCTATAAGCCTTTGCAATACTATCTACAAAATGGTCTCCAAAATTCTTGCCAATATAATCAGATCCCTCTTACCAGCCCTGATATAACCAATGCAATCAGCTTTCTCAGAAGGAAGGAGGGGTTCAGATAATGTCATAATTGCTCAAAAACTCATACGCTCCTTGAAGAACAGAAGAGGGAAGGATAGGTATATGGTGATAAAAATTGACTTAGAGAAAGTCTATGATCGCCTAGAGTGGAGTTTCATCAAGATGGTGCTAGAACATTTTAACTTCCCTAGCAACATCATCAATCTGATTATGAGCTGTGTGGCTTCAACATCAACTTCAATTCTTTTTAATGGGGGTAAATTAAATCCCTTCCAACCTTCCAGGGGCATTAGGCAAGGTGACCCCATATCCCCATATTTATTCCTCCTATGCATAGAGTTCTTGGCAGCTCAAATCACCAACATGTGTGAGGAGAAGAAGTGGGACAAAATTAAAGCATCCAGAGATGGACTGAGTTTTCACATGTCTTCTTTGCTGATGACCTTATGCTTTTTGCAAAAGCGAATTCCAAGAACTGTAAAACCATAATTGAGTTCCTAGATAACTTCTGTAATCTTGTTGGTCAGAAGGTGAGCTTGAGTAAGTCTCGTATTTACTTTTCCAACAATGTAAGTAGCAGAAGGAAGAGAAATATATGCAGGAAGATGGGAATCAATGCAACAAATAACCTGGGTCGTTATCTAGGCTTTCTCGTCCTTCATCAGGGCAGGAATGGGAATGCTTTTAACGTTGTAGTGGAAAAGATCCAAGGCAAACTAGCAGGGTGGAAAACTAAGCTCCTATCTAGAGCATGAAGATTGGTTCTTGTCCAAGCAGCAATTGCTCCCATAGCAGACTACTACATACAATGCCACGCCCTCCCCATTAAAGTGTACAATGCCATTGACAAGGCTATAAGAGATTTCCTATGGGGATCTATAGAGGAGAAAAGAAAGCTACACATGGTAAATTGGCAAACAGTAACCTTGCCAAAGGAGCTGGGAGGACTTGGACTATTCTAAACAAGATGTAGAAACCTTGCTCTGTATGCCAAGCTTTGTTGGAGGCTGGCAAATGAACTTGAAACCCCTTGGGCAAGGATGATTGCTGCCAAATATTTGTCTCCAAATAGATTGACAGAAGAGGGGAGGAAGCTTCCTTGCTCAAAAATATGGGCTACTTGTAAGTAAAGAGGCCTGGTGTATGTCCAAGGCCTGAAATGGATTGTGAAAAATGGTGCATCAATCAATTTCTGGAAGGATTTCTAGCTGCCCATAGGAAATATTCGAAATCTCATTCAAGGTCCCTTGAACCATGAGGAAGAGCATCTCACTGTGAGGCATTGTTTTGATTCAAATAGGGAGTGGAAACCTAAACCACATATCCTTTGAATTGCCAGAGCAGATTACCAATGCAATCAAAGCCACCCCATTATCTTACAACCAAAATGCCAAGGATTCTCTCACATGGGCCTTCTTTAAGGACGGCTTTTTCTCTCATAAGTCAGCCTACCTGTTAGCTAAGGGCTTAAATCCCTTGAACTCAGATACTATGACACTGGCATGGATATGGAAAACTAAAACTATTTCTCGTATCCAATTCTTTATTTGGCTATGCATACACAACAATGTACCTACTAAGGAAGTGCTGGGTTCAAGGGGGTTAAGCCTCAACCCTCTCTGCTCTCTCTATCTTAAGAGCAATGAGTCTATTGATCACCTCCTTCAGGGTTGTGAGGTTGCTTAAACCTTTTGGCAAAATTTGAAGGTTCCCTATTGCTTGATAGAGTCCTTCAATCAATCAAATAGGGCTTGGATTGAAACAAATTGCAAATCTGGAATGGTTTCAAGCTTTCTGGGCATACCGTGGAAAATCCTATTCCCATTGGGAATCTGGGACTTGTGGTTACATAGAAACAACTTCATCTTCAAAACAGGAGTCATTGATAGGTCTATTCACAGCAAATGCAACAAGAGTAGTGTTGAATTCTTCGCCACTAGAATCAGGTGCAAAGCAATTAGACATAAAAATTCAATCCAAGTGTCTTAGACTAGACCATCGGAAGGATGGGTGAAACTAAACACTGACGGCTCGGCTCAAGAGAACCCAGGGAAAGCAGGATGTGGAAGGTTGATTTGAAATCACCATGGAGAGTGGATAAGGGGATACGCCAGAGCATTAGGCAACACTAACAGTTTCGTGGCAGAATTATGGGCTCTAAGGGATGGCTTAGCCATTGCAAAGGAGCTTGGATTGAATAATCTAATTGTTGAGTTGGATGTCTTAAGTGTAGTGATGCTTATGAACAATAACTCTGTAAATTTGTTAATGGAACTCTTGTTAACTGATTACAAGAACCTGCTACAGTCCTTCCCCAGCAAAAGGGTAGTCCACACGTTCTGTGAAGCCAATCAATGCGCGGATGCGCTAGCCAAACTTAGGGTGACATCAAACCCCTCTTTTGTTGTCTTTTTAAACCTACTGCCTATGGTGGCAAGCCTGTTGGCTTTTGACAAATCTGATATGTATTGTAATAGACTTGTCTATTCTTAGTTTTAAAGCAATTCTCTGGTTTACCAATATATATATATATATATATATATATAAGCTACACTTATACATGAAGCTTGAAGAGTTCGATTTGAGTGAAGTCTAGTAATCAACTGACATCTGGGTGATTTTTAGCATTAAATTTTATTTTACATATTCTAATACTATGATTACTTATTCTTACAATTGAGTCTAAGGAGTGAGGAGGCCTTTTGTAGTGGTACTTTGGGTTAAGTAATGAGTTTGAATTTGGTGAGAGAGTATTATTAAGCGTGTGTGTGTGTGTGTGTGTTTAGCAGTTAGTTTGTTTCTTAAAAAAAATAATAATATCTAAGGAGTAAGGACACAAATCTTTTAATTTTTCACAATTATGGAAGTGGCATGTTATTTATGAAGCTAAGGTGCTGGATATTACTTTTATGTATGACATCATTCATTTGTGGTAGTAGAATTACTTATTTTAATGCTAGCTAGAAGCCTATACATACATACATACATATATATATATGTGTGTGTGTGTGTGTGTGTGTGTACGGTATACGACCTCAGGCCCATTAGGTCTTGGGCCTTGACCCGGACACACCCATAAAACGTTCTTAAGCCCAGGCTGAATAGTATGCCCGCTTCATCGGCTGTAAGCTAGGCATGCTGATACCGATCATGAATGGACGGGTCGGGGGCTATACTTACCAAGGGCGGCTCGTGATTTCGGCAGCTCGGTAATGCCTTGAGGAACATCGCTGTCGAGTAACCTTTTGGAGGCTGGAATCAATTCCAACGCCATTGACACTATTTCCAAGGAAGCATATTCTTTGTCAGGAATAATCAAATTGGGCTCCACCCCACATGAGTGAAACTAGAGGGTAATCATAAGTACCCCACTAACCTCAAGCTATAAATAAGAGAAGAGGTTGGTCATTCTGAGAGAGAGAGAGAGAGAGAGAGAGAGAGAGAGAATACCAGAAGAAGGAGAGTAGCTTAGAGGGAGAGGGAAGAGAGTTTTCCAAGGGTAAAGTAGTACAACCTAAAAGTTTGTCTAGGAATTACCCATAGTAGGAAACCCATTACCCACCATATAAATTAATTGTCGGCCTAATCCCAGGTCCAGTCCATTAAGGAAATCAGGGCACGTCAATATATATATATATATATATATATATATATATTCTCTCTTTCTTTTCTTTTTCTTTTTTCTATTTATAAATTTTTATAAAAATACTCAAACACTCACAATGAGTTATTATAGGATCACAATCAATTCCATATTCATTTTCACAACTATCCTATATGGCAAATTGTGACTGATTGCCCATCACTTTTATGTGGACCTACTATTTTTTTTCACCACTCACAATTAGTCACGTCAAATAATTATAAATATAGGTGTGAAATTAGTTGTGGTCCTAGAATTTTTCTCACAATGTACATAATTTCCAATATATTTTATTTTGGACAATTTTTGTCTCTGAAGTCCATCACATGATAGATGTTACAACTTTTGTCACATGAGTGGTAAAGAAAAAGTAGTAAGTCCATATGTTAACCACTCACAACTTGTCACATGTGGGCAAAGGTTGTGTAGGAATTAAGCTTTTCCGCCAAAGGGGAAAAAAAAAAAAAAAAGATAATTCAATTTTTTTCTAGAAAATAAAATAAAATTTGAAATAACAAATAACAAATTACATATTACATTGTTTTATTTATACTATACAGTACATATAATATCAGTTTCAATAATCATATATTTTATATAATTATATTTATTAATTTTAACGACAAAAAATTAACAAGTAGGAGAAAGAGGAAGGGTCAAACTTCTGAGTATTTGCTTTTGCTTTTTGAAGGCAACTTGAAGTGTAGACCATACTCGTTTAGGATTTGACTCATCACAATGCCTATTCATCAATCATAGAGTCTTTTTTCTTATTTGTGCTATGTGCCGAAAATGATTATTTTAAATAGTAATTTGGACTACTAGCTAGGCAGAGATTCTGCTTGATCCACAATGGGCTAGATTGAAACAAAATCATGCTTTTTTCAACTTTGCTAGTCCAGCTCTCCAACTATTAATATAAATTACACTTATACATCATACTTGAAGCTTGAAGAGTTTGATTTGGGTGAAGCCTAGTAATCAACCGATAGCTATAGGTGATTTTTAGCATTTAATTCAATTTTACTGATATATTCTGATACTATGATTACTTATTCTTACAATAAGTACAAGGATTAAGGACACAAATATTTTGATTTTTCGCATGACATTATTATGAGACTAAGGTGTTGTGTACTACTAGGTCTTATAGATATGATTTCCATCAAAAAAAAAAAAAAAGGTCTTATAGATATGACATCATTAGTTTTTGGTAGTAGAATTACTCATTTTAATGCTAGCTATCACTATCACTAGAACATCCAAATTTAATAATGCCAAGAGTATGATGTGGGGATCATAGGCATGCGCAGTTGGTTTCTTATGCAGAATGTTCTCATTCTATGGAATTCAAGAAAAACAAAACCAAAAGTTTTTTGTTTTTTTTTTTTTTTGGAGAAGAAAACCAAAAGTTCTTTGGACAACAATTACGGAAATCTTTGGTAAAAATAAAATATTGTAATGTGTAATCGGTACAAAGGAGTCTTTTTCTTTTCTTTTTTGAGAAACAGTACAAAGGAGTCAAATAAGAAAGTTTGAAAATAAAACCTTTGATATGGAAAATTATTTTACAATAAAGTTAGTAATGTATGCAATTGATGGCTTTAAAAGTCCTACTAATGTTTGAAAATTTTTCCTAATCAAATACTACCATTGACTGCTGCTATTCTTATATTTGAATTCCCATTTTAGCAAAGAGACTGATATTGCCATCAACGGATAAAAATTAAAAGCTGATCTCATCAAGTCATTTCATCAAAATTTTAAATTTTATAAAAAAATAATCCAACACTCACAATGAGTTATTACAGGATCACTCCTTATTTCATATTGATTTTCACAACTATCTTATGTGACAAATTGTTTATATCAAATAATTATGAAAATGGATATGAAATTAATTGTGATAGAATTTTTTCATATAACATTTGGATATTTCATTTCTGTCATATTTATTTTCTCTCTCAATCTCAAGTCCATCTGGTACATCACAACTTCACTCAAAAGTCACGATAACTTTTAAGGGAGAGTGAAATAAGTTATACTACATACAACACACTCTTTTAAATAATGTTAAACAATTACCCATTCTTTTTTTTTTTAGAAAGAAACACACCCTCTCCTTTGTGTGTGTTTGTTCCTAAAAAAACAAAAAAAGTCCAACATGGTAGGACCGACTATAGTCAATTTAACAGAGGCAAGAATATGACGCGGGAAGACCGAATCATGAAAAATGAAAATGAAGATGTGAAGTGTGCACAATATATACGTTCTCTTTCTTTTTCTTTTTCTTTTTTTCTATTTATAAATTTTATAAAAATACTCAAACACTCACAATTTGTTATTATAAGATTACAATCAATTTCACCTTCGTTTTTACAACTATTATATGTGACAGATTATGACTAGTTGTCTATTACTTTTTCATATACTTACCTTTTTTTTTCACCAATCAAAATTAGCCAAATCAAATAATTATGAAAATAAATGTGAAATTAGTTGTGATCCTAGAATTTTTCTCGCAATGTATCTCATTTCCAAGATATTTCATTATGGTCAAGCCATCACATGGTGGTGGGTCCAGATGTCTACCACTCATAACTTTTCATGTATAGCAAAAATTGTATAAAAAAATATAATTCAATTTTTTTTCTATATTTAATATATATACTATGTACAATAGTTAAATTAGTACCAGTACCATCTTTCACATTAAAAAAAAAAAAAAAAAAAAAGTAACAATACCATCTTCCTTCTTCTTCTTCTTTTTTTTTTTTTTTTTGAAGAATGAATAAACTTTAACTTGCCTATACACCTAAATTTTAACTCATATATATAAAATAGGGCTGGCCCTAGGCCAAGGCTATTTAGGCCATGGCCCAAGGCCCCCTAACATAGAAAGGCCCAAATTAATAACATGGGGCAATAAATTATTTTTTCCTAATTAAAAAAAGAGCGAGTTATTTGCACTTTCTTTTTAAAAAAAAAAAAATCTATCAAATAGGTCTTATAAATTAATATTGCACCCATCACAATAAGTAATTTAATACTCATTTATTCTTTTATTGAAGTGTTACATCAATTTATATGTTTTTTATAGTAAAATTTATAGTAACTTTAGCATTTTCTCCATGCACAAAAAAATTATGAATCAATAAAAATACAACACAATCACCAATTCACCATTAAGTGAATGAAAAATGCTAAATTAAAACAAATTTTATGACAAAAAACTTACAAACTAATGTGGTAGAAATATGATTAGTGTCACTCAAACAATATAATAAATGAATGTTTTGAACAACTTTTTTTATATTGGTGATACCTCAGTTATAAAACCTACATAGTAAGTATCATTAGTTTACTCTAGGCAAATTAGTCTTATTAATTAGTAGGAATTAATAATAGATTTGAAATAAAAAAATTATAATATAAAAAATAAACTAAATATTATTTAAGTAATATTTAGAAATAAAAAAACCTCTTTAATATTTTCGCCTTAGACCTCAAATTATCTTGGACCGGCCCTAATATATAATGACTATGGTACGGCAAAATTATTGATCTAAAGAGTAAAAATTGGAAAGTGTAGAAAAAGACAAACAATCATTGAAAGCATTATAAAAATAAAAATAAAAATGAAATAACAAGTTACAAATTATAATATTTTATTTATATTATACAGTACATATAATATTAGTTTCAATAATCATATACTATATAATTTTTTTTGAGAAGAATATATTATATAATTATGTGTGTGTGTGTATATATATATATATATATTAATTTTAATGACGAAAAATTAACAAGTAGAGAAAGGGTCAAACTTCTGAGAATTAAAAAATAACAGTGAGATACGTATGGCAAGACAAAATGAATAATAAGAAGAACAATAAAGATATAGATTAAGCAAAAACGACAACAAACAAAAAAGAGAAAAAGGAAAAACAGAGATGCTCGTGTGGCAAGGGCCTTGTAGCGTGCAAATTTCAGTGGTTGTTAAAAATGGCTCCCTCTATTTCCTTTTCATCATCGATTCAAGTATGGACAAGGGTTCTATTATCGTGTGCACTTATTAGTAAACCATTTTTAAAAAAAATTTATAAAAAAATGAAAAAGTTATCAACATTTTTTACTTCTTTTTCAATATAAAATATTTCCAAAAATAAATAATCTTCCTTTCTCTCTAACTCTTACACAGATACAACTTTTTCTTTGTCTCTCTGAAAAAAGCCCATTTGCATAACATTCTCCACTGAAATTCATAATATTGGTGTGGTGTATATATAATATATGAATTGGTTTGGGGTTGTAATAGCGCCATTTCTCCCATCACCCAATACTTAAAAAGCTACAGTTCCATTAATTCCATGGCCCAAAAAGATTCATCCGGGCAAATAAATCACAATGAAGGAGAGAGAGATAACATATTCTCAGGAAACTACACTGCTTCAGAATGGCAAAATAATGCTTTAAATGAGGCTATGGAGGATGACCTTGACCATGACTGGTAAGATAAAGATTTCTTCTTTGCTTCGCATTTTCTTTGATCTTCTTGGTTTTCTCTGGACTCTCTGTTCTGTTTCTCTCTCGCATTTAGCATTCCGTTTGTTTTGGGTGCCTTTTATTAAAGTGAAACTGAGAAGCAGGTACAGGATTCAATATAGGCATATAGCCGGTCTCGTGAAACTGAGCCACTCAAGCCAATAATTGAAGCAAAGTGACAAGAGAGTGGGCTGGACATAGCTTAAGTCTCATCACCTCATTCCATGTTTCCACAACACCCCTCTCCCCTCCCCCCCCCTCTTCTCTGATCCAAACCTCCCTCTCGACTCTGATTTCCTCTTTACAGTTCTCCCTCACTGCATCGACCACGCCGTTTGTGGTTTTTCAGTTGGGTTTGTTTGATTTTGCTTCCATGAGACTGGGCTTCTAGAGCTTTGGTTTTGGATTTGGTTTTTGCTATTGGGTTTGTTTGTACTGGGAGTTTGTATTGATGGAGGTAAGAGAATTTGATTGTTGCTAGGCATGGTTTTGAAATCCGGACCAATCATTGAACCGTAAAAAAAAGAGGTTCAAGATTTTTGAGGTCCAACTAAGGTTGAATTGAAGTTGAACTATGATGATGTCATAATTAATTTAATAATTAATTAAAGCCTAAATATAAATATTAAATTTATAAAACTAGCAAAATTGACTAATATATCTATATATATGAGGGAAATTTAATGATTTTCAAGCATATATTTAATAATTAAATAAGAAAGTTAATGATTTTCAAGCATATTGTTGAGCATCAATAAAATAAAATAAAATAAAACAACTTAACACAATTCTATTCTATTTAATTAAATTATCAATCTCTTATAAGGAATATAAAAAAAATATAATTAAAATCCTTCAAAGATATTCAACTTTACTTCAAAAATTAATCATAAATTTTAATGTTTTCATAGTTATTATTTTATTTTATTCATTAACTACAATGATAACGATTTCTCAATTTGGGAACTAGAGACGGAAAAATGAATAAGTTTGGGATCTAAATAAAAATAAGGTGAAAATGGAGAAAAAAAATGCATTTACAACTTGTATTTTAAATATAATAAAATTTTAGATCTTGATTAAATATGCAAATATATATAAATTATATATATATATATATATATATATATATATGTGCATGCATGGTGCATAATTTTTTATTGTACTATACCTACTTATTATTATTATTTAAAGACTCTTGTTCTTTAACTAAATATAGGACAAAATTTAGTTACAAAATTAGTTGTAGTGTAAGGCTATAAGCCTATACTTCATTTAAAAAAAAAAAAAAAATTAACATTATTACATATTTTGAAAATTTAATCGTTAGATTATATATTTTTTATACTCTTAATACATGTCAAATTTTGTACTAATTAGATATTATTTACTATATGAATTCATAAGTTTATATTTTATGCATAATTTTAAACTACAAAAACTTGCAATTTAAACAATTTATTGATGACATAACTATTGATCTTTAATTTTCTAAAATTTTGCAAGTAAGGATGACATAAGAAGAAAATGTAATTCAATAATGAATTTGTCATAAATATGCATACATATTATAAAAATTTTGGTAACCCTGAAATGTACACCACCAACACTAAAATGTGTTGTTCTTCTAGCCTAATCAAAACAACATTTGGTACGCAATTGACTCTCTTGTTAATTGTATCTTCATATTGAGAGAAAGATGAGAAAATTTGTGATGGTTAGAGCTTTGTGGGTTGATGAATATTAATTGTGTGTGGCAATACCTATTGATTAATGTGTGAATGTGATTGTGGCATCTAGGATTGGAGGGTTAAAACTCCTTATTTTACTCCACAACTAGAAGGAATTTAAACTCCTATGAATTTCCAATTATATATAAATTATTAAATAAATAGAAGTGACACCACAATTTGGAAACTATTATTTGAGGATTCAAATCTTGACTGTTCATTTAAAATTTGCTGATTGATAATGTGACAATATTTTAACAATTTATTTTAAAAGAAATGGTGAATAATATCTTAGAAACTCTAAAGGATCTCAATCCATTATTTGGTCTATTTATTATCCAAAAAAAAAAAAAAACAATATTTTTGTGCGTGTTGGATTTTGGTGTTTTATTATGTTTTTAAGGTTTGTTTCGTCTTATTAAAAAATCACCAACTTCTATTTTTATTGCTAATACAAGTACTACTTACAAGTCAAGATTATTTATTGAAGACATACAAACAAAGGGATTGGCCACCAAAAATTACCTTAGGGAAGGAATGAGCAGACGCAGTAATCCTAAATTTGATGTCTTCGTTAGCTATCATGGTGGTGATACGGGCACAAATTTTACCAACCATCTCGCAGCCGCTTTAAAGCGTAGAGAGATTGGCATGTATAAAGTTGACGTGGACATCCCTAGAGGGACAGTGATTTGGAATGAGCTAATGGAGGCAATAGAGGCATCTAGAGTTGCAGTTATCGTATTCTCAAAAAACTATGCTTCTTCTACTTGGTGTTTGGACGAGGTTTGGAAGATAATGTCTTGCAATAAATATTTTAAAATGGTAGTGCTGCCTATTTTCTACAATGTGTCTCCTTCTGATGTAAGACAACAAAATGAGAATTTTGCAATTAAGGTTAAGGACGACAATGATAGCAGGTTGAAGAGATGGAAGTCTGCTTTGACCCAGGCTGCAAACCTGGCGGGTTTCGACTTGAAACCAAATCGGTAATTTTCATCACTCTTTGTTTTCAAATTCCATCTTTGATGATTTAAAAAGAAAAAAAAAAAAATTGGTGAAACCTCATTGTAGTAAAAAAAAAAAAAAATCACTCTTATCATTTTTAAATTTAGATCATCCTCTCTCTAGCCTACCCAAAAATAATAAAGAAGAACATATTTTTCTTTTATCATTTCAAGGTTTTTTAGCCAATTAATGATTTTAGTTCTTAAAAAATTTGAAATGATTGCTTTTGATTCGCATGGTTAAGCTAAAAAATGACACGCCATCACTCTATTAGACTTATCTGGACTAAAAATGGTCAATTTTAGTTTATTAGAGACAAAATAGTTTATGAACTATAATTTAATTACAAATTGTATAGCCTTTTTTAGATATATGCTATGTTGTTTAGCTTTCAACCCTTAGGCTACAAGAACAAGCATATTATTTACCATACCAATTCTTCATCTTGAAGCTTGCTGAAACCTTAATTAATTGATTAACTTTCTTTTTTCTATTGTGGCCACACTTCCGACTGTACAGTCCAGAGGCAGACTTTATAGATGAATGTGTTGAACACATTTGGAAACTACTACAACTCATCCCAAAAGAAGCAACGACTTATAATTTAAGGTTCAAACCTCACCCTTTTTACTTTTTGTTTGCACGCATGCAGAACAGTATTACGTATGTGTTGTGCTCTTAATAAATTTAAGCTAATCCTTGTATTTGAAAATATGTTAGCTGTTGATGTAGTTAGTTGCTTAGCTTGACCTCGATCCAATAATGCTTACAAGGAGTGTACGCTAGTGTTTGGTACTGGATAATCTTTTAGAATTTTTGGCAATGTTAAAATGCTCCAAGCATTTCCATATGTGTGGTTATAAATTGCACAAAGGAAATTCCCATGCCAATGGACATCTTTTTTCCTATAGTTTTGTGGAATGTGAATTCCCTTTCGAAAAATTGGCTATCAATGTTCCCATTTAAGGAAAATGTTATATTTTATATAAATCAATAATTTTATCCTAGTTCTTCCTACCCTTTAACCAATAGAAAAAAAAGGGTATATTGCATTTTTTTTTTCCCCCTGTGATTTAATGACTTTCAATTCAGCAAAAAAATAATATTTTATTTATTATTAATTAAGTAATTATGCTGATACTTGAATATATATATATATATATATATATATATTAAATGATAACACTGAGATATAATGGTGGAGCTAGAATTTGAGTTGAGGATGCAAAATTTACACATTTGATGTGAATATAAACAGTATTTGAGACAAATTTGAAAAATTAGAAGTTATTCATTTGAATATTAAATGATATTTTAATGTAATTATGTTCAAAATAAAACTTTACTACATATATAAAAAGAATACTTATTATGTTGTATTTGTCTAACTTTTGATCACATGAACCATCAAATTTTCAAGGTCAAAATTCGAGTTATGAATGAAATGATGTGCAATTTTATGTAATTTTGGTTAATGTATACTTATATAATAATACTCAAATTATAATACGTGAGACTAATATAATATTTATTATATGGTTAGCTTCATATTTTACTGTTTCTATAAAAAGTTTTAGTTACTTAAACATTCTTAAACCATGGGGGGTTTAGCTTTCTTGCTAAAAGGAAGATACGCACGAAGTTATTGTGCAAGGCATGGTAATGATGGTGGAGGACTTGAGGTCTAGAAGCTATGCTCTAAGAAACATAGTGATATTCATTTAAGTTAGCTAATAAATTTTCATGAAGTGCGAGTGAGGTTAGGTGAAAATTAATTCCTCAGTGGTTGAATGGATATAATTTGTCTTCCAGTTCTCTTAACATTTTATAGTTTTTCTTTGCAGCAGCTCGGGACGAACCCTCCTAGCTGAACAAAACGAAGCAGAAGCTCCAAAGGAACACGTAGAAGCAGGCTCAATAGCACAAGATCATGGATTTCGAAAACGTTATGCGAGGTCATTGAGTGCCCCCCTGTATTTTGACCAAGTTACAGCCCCAAATAAGAGGATGAAAATAGATCCTACTTTGACCTTGGAAGTGAGTGCCTCTACGACTATATGACTAGCCCAAGGCTTCGCCATTTTATTAAAGTTTCCCAGAGTTCCTAACTATATATCTGGACCCATTTATTCATGGATTGGACTGAACTCTTTCTTTTCCTTTTCAGTCTTTCGGTGCTTATGTGGCTGATCCTAAATCCTCTGCTAAACTTCAAGCCAAACAAAAGAATTCCACATCCTTGGAACAAAGGCTGGAGGAGCAATGTGGTGAATTCGAGGCCAGGTTCAAAGCTCTGGAAGTTGAGTTAGCAAGGCTAAGAGATGGCCGCACCACTGACAAGACAGAAGAAGTTTTCCAGGCCAGTGCAGGGAGGTGAAGACCAGATCGAATTACACCATGTCAAGCAAGTCTAGCACCGACAAGAAGAAATAGAGTGTTTTACCCTACACCAGAATTCTTTGGTTATCTATCTTTGTGGGGGGAGTCGTGTTTGTGCTCTCACTATCTCTAAAACAACTAGTCACTAACCCTCTATGGAATAGTTTAACAAAGGTCATATACGTGTACACTAGTTGCGCAACTTTTTTCCCAATTTTAAAAAAATAATTCTCCTTTGCACATACATAGATCTTATTCCTAGGGCATCGCAAAAACCGCTAGTTCATATAAAGCCATCAAACTGGCCGAACTAGCAACTAGAGCTCTATGCATTATATGGATAGATATCAATCAACCCAGATCATTATAAGACAAAAATTAACATCTGAAAATAAGGATATTGTAAAGGTACTGAAAGAACATGACCTTGGAACTGAATTCTTCTGTTGAAAGCCAAGAACCCATTTTCAACAAGGCAGCCAAAGCAGGGGCAGCAGCTGAACCAAATTCAAGTGCAGAAGCTAATAATGGAACTAATTGTAGAAACAAGAAAACAAAAACATAAGCTGGCATTCAAAGACATTTCGTATATATATAACATTAGAATTTCCATGTCACACCTTTTTCAGGACAATTGGACGAGGAAGCTGCTCTGCTAAATTTGGAAGCTTGCGGAAGAAGGTATCCTTTTCAACGCTGTCTTTTAAATTTAGAATCTCCATAAAATGTATTGTGTCCACCAGTTCATTTTGGAAATATTCTGCCAATCCATTGGTTGAAAAACTTTATAATATGAGGAAAAAGAATGGCAAAGAAAAGAAAATCCAAGAAGCAACATTATGCCAAAAACAGAAAAGCAGAGCTGAGTATAAGAATTCATAGCAAATTTCATCAAAATAGGTACACAACTTGACATAGCCACCACTTACAAGGCACATCATGTAGCAGGTTACCAAGACTAGAGTTTCTCCAAAATTATTAAATACAATCAAGTTTAGGAACTCACCACTATTTTCAATAAGCTTTGATGTATTCAATCTATGAGAAAGCCGCTGATAATCTGGAAGCAAAGACTGTGAGGCAAGAAAACAGATGCAAATGAAAATTGAATCAAAGCAACCAACACATGCATAAACAAAATAACACAACAATTAATATATTACTACAAAATAGAGGCAATGAAGGCAAAGGTTGGGTGGAGATAGTGTAGCAAAGAGGCAGGGAAATAACTCATTGTAAGAACTCACAAAGCCCTACACAAAACCAATCCAAAAGGCCAAAAAAAAAAAAAAATTACCCAATTCCGTTTAATCTAAAGTTGGATAAAAATTTTTAATAAATGTTCAATGAGGGACACACCTTAAGTTGTCCTCAACCGGAAAAGAATACTAAATCCAACGGAAAAACCTGCATAAAAAAATATTTCAACGTTAGAGTTTCAGCCTTGTTGAGGATCTATAGACTACTCCAATGTTTTGGGACTAAGGCTTTATATCAACAGTCAAAATCTGTTTTACTATTGCTAACTCATATGACCTTACAACTTTTGCTCAAGATGTACCAACAAATTGAAATTGGTCCATCTTATCACTCACAGTGTGTTCAAGGTGACATGAATCATATGCCTTCACTTGTCTCTATTGCGATCTCAATCTCCATCTTGCTTGTGAGTTGTGAGGAAGAAAGATACCCACTGTTTTACCCATTTATCACTGGGCAGACTGTCATTTTGTTGCTGAACTTAAATGCATCATCTTTTAGGCAACCTGATATATATATAATCTTATTTTTATTTTTGAAGACCCAAAATTTAAAACCATAACCTACTAGCTACTAGCGAAGATCTTTTTATTTCAGAATTGAAATCACCCTGAGACTTGAGTTGCATTGGATAAACACAGCTTGTTAATGCCATGTGTTTGTAAAATATGGCTAAAACAAGATTTTCATAGAAATCCCATGATAAAAGCATGAGTGTGTTAACTAAAGGCCTAATAAACTGTTAACAGGTGACAGAAAATTCGTTGACATACAAATTTGCGTGCAAAGAATGATCACCTATATCCTCTTTGTAAAAAGCTTCCGAAGAGCCGCAATGTGACCATCAGCCAAGTCCATGACATGGATGTAGTCTCGGACCTGTTTAACACAAAAACATTTGATATTTTGTAAGCGCAAAAAAAATTGTCAATTTAATCGAATTTTATGTAATGACAGGAAGTCAAATACTACTGCCATGGTTATAAAGGATTATAAGTGGAATACAAAATTAGACATAGTCTGTGTCAAAAAGGCGCATGAGATGGGACTAATGGATATTACTGAAACTAGGGAAATTCCTATCAACTACTACTCAAAAACATTTACACAAAAAAGAACATACCGCATTACCATCCTTCGTGGGATAATCATGACCATACACATTAAGCTCAAGCAATCTGCCAACAGCTACTTGCTGCATTTATGGCATGAGATTGTTTGGGATGCCCTTTGGATCTTCACCAATGCTACCACTCTCATGAGCCCCAACAGGATTGAAGTAACTGAGTCATATAATAATTTTCCAATCTGGCTCCGCCTTCTGAATATCTCGAGCAATTTCTTCAAGGAAAAGCTATAAATATTGAATATATTAAAAGTCAGGAAAGAAAAGAAACTGCAAAGACGGATCCTATGTGTGGTATGCCCAAAATAAACATTACCAAGCACCCAGTGATACATACCTTGGTCCTTCCATAAGGATTCATAGCTATCAATTCGAAATCCTCAACACACGGCATTTTTTCAGGTTGACCATAAACTGTTGCAGAAGATGAGAAAACCATCTATTTGGCCACAGGATAACATTATCTGTGTCAGTAGTAGGCAGAGCATGCCAACATGTGATGTAATCAATTAAAAAAAAAAAAAATGATTCACATTCTAAGACTAAACAATTCTCTGTTAAAGATTCAACTGGAACTTGAATGCTATAACTACTTTCGAGAAACAAATAATTAGACATTTTTTATGATTCGATAGTTACAATGGTGGGTGATTTACAAGGCCCATGGTGGCAAAATGGCCGCCGCACCCGCGTCCGACACGGCCTGACGCGGCGACGCGCGAGGGACGCCGCTGCCTGCGCGTCGAACCGCGTCCAGTTTTTTTTTTGTCGTTTCCGGATTCGCGCCGACTCGCGCCGATTCGGCTCCGACGCGCGCCGATTCGCGCCGAATCGGCCGAATATCGGTGTGTTTCGGCCAGAAAAAGGAAATCGGCCGGTAAGTGAAAAAAAAAAAACTTAAACCGAAAATACCGGTAGACTGGACTGGATATTGATACGCCGGTGGACTGAAATCGTATCTTTGCTTCTTCGTGTTCTTCTTTGCTTCGTCTTCTTGAGTGAGTACTGAGTTGTTTTTTTTTTTTTTGAATAGTTCTGGAACTTCTGTTTCTCTTTTTTATAAGAATAACTCTTAAAAGGCTCTTCTTAGTTTTTTTGTGCCATTCTGAGCAAACACGTGAGAACCACATTTTTCCTTTTTTTTTTTTTTTTTTTTTTTCTTTTTTAATGGGAAGCTACACGTGAGAGCCATTTCTTTTTTCTTTTTTTTTACTTATTATTTATTTATTTATTATTATTATTATATGAGTTTTCTATTATTATTATTATTATATAAAAAAATATGCTTAGCAATATATAAAATATATAAATAAAAATATATAAATAATTTTTTCATCGTCGCACCTGCACTCTATTTTTTTTTAAATTGCTGAGTCCCACACCTACACCCGTACCCGCACTCGAATTTGAAAACACACGCATGCTTCATTTATTAGACATCGAACGTAAAAACTTCAATTTAGCAGAAAGACACCAAAAACAACAATATTGTTTCCACAAATATACAGCTACATATACAAATCATAGTTTATGCAAATTATGATTTGAAAAGAAATATACTGGAATCAAAGATTTTGCAAAATCAAATAAGACTAAAATGAACGTTTAATACATAACTCAACAGCCAAAAATTCTTTAAGACATAGATTATTGTTGATTCACTTCCAAACCATTTGTTACAAGCACAAAATTCAAAAACAAAATCAAATGAGTTCAAACAACATTTCAGTTTGGTTTGTATTTTCAAACAACCATTTTCAGTTTTTAAACAACATTTTATGCATTTTCATACACTTTTTCAACTATACATATTTCCACAAATGTTTTCAAACAACAGTTTTCAGTTTTTAAACACATGTACCAAACGGAAATTGCAGACAAACCTTTTTGCAATCGTATTTTGCCATAACCTCATAAAGATTAATAGTGCCAATCAAATTGTTATCAAAATAACGGTGAGGGTTTGCAACACTCTCCCTAACAGCTTTTAGGCCAGCAAAATGGATCAAAGCATCAAATCTGTCTCAAACAAAGCCAATGGCACAAAATTAAGCCAATTATGAAAAAGTCTATAATTCTTTTTTTTTTTTTCTACAGAAAATAGTTAACAATAAAATTGAATGAAAACAGTGGAAAATCATAGCGCTGCTAATGTAATTGAAATTAAACATACTGTGTCTGAGAAAAGAGCTTCTCCAAGTCCTTATTCCTAAGATCACCCTGCAATCAAACCAACATGTAATGTAACCAAAAGCCAAAAACCTCAAAAGCCACCATTTGATCACCAAGAAACTGTTAAAATTTTTTTAAAAAAAATACAAATCTCCCAAAAATTAAATCCAACATTGCTCAAGATATTCAAGAATCTCTAATTTCTAACCTTTGTTTCCCTCATTTTTCTCGGTAACCAAACGAAAAAAAAAATTTACACACACACACACACACAAAAAATTGAATACCAGGTGGAATTCAAGATTCTGAGAACGCTTAGGGCCGAACAAATCACGAACCCTATCAACAGCTTCGGTGACGAAATTATCAAGATTGTCGATGATCGAAACCCTAAAGCCTTCATTGAGAAGCTGAACCACAGTGTGAGAGCCAATGAAACCGGCTCCTTCGGTAACCAAAATCATCTTTTCTGAGAAATATCAATGGAGAGAATAAGAGAGAGAAAACAAGAGAGAATACCAAAAATTCTTTGCAAAGTTCTACAAGGTAATTTCCAAATTCAATTTTTTTTTCTCAGGAAACAAACAGAGAGAGAGAGAGAGAGAGAGAGAGAGAGAGAGAGAGAGAGAGAGAGAAGTAGAGAGACATATAATCGGACAAAGGGGCGGAGGAGAGGGCTCTGACTATTGTCAGAGATAGGATCATCGACCACTGCGCCTCAACTGATCGTCAGAGATGAGATGAACTCCGAGAGAGAGAGAGAGAGAGAGAGAGAGAATTTTCTAAGAGTTCTCATTTAGTTTGGAGGATGGTTGAACAAAATGAAAATGGGTTTTCTAAGAGAGTGAGAAAAGACTTTATTCGAAACTTGGTTTTTTGAATTTTGAGTTTGTGTGAGAGAGAGAGACTTTATTCTGAGGGTTGTGTTAGAATTCCGTTGAAGAATGTAAAAATTTGGAGGAAACAATTACGCGGGATTTTAGTGCTTTAGTTTATTTCAAGGGTTTTAATGACCATGGTAAGAAGGTTAGTCATATTTTAATTAGTGCGTCAGTTTTTAGCATTTGTTTCAACCCTTTTCAGTGAACCCTTAGAAAAAATGGGTTGAAACAAGTCATGTTTTTTGTAGTGTGCTAACCCTATTGCATAATAAAATTACTGAAAATAAAATCTAAGCAACATTGGATTATAAAGTGATGTTATTTACGAGTTCAAAATATTTACCAACTCAACTATTTTCTTTATATAAAGGTTTGTTGCTTTTTAATCTTTTAACCATTTTTTTGCTAAATATTTGCACTTTAAAAGGTTTAAGTATTTGAATTTTCTTTTAAAAAGAAAGTGTAAAATTTTTGAGACCTTTTTTCGGAACTTCACAACAAGAAAATAGTCTTATTGCAACAAAATTTTTCTTTGTAATAAACTTCAAATTGTTGCAATCAACCTTTATTGTAATGAAATTTTTTTCGTTGCCCACAATTGCAATAAATTTTGTTGCAACATGCTATTGCAACAAAAAATTGGTTGCAATAGAGTTTTATTGTAATAAAATATTTTTATAATTATTAAAAATACTTTATTGCAACAAAAAATATTGTTGCAATAAGTCTATGAAATTAGTTATGGTCCTAGAATTTTTCTCAAAATGTACCTCATTTACAAGATATTTCATTTTGGTCAAGTCCATCATATGGTAGAGGGTTCAGATGTCTACCACTTATAACTTGTCATGTGTAGCAAAAATTGTATAAAAAATAATAATTCTATTTTTTTTTTCTATATTTAATATATCTATATACTATGTACAATAGTTAAATTAGTAACCGTACCATCTTTCATACTAAATTAAAAATTTTAAAAAAAAGAGTAAAAGTACCATTTTTGTTTTTTTTTTTGAGGAATGAATAAACTTTAACTTGCCTATAAACCTAAATTTTAACTCATATATATAATGACTATGGTACAACAAAATTATTGTTCTAAAGAGTAAAAATTGGTAGAAGTGTAGACAAAGACAAACAATCACTGAAAGCATTAAAAAAAAATGAAATAACAAATAACAAATTACAATATTTTATTTTTTTATACAGTACATATAATATTATTTTCAATAATAATATATATTATATACATACATATTTTGTGAATATTTTATATAATTATAAATTTTAATTTTAATGACAAGAAATAAAAAAGTACTGTGTTAAGAGCTTGGCTGATGAAGAAACTAATGACAAGAATGGAAAATGGGGAAGAATGAAATGTTGGTTACTTCGAGGGTAACCACCTCCAAACAGAGCAAGAGCAGGAAAGGGTAGAGGAAAGTAACTGAATTGATTCTATGCTTGTTCATTATCCTACCACAATTGTGGTTATATACAATTACAATCAATCACTGTTCTGCCAATCAGTAACTACCAACTGTAACTACCACTAACAACCTTCTAACTAACTCTCACTACCTGATCACTTAACTAAGCCTTACACCTTGCACCTGCACTGCACATGACTCAGCATAGCACAATTACACGCACACTTAATCACAACAACAGGCACACCTCATCACACTACTAGGCACAACACACAGTATCCTAACATACTGGAAGGGTCAGACCTCTGAGTATTTGCTTTTGCTATTGAAGACAAGTTGAAGTGTAGACCATACCCGTGTTGGTAGGTTAATATTTGTGATTGATGATTTTCCTTCCAAATTGTTGTATATCTGAAGGCTCAATTTTACATTTAAGTACATCTATCAACTATATAAAAAGAATGAAGGTGACAAGGAACAGTGTTTTTTGTTTTTGTTTTTCGGTTTAGTCAAGTGAGTGAGTCAAAATGGTGAGTATATTTGTATTAGTAAAACTCACAATTTCTAATAAAAAGAGGACAAGGAGAATTGAGAAACGAAGAGAAACCAAAATGATAGAAAGTTTTGGTGTAATTTATATAAACGTCAAGACCCATTTTTTTTTTCTTAAATTAATAAATTTCCAATTTCCGGTAATCAACTGATAGCTAGGTCTTTCTCACAAAAAAAAAAAAAAAAAAAAAAAAAAAAAAAAAACCTGATAGCTAGGTGATTTTTGGCATTTAATTCAATTTTAATGATATATTCTGAGACTATGATTACTTATTCTTACATCTTACAATAAGTGTAAGGAGTAATGACGCAGATATTTTGATTTTTCACATGACATTATGAGGCTAAGGTGTTGCGTACAAATAAGGAGTCAAATAAGAAAGTTTGAAAATAAAACCTTTGATAAGGAAAATTATTTTATTTTACAATAAAGCTAGTAATGTATGCAATTGATGGCTTTAAAAGTCCTACTAATGTTTGAAAATTTTCCTAATCAAATACTACCATTCACTGCTGCTATTCTTATATTTGAATTTCAATTTTTGCAAAGAGACTGATATTGCCACCAACTGATAAAAACTGATTTCATCAGATCATTTAAATGAGCTTTAAATAAAAATTATAAATTTTATAAAAAAAATACTCTAACACTTGCAATGAGTTATTATAGAATCACAACTAATTTCATATTTATTTTCACGATTATCTTATGTGATAATTTATTCATATCAAATAATTATGTAGATAGGTATAAAATTAGTTGTGGTCCTAGAATTTTTTTTCTCTCAAGTACCATCACATGGTAGGTGGCTGTTTTTGTCACATGAGTGGTAAAAAGAAAATAATAATTTTACATCTCTACCCCCTCACAACATGTCATTTATGGCAAAAATAGTGTTAGCATAATTTGTCTCTCTTACCCTTTTCTTTTTTTCTTTTTTTCATTTCTAAACAAAAACTTTATTCCCACACCCTCACCTGACAACCATCACATTAAGGCTTCGCTTGAGAGGAATGAATGAAAAGGAATGGAAAGGAATAAAAAAAATAATTTTAGAATATTCTTCCCTTCTCTTGTTTGGGAGTTTTAATGGAGGGAATGAAAAGTTCATTCCCTTATTTAGAAGTTTAAGTGGGAGGAAATGGAATGGGTAAGATGGAACACTCATTCCTCTCTATTCCATTAAAACCTCAAATTTTTATTCCCCCCGAAATTGGAAGGAATTGGAGGGAATGAAATTAGATTTAATGATTTTTTTACTAAAACTCCCAAAATACCCTTATATATTAAACCCTTTATTTTAAAATAGGGGTCTAATAGTAATATTGTCATAAAATGATTTCATTTCATTTCCTCCATGTTGCTCCCAAACAAGATTACTTACATTCCATTCATTTTCATTCCTTTCCATTCCTTTATTTTAAAACATCCAATCAAGGTTATTTAATTTCATTCAATTCCATTCTTTTCCATTCCTTTCCTTTACTTAAATACATTCCATTCCATTACATTCCCTTATGATCATCTCATTCCATTCCATTCCATTCCCTTATGAACTCCCAAGCGGAGCCTAAGTCTTCCTGTCATTTATTTCTCACCTTAACAGAAATCAAAATGTTCAGTGGTATTGATTGGGCAACAAAATCAGAACACTCAACAAAACCGCTACAAAAAAAAAAAAAAAAAGAAAAAAAAAAGTATAGAGTTGAGAATGAGACAAAGGAAGTCCAAACAAGAAGACAAATCCAAATTCTATCAATGACTTTCTTAGAGCATTCTCATTAAGATTTCTAAAAATTTTAGCATTTAGCATCTAAAAACTTAAATTTATAGCATTTAACACATCACTTTACGATACATCTAATATCAAAACTTCTATTTTTTTAACACTTCATTTAAATATTCTTTCTTTATTATTTTTTATTTATTTTTTTATTATTTCTCACTCTCCCTCTGTCTCTCTCTCCCACTGTCTCTCCATCTTTCTCAACTCAGTCTAGTAGCTTCTCCCTCTCTTCGATATTTGCTCTCAAAACCTCCATGGCCTGAGCTTTTCAAGCTCATCACCTCTAACCACGGCCATAGCTACAACCACCACCACCAACCACAACCTCAACCCCCAACCACCAAAATAAAAAAATTAAAAAAAAAAAAAAAAAAACCCACGGCACAAACCGCAACCAAAACCCACCACAAAATCGCCACAAACCCCACCACCCCAGCAACCTCAACTCGAACCTCAACCTCAATCTGAACCCACCACAACATGCCGCAGCCAAACCCACCCTAACCTCTCCGATGACCACCACCCAGCAACCTAACCATCACAACCAACTTCAACCTAGATGGACCAAACACCCACCAAACATTACAAGAACCACCAAGAAACCACCACCACAAGAACCACAAAAAACCGCCACAAGAAAATAGACAACATGCCGATCTCCACACCGGTCTCCACGCCGATCTCACATCATCACGCCGTTCTCCTCGCCACCAAGCTGATCTCAAATGTATGATCTTGTTGTGAGGGAGTGAGGAAATGAGAAAGACAGAGAAGGTGTGAGGAAATGAGAAAGAGAGAGGGAGTGAGAAAGAGAGAGGGAGTGAGGAAATGAGAGAGATGTGGGAGACAGAGAGAGAACTAGAAAAATCAAAAAGGAGAGAGATGCGGGAGACAGAGAAACAGAGAGCTGGAGAGAGAGTAAAGAAATTAATAAAATATTATACAAACTTGCTACAGTGCACTCTCATTTTTGAGAGCGCACTGTAGCAAGATTGCAAATTTAATAGCATATACACGGTTTGATGGAGCAGGTTTTTGGGTTGCAAATGCTTAAAAACAACATCTTTTAGGATATGCAATCCTTAATGGGAATGCTCTTAAGGAGTAGAGAGCTGTAGAGATTAATTGTTACTAGTTTTTTGACATCACATCACATTCCAGAATTGCTAATTGAAATTGTAAGTGTCATGTAGTTTATATAATGTCGTATAAAGACTCTTATACATAAATAATATAATCCCCTTCTTTTTTACCAAAAAAAAAAAAAAGAGGAGATAAAGCCTGACCGAGATTCTAAATTCTTCTGAATTCAATAAAAACAAAAACAAAAGCTTCTTTAAACAACAATTATTGGTAGGATAGGATAGCAATTATTATTGTTATTATTATTTTGAGAGAAGGTAGGACATAGGCGTTACTAACTTATTTAGATTAATCTATTGTTTTCCTTCATAGCATTGTAAAATTTGGTCATGAAGAATTGGTCCTTCTGTTAATAGATTAATCTATTAACAGAAGGACCAATTCCTATTGGTATTTCAATGTGTGTGTATGTATATATATATATTTTTTATTTTATTTTTTTCATTTCTCTATTTTTTATATTTAGTGTAGGAAAAAAACCTAAGTACAGTATTTTAGGTGTTCTTCCTTAGATTCCTCTCTTAAGATTTAGCTATGTGGTTACTTAACTAAAACATACATTTCTATCCATGAGAAAAAATCTACATGACAGAATCTTAGGAAGAAAACCTAAGGAACAACACCTAAATACTGTACCTAAGGGCACTTTTGGTACACTGTAATGATTATTAAACGGGAATAGGAATAAGTATTACAAAGAATACATTAAGTTGGAATGTAATAAGTATTACTATTCATTAGTTTGGTGACCATTTAGGAATAAAATCTTGAATATGCATCCACCATTTAGTAGAGTATAAAAAAAATGTGTAATTAAATCATTTTTAAGTCAAATTTCCTAAAATACACTTATTTTAGGGTGTTCAAAATAGAGCTAATAATTAACAATAAGGAAAATTTATTTTCTTTCCTTTTGAAGATGTGGCATCTAATGGTTTTTTAGGAATTTTTAAAAAAAAGTTATTACATAAGGTGAAGGAATAGATATTCAGTACTTTTGATAAGGAATAATTATTTCTCATTTTGAAGAATAGCTATTCGTAAGGAATAATTATTCATTGTAATAAAAACATAACCAAACAACCAAATAATTATGTCATAGGAATATTTATTACATTACAGTGTCCATTACAGTCTACTAAATGTGCCCTAAGTCTTGCTCTTTAGTTTATTATCAGTAAACATGCAATCAAAACGTTTTTATGTTTTGATTGAAAGTTTTATACTAGCTAGAACTATCGGTGCTACTTACTTTATAATTAAAGTGTGTAGTAGTCAAATATATGGCCCCATTGGCAAGGCTGGATGATTCTTTGAGTGGGTCCCCATATATTTTTTTCCTTGTCATCCCATATGATCAGTTTCACTTGTAAGAATTAAAGGCATATACATGCTAGCTACTAGAACACAGATAATCAATAGATCCATAAGGTTTAAGGACGTACCTCCAGATACTTAGAATAAACCTAAATAAATTACGAATAGCAATGGTCACGTACATGCGCACTCAGCACACCGCCCAAGCAGATCTTCCTCTCCATGTTCCTCCTTACAAGACAAATTTCGATGGGGCAAGCAACCCTGATCTCTCAAAGATGCGATATAGAGTTTTGTCTAATGTTAAGAGTGGAGAAGGGACCTAGCCTTATATTATATACAGTAAATACCCACTCATCATAGATTAGACTTAAAACCCAACACTCTACCTCACATCAAACTATGGCATAAGCCCAATAAAACAAGATGAACCAAGGCCCAATATTGAATTTCACCACAGCATATTAACAGGCCCTCTAGGTTTATTAATTGAGTCACATCCAACCCCTTTTTTGAATCCAAAAGTTCAATTAATAGAAGTCCAATTAATAAAAGTCCAATTCTAACATTCTCCCACTTGGGCAACATTAATTGCTGTTTGTAATTTTGAGAAATAATTTTGAAAATGACTCTCAGGTTGAACAACAATTTCTATGGTGGCCACCCTAATTATCAACTCAGTTAAAACACCTTCAACATGATCTGATCCAACAAAACAACTAACATGGACCAACGTTGGCATTATGCAATTATTTTCATAAATACATCCATGATCATTCTGTTAGTAATTTTGTTGACATGACCACTATTTGATGTGATGCGTGTAATATGGACTTGATAGCACTTCTTTATTTGGTCGATTGTGCCAAGTCCATAATGGTCCTCTAAATTGGTTTTCTCATGAAAACCCCATACTATCAATTTGAAATGTGTAAACGCTTCCTGAACTAAGACAAAGAACATATCTTCCCGCAGTAGTATGAACAAACAGCATATTACTTGTCAAAAGCAAAATAAGTATGCTTTTCAATGGTCACAAAGCCATCATATGTTTCATTTGTTGATATACAATAACATTTGTTACTTAAGAGCAACTCATCCATTAGTACATATCGAGATCTTTAACTACATAAATCTAATATAATTAACAAAGCAATCATGTTTAAGATTGATGTCATGCATTTAAGGTCTTTTATCAACCATGTCATCATTTATTAACAATGTGCACAAGAATTGATGACATAGCTTTAATCAACATCTAATTGACAAAATCAGTTGTAACATTAAATGAATTCTCAAACAACTCATACAAATAAATGTATTTTGGATGCACTATCTCTCATAAGACAATCACACTATATTCAAAATTCTTGAAACAGTTAAGAAACTCAATAATATTTAATACAATCAAGATATAACTAAAATATCTTTAACACTTTGCTATGAAATAAGCTCAATTTATCAACATGAGTTTCTTTGACAATATTTAATATTAACAGTGCCCATCAACAAGGTTCAACTTCCCAAACTAACATTATTGCCTTTCATAAGACCAATCCATCACATACTATGTGCCATAATTAAGCAAATGATTCTCACCAATCACACATGTTTATCTTTAGTGTTTCTTAGAAAGTTTTGAAAGAAAAAGTTATTCAAAGTGAGAGTTACAAACATTTATAGATCTTGGGTAAAGTCTTAAAACCATCCAAAATTTGTTTCCAATATTCACAATAGTTCTCATTTCAAGTTGTATATCTTTTGGCCCAAAAACTATCAAATTCGTAAATTCTGCATATGCTCATACAACACTCATATGTTCAAGATTCGTACAACTCACAATTAATTTTGATGAAAAGAAACTTGATACTCTCATGCATCTTATATACAACTCTCGTACATCTGAGATTCTATAAACTTTGTTTTTTCATTTGTTTGCCACATTTTTTGTCACTCTCCCTCTACTAAAGAGGAATTAATGCTTTTCACATATAAAAAAAAATTGGGACTAAACATATTGTTTTCTGTATTGAAAACTATAATAAAAAAAATATAGTGATTCAATAATCAAACAAAACACTGGATAATTTGGAGCCACAATGAAATGCTTTCCTTAGGCAATGTATGCACCCACACAACAGTTGCTAAAAGGTTGCTATAAATTTATCTCCTGAATACAGCCAAGTTTTTTAGGTTCTAAAAATAGCATTTTCGGTAAAGTCCCAGTGGATTTTTAGTGCTCCTAAGAAGGTTTTGAAAGAAGAAGATATTCAAAGTGACTAAGTGAGAGTTAAAATCATTTATATATGTCATGAGCAAGGAGTTATAGCCGCCCATAAACTATTTTCAATAATCACAAACGTTTTCATTTCAAGTGGAACAAATTTCATCCAAAAAACTGTCAAATTCATAAATTCTGCAGAATCCCCTACAACACTTGTACATTCATGTTTCGTACAAACTCTCAGGAAATATTGATGCAAAAGAAACTTGAAAATCCTGTACGTCCTACATACATCTCTTGTACGTACGTGATTCTCTAAACTTTTTTTTTTTTTTTTCATTTCATTGCCACAGTTTCTTTCGCTTTACATCTACTAAAGAGGAAGTAATACTTATCACATTAAAAAAAAAATAGGGACTACACATCAAATTTTCACTAGCAAAAAATATAATAAAAAAATAGAGATTTAATAATCAAACAAATCATTTGATAATTTGGAGCCATAACGAAATGCTATCCTTAAACAATATATGCACCCACACAAGAGTTGTTGAAATGTTACTACAAATTTATCCCAATGTTACAACCAAGTTTATTACATTCTAAATACAAAAAGTTTAGAGAAGACCCAGAGGATTTTTAGTGTTTGTTAGAAAGTTTTGAAAGAGTACTGAAAGTGAGACTTAGAATCATTTATATATCACGGGTAAAGAGTTATAACTGTCCAAAAATTATTTCCAATATTCACAAACATTTTCATTTCAAGTGGGACAAATTTCGTCCCAAAAACTATCAAATTCGTAAGTTTTACATAATTTTGTGCAACAGTCGTATGTTTTGGTTTTGTACAAACTCTCAGGACAATTTGATGCAAAAGAAACTCAAAAGTCTTGTACATCTTAAATACAACTCTCGTACTTAAGAGATTCTCTATTTTTTTTTTTTTTTTTTTTAAATTTCACTTCATTGCCATAGTTTTTGTCACTTTAGCTCTACTAAAGAGGATTTAATATTTCTCACATTAAAAAAAATTGGGACTAAACATCACTTTTTCACTACCGAAAAACATAATGAAAATAATATAGTGATTCAGTAATCGAACAAAACATTTTAGAATTTGGAGCCACAACGAAATGATACCCTTAGACAATATATGCACCCACACAAGAGTTGATAAAAGGTACTATAAATTTATCTCCAAGATACAATCAAGTTTATTACGTTCTAAAAATAGCAATTTTGGAGAAGGCCCTGAGGAGTTTTAGTGTTTCTTAGAATGTTTTGAAAGATATAGATATAAAAAGTGAGAGTTACAATCATTTATATATCATGGGTAAAGTCTTATAACCATCCAAAAACTGTTTCCAATATTCACATTAGTTTTCATTTCAGGTTGTACAACTTTTGGCCCAAAAATTGTTAACTTCAGAAATTTTGCATAATCTCGTACAACACTTGCATGTTTGAGTTTCGTACAACTTTCAATTGATTTTGATGAAAAGAAACTTGATACTCTCGTACATCTTACATACGACTCTCATACGTCCGAGCTTCTATTAAGTTTGTTTTTTCATTTGTTTGCCACATATTTTGTCACTCCCTCCCCTATATTAAAGAGTAGTTAACACTTTTCACATTAAAAAGAATTGGGACTAAACATATTGTTTTCTGTACTGAAAAATATAATTAAAAAAATATAGTGATTCAATAATCAAACAAAACACGTGATAATTTGGAGCTACAATGAAATGCTTTCCTTAGACAATGTATGCATCCACACAACAATTGCTAAAAAGTTACTATAAATTTATCTTTTGAATACAACCAAGTTTATTAGGTTCTCAAAATAGAAATTTTGGTAAACTCCCAATTTAGTGTTTCTAAGAAAGTTTAGAAATAAGAAGACATTGAAAGTGAGAGTTAGAATCATTTATATATCATGAGTAAGGAGTTATAACCGCCCATAAACTGTTTTAAATATTCACAAACATTTTCATTTCAAGTGGAACAAATTTTATCCAAAAAACTGTCAAATTTGTAAATCCTGCAGAATCTCCTACAACACCTGAATTTTTGAGTTTCGTACAAAATCTCAAGAAATATTGATGCAAAAAAAAACTTGAAACTCTCGTACGTCTTACGTACATCCCTCGTACGTACAAGTTTCTCTAAACGTTTTTTTTTTCTCATTACATGAGCACCGTTTCTTTCACTTTAGTTCCACTAAAGAGAAAGTAACACTTCTCAAATTAAAAAAAAAAAGGGACTTCACATCAAAGTTTCACTACCAAAAAATATAATAAAAAAATATCGTGATTTAATAATCAAACAAAACATTTGACAATTTGGAGTCACAACAAAATGCTATCATTAGACAATATATGCACCCACATAAGAGTTGCCAAAATGATACTACAAATTTATCCCAAGGATACAACTAAGTTTATTATGTTCTAAATACAGCAATTTTAGAAAAGTCCCAGAGGATTTTTAGTGTTTCTTAGAAATTTTTCAAAAAAGTACTTGAAAGCTCGAAAATGTGTTGAAAACACAAGAGCTGTTTAGACCCCTAAATTAAAGTTACGACTCAATTGATTTTACAGTAACTTAAAACTAAGTGTGGAATAGTATAAATGCGAGCGGATAAATAAACAAGCTACTCTAATCGATAAACTTAATAACACAGCAGTAAAATGGAATGTAAAAGAATAGGGAAGAAAGATGCAAACACAAGATAACATGCCGATGTGTTATCGAAGAGGAAACCGAAGAACTCAGCGAAAAACCTCTCCGCTGCCCTCCAAGCGGTAATCGATCCACTAGACAATCAGTTGGAATACATGGGTGAACAAGAGACCCTCCAAGCCTAATCTACCTGATGTACCTATGCTTTCCAAGCCTACTCCAATAAGGCTTCTCGAAACTGTGTCTTGTCTAGCTCTCCGGATCCCGCAACAAGCTCCATGTTGCATCTGCCATCCTTGGCTTCTTCTAATACTTCCCAGCAACACCAAAACCTCACTTGACACTCTAAAAGGGTGTGGTAAGTGTTTGGGCTATCAACCTCTCAATGGTATGGAAATTGAGAGGTAGGAGTTGAGGAAATCTCACAAGCAAATGTGTAGAGAATTGTGGGTATAGCAATCTCTAACTTTCAAGACGTTTGGCTAAGGTTTTCTCTCAAAAGCACTCCTCAACATTTGTGGGTAATGTGGGTATATATAGTGTGGGTACAAAAAATGTGTATCAAATAGTACAGTATGGCAGAACAGAATGTCTCACGGGTGTCTCGCGGGAAGACCTTACCCGTAAGATACTCGCGAAACACAGCTATTGCCATTTATCCTGACTCTTCGTTTTCCAGTCATGTGCAGGGCACATGGCTCACTTCGCGGGATGCTTAGTCGCGAGATACCCGCGAGAACTCCTCAGTCTTCAGTTGCTTGAGTCTTCACACACTCTCTCTCTATCACACAACCCTTACAATTAAATCCCACAATAAATACAAGGTACAAAAGATTGAATGAAATTACAATCAAATTTGGCACAGAATAAAAGCCAACAAAACACATAGTTGTAAATCACAACTTTACAGTACTAAAAGTGACAGTTAGAACCATTTATATATCACAGGAAAAGACTTATAACCGTCCAAAAACTGTTTCCAATATTCATAAATGTCTTCATTTCAAGTGGAACAAATTTTGTCCCAAAAAGTATCAAGTATGTAAATTTGCATAATCTTGTGCAACAGTTGTACGTTTAGGTTTCGTAGAAACTCTCAGGAAAATTTGATGCAAAAGAAATATGAAAATCTTGTACGTCTTACATACAACTCTTGTACATAAGAGACTCTAATTTTTTTTTTTTTCACTTCATTGCCACAGTTTTTGTCACTTTAGCTCTACCAAAGAGGATTGAACACTTCTCACATTAAAAAAATTGGGATTAGACATCACTTTTTCACTACCGAATAGCATTAGGTTCTAAAAATTTGCTTGTAATTCAGCATTTAGAAACCCTGTATTTAGGTGAGAATAATGTAAGAGTTGTGTGTAAGAGAGTGTAAAGATTTAATCAAGAGTGTGCAACAAGAAGGTGACTCACGACTGTAACTCGTGACTGACTCACGAGTGGTGACTCTCCATAATGATGCACACATGTGAAGCATGCAGGAAGATGAAGAGTCAATATTGCTGGATCACTACGGGACAAAAAGTACAATCTGGCTTAGTCTGGAGTTTTAGTGTTTCATAGAATGTTTTGAAAGAAGAAGATATTAAAAAGTGAGAGTTACAATCATTTACATATCATGGGTAAAGTCTTATAACCATCTAAAAACTATTTCCAATATTCACATTAGTTTTCATTTCAGGTTGTAGAACTTTTGGCCCAAAAACTGTAAAATTCGTAAATTCTTCATAATCTCGTACAACACTTGTACATTCGAGTTTTGTACAACTTTCAATTAATTTTGATGAAAAAAAACTTGATAGTCTCCTACGTGTTATATACAACTCTTGTACGTTCAAGATTCTTTAAACTTTGTTTTTTTCATTTTGTAAAGTTGAATTTATTCAACTATGTATTGGCTTTATTCCGTACCAAATTTGCTTGTAATTCAGCATTTAGAAACTCTGTATTTAGGTGAGAATAATGTAAGAGTTGTGTGTAAGAGAGTGTGAAGATTTAATCAAGAGTGTGCAACAAGAAGGTGACTCACGATTGTAACTCGTGACTGACTCGCGAGTGCTGACTTGCCAAAATGATGCACACATTTGAAGCATGCAGGAAGATGAAGAGTCAGGATTGCTGGATCACTACAGGACAAAAAGTACAATCTAGATTAGTCTGGTCACTGGCGACTGGAACTCGCGACTCATCCCAGTCGCAAAGTGACTCACTAATGCACCCTATTTTACTGAAAAATGGCCTTTCACATTCCATCTCATACCCTACTACAAATACCCGTCCCGTCTACCCACGACATGTAGAGAGGAGGAAGAGAGAATTTTGAAAGAGAAACCCTAGAGAAAAACAAGATTGATAATTTGGAGCCATAATGAAATGCTTTCCTTAGACAATGTTTGCACCCACACATGAGTTGTTTATTAGTTACTATTAATTTATCCCCATAATACAACCAAGTTTATTAGGTTCTAAAAATAGCAATTTTGGTGCAGTCCAAAAGGAATTTTTGTATTTCTAAGAAAGTTTTGAAAGAGGAAGACAATGAAAGTGAGAGTTGGCATCATTTACAGATCATGGGTGAGGAGGTATAACTCCATAAACTGTTTTCAATATTCACAAACATTTTCATTTGAAGTGGAACAAATTTTGTCCAAAAAACTCTCAAATTCATAAATTCTGCAGAATCCCTTGCAACAAATTTCCTTAGACAATGTTTGCACCCACACATGAGTTGTTTAAATGTTACTATTAATTTATCCTCATAATACAACCAAGTTTATTAGGTTCTAAAAATAGCAATTTTGGTGTAGTCCAAAAGGAATTTTTGTATTTTTATGAAAGTTTTGAAAGAGGAAGACATTGAAAGTGAGAGTTGGAATCATTTACAGATCATGGGTGAGGAGGTATAACTCCATAAACTGTTTTCAATATTCACAAACATTTTCATTTGAAGTGGAACAAATTTTGTCCAAAAAACTGTCAAATTTGTAAATTCTGCAGAATCCCTTGCAACATTCATACGATCGAGTTTCGTACAAGCTCTCAAGAAATATTGATGCAAATCGGGCTGCAAACAAGCCAAACTTTGCCAAGTAATGTGTGTTTGAGCTTGGCTTGTCAATAAAAATCAAAAACACAAGCTTGGCTTGAGCTCGAGACAAGCCTAAAAATAATGTTTGTACTCGAGCTTGTGAGAATGTCAAAAAGATTAAGCTAAGTTTGGATTGGCTTGATTAGTTAGTCAAGTTAAACTCGAGCTTAATATCAAGCTCAAACTCAAGATCAAGTCAAGCTTTTTAGCTTGGGATCCAAAAAATTATATTATCAAATTCTTATATCTCCAAAAATCAAGTAAACAAAATATATATATATATATATATATATATATACCCATTTCATCGTGCTCCGAATTCTACCTATGATTAGAAATTGTTCAAATTACAAATTTACATAATTAAATCCATCCATTCATCGTTCATTGTCTATAGCTTGAGTGATTGTTCAAAATACAATTTTTACATCCACATTTGTCATTTGTGCAACTATAATCTTTACCAATCTAAATAAATTAACATTCCAAAACACATATAAATAAACAAGAAATCAAATTTAATATCCAAAAACACAAAGCACAAAACAAAGCTAATTACAAAAAAACTATAATATTTTCAATAGCTAGCCACAAAGGACTCTGCACCTTAAGAAAAGAAAAGAAAAGCACCAGCCTCATTCCAAACTATATACCAAACTCCCACAAACACAATCAACTAATTACAATGCTAAGTTATTATCAAACAAATACAACCAACAAGATTTCTCTAAGTTATATAGAAATTTCATAAACAACCATAACTTGGAAATTAGGATGGTTTTGCGATATCATACAAACTACAGTGTAAAACAACTATAAAAATATATAAAAAATTTCCAAACATGGAAACCTACGGTGAGTGAAGACTGTGAATGTCTTGGAGGTAAAGAGTGAAGATGGTAGTGATGCCAAATACAACGTCGGATATAGAGTAGTTGCTAGAGCTTTTCGCACACCCACTAGAACCCTTAGATTACATGGTGATTCAGTGAACATAGACTCTAAATCCTCTTCGCTATCATCAAACTCATCCAAATCTAGGACTCGTTCACCAATAGATGAGATTGCAAAGAGATCTTGAGAAGATTTGGTGGAATTTTGACCGAGAGAGAGAGAGAGAGCTGTATTCTTCTTTGTGAAAAATTGGGGAAAAAACTAACATTAAAAGAGAGAGGTTAAGGCTTCTCAAAGAAGTTTCAGTTTTCTCAAGGTAGGATATAGTTTTAGGTTGCAAAAGATAGACATTGGACTGCGACATTGAGGGTGACAAATAAGAATCTTAGTTTTGATAGAACTGGATTGTGAGGTTAGGCAAAAACTAGAGGTCTAGAAAGACTTACATCTGTAACTAAATGGGAAAGACTTACTATATATTTCATAAATTTACAAGGATTGTGGGTGGGAGAATAGCCATACATGGGCCCACTTGGATTAAAAAAAATATGTAACTTATGTCTAAAAGTGTTCCATGGTTTGTTTAGAAGGAGTGTTAAAAAAAATTAGAGGAAAGAAGTGTTGGAAAATCTAGCAAACTAAAAATTTTTTTATTCAATAATATAAACCCTAAAAAATTAGCAATGACAAAAATAAATAGATAGAGTTAAAAAGATCTCACAAACTATAGAATCATGTAAAATGCATTGTCCTTAAAGGTTGATTTGTGCCACTCAGAGTAGAACTCGGTGTAAATGGCTCTTTTGGCCGAACAACCCCCAGGATTATACTATAATGATTTCGTCAAGTTGAACGTACACTTAAACAAGAAGAACAAAGAACAAACTTATTTGTCAAATTAAGTTGAAATTTTTGTGGAGATAAGCAGAAAAAATACAGTAGAACAAAAGGAGAGAGGCGGCAGTGAGAGTTGGGAAAAAACTGAAGAAAAGAATAGTGGAATAAGGGTTTTATAAGCCCAAGAAGAAAAGGACACATGGGGTGATCGATGGGCTCCAACGATCACTATGCATGCCCAATAGGCGGCACATTAAATGCCCCCAATGGGCTATTTAGCTAATGCCCAACAGGCTAAATAGAGAATGGGTTAGAAAGAAAGGGAAAAAGACACAGCCCAAGCCTAAACCCAAGACCAACACCTAGCCCATTATTTCAAGTTATCACTTAAGGAGGATAATGGCTTATAAACCTATAACTTGGTTCACTCCTAACCAATGTGGGACACAAAGCAAAGGCTTAGTATTTGAAACACACCCACTCCAACAGGAAGAAAAATTAATGGGTGGTGGTAAGTGGTCTCATGTGGACTATGTTATTATTAAAATATGTATAATGTCATTATAATGAGTTTATTTAGTAAACATATATCAAGTTTTTTATCAAACTATAAATGAGCCTAAGCTCAGCTTGTTTTGTATCAAGCCCTATTGTTCACAAACAATTTTTTTTTTTTTTTTTTTACTTGGGCTCTGCTTGTTTATTACACAAGCCTAAAACTAAGGCTCAAACTTGGCTTATTTATAAACAAATGAACATGAACGAGCTTTTTATCGAGCTGAGCCCAGTTATTCATGAATGTCTTGGTTCATTTACAGCCCTATTTATCTTAGACTAGCCCTTTGGTTTGTGTCCTTTAACCTCCTTTGTTCTGTCGTGTTCATCATCATGAACTTGATGTTTTTAATACTATTGACCATTATAAGTACACTTATTACCTATTAGGAAAATATATATATATATATATATATATATATATATATATATATATATATGGTGATGTGAGGTTTAGAGTTTGTGAGTTGGTGTTATGTTAAAGAATAGAAAATAACTTGTAAATTGAGGGAAAAGTAGAGGAAGCGGGCCGGGCACATGCTGTTGGAGGTTGGGTTTGGGGTTTTGTCAATCTAACCAAATCCATCATAGTCATAACAAATAACTCAGCCCAAAGCCATAGGGGTGGGCTTAAGAAGTCTGGTTGGGCACAATTCTGTCATACCTGGACCAAACTAAAGGGGCTTATATTGAGCATTTAATTATGTAAGCGCATTATTTAAGAAGATAATGTAATTTAGACAATTGGACCTAACATTTTAACATTATCATCAAAAGTGGACGCAATAAGTTAAACCTCTCTTTAAAAAATAATACTATTCAAAATGAAAAAGATTAAGACCAAATGAGAAAAAGAAGATTGTTATTCAATGATGCGTGAGCATAAGAAAAAGGAGCCATCAATGGCTAGGAAAACATTTAAAAAGATACATTAGATTTATCAATATTTAAGTTTTAACTGCTAAAACCAATTAAAAAAAAAGTTAAATCCATAGTGTAAATCATCCAATGAACTAGAAATTTTGAAGGTCACATTTAATACCAATACTCATGTATCTCAATTTCAAAATTCATGAGGACTGTATAATTTTTTTGGTTTGTTGGATTGCTATTTTTAGGGACTAAATTCTTTGAAGGGTGGAAGTTTGATTCAATGATTCAACTTTTAACAAACAAGGAAATCAATAAAAGTAAGTCCGTAGCCACAGAAAATTCACTGAATTTTTAACAAACCTTTCTAGCATGTGCTATGGTGGAAGTGTGGAACCCAAGTGAGAAGAATACATGAGTGTGGATCACTATTTTACTAACAATGCTCACTAATTAGAACCTAAAAGTCACCGAGTGGCCAAATTTGGTATAGCTCTGTTTGACTGGTTGTTTAATCATTGCAACATGTTGTTGTCAGAAAGCACCTATGGCTATGATATGCTAGAAATGATTAAGAAACATTACTAGGTGCACTTCCACTCGATTTTTGAGGAATCGTTTATTTTAAAAAAGGGAGGTTGCGTCGCATTGTAGAGTGACCAAAAGAGACCCAAAAGGGTCAGTAATCGCACCTCCACATCCAAATAAAATACTCTATAGCTGAATGAAATCAACAAAATAAAATTTTTTTTTCCAAATAACAATGTTGGAAACTAGTATTTCGAGTGTTTAAAACTCAAGTTTCAAAATAAAAATCGAATTTTTAAGTCTCGATTTATAAGCGGTGGTAACTGATGTGGAAGAAAATCCACGTGGTGCTTGAGTTTCACTTTTAAGACTCGAGTTTTTAAAATTGACAACCGTAAAGACATTCGTTAGTATTTTTCTTTATTTATTTATGAAATGCAACACTTGAAAAAACCAAGCAACCAATGATACCCCCATAAAAAAAAATAATAATAAAAAAAAAAAAAAAAAAAATGCAACCAACGATAGATTTTTACGGTTTACACAGATCCAAACTGACAAGCCAAAATTATTACATGGAAAAAGTCTGTAACACACCGTTTGTAACCCTTATTGCATTACCATTCAGAGTGCACCAATTCGTGAAGAAACAACTGCAACTAATTAATGCACCTGAAGCTCTTAGCTACTAAGTTAGCTAGGTCTTTTTAGGAGTGAACCAACTTAGTTACAAACTCTTCAATGTTTTTTTCAGAACTTCCACCTTGGTCAACAGCTTCTTTGGCCAATGTCTTCCATTTGTATGCATTTTTCACAATCTCTTTCCCTCTCTCCCCTTCCATTATTTCCCTTATGCAATTTTCTATTGCTTCTCTCTTGACTAACCCTTTCTCATCGGCTGGAGCTTTAAGTCCCATCTTCCAAACATCCATAATATACTTTGCATTTGTTGGTTGATCTGTCCATTGTGGCACTGCAACCATTGGAACACCCAAGCTAAGAGCTTCCAAAGTAGAGTTCCATCCACAATGTGTCACAAAGCATCCCACTGCCTCATGTGTCAATACCTCGAGCTGGGGACACCAATGAACCACAAGCCCTTTCTCTGAAGTCTCTTCCACAAAGTTTTTGGGGAGCTTTGCCTCTTCAGATGCTCTTACCACCCACAAGAAGTAGCTGTTGCTCACTCTCAAACCCCAAGCTAGTTCTTCCATTTGCTCAGCATTAAGAGCGGCCAAACTCCCGAAAGATACATATACAACCGACCCTTTTGGATGATTATTTAGCCATTTCATGCAAGCATCGGTGTTTGGTTTGAAGATGCAGAAACCATAGTCTTTGTCATCTTCAATCCGCTTGTCTAAGAACATAGATGGTATGGTTGGTCCTATAGTTCTCAATGGCCATATCTCTGTCATCCAATCCACTACCTACAAACAATTTTATAGTACCAAGCAAAAAAATTGGGTGTAATTCGAATAAAAATCTCTCAAAAAAGAAAACAAAACAGGAAAGTAACAGTATACAGCGTCAGTTTATTTGCTTAATTACCTCTGGCTCCAGCTCATATAAAGTGTTGCAAAGGACCCAGTCAGCTTTATCAACATTGGAAAATTGACTCACAAGCATATCAGTGACATCTGGATAGGTGATTAAATCATAAATAAAAGAGGGCATGTCTTGGGGTTGAACTGGTGGCAACCCAGGAAGCAAAATTTCTGCCTCTGAAAGAGGGAGTTTCAGCAGCCCTTTATGAACATGGTAGTATATATTATGAACAGCACAAGATTGAGTGAAAAACACAGCACCAACTAAGCCAAACTTTTTGGCTACGTCAAGAGCCCAAGGTAAGAAAGCATCATAAACAATACAATCAACAGGGTTGCCTGAACTAGAAAGCTCCTCAAGGAGTTCAGCCAGAGTTTGTGACCCCACTTGACAAAATCGCTCCAAATAGGCCTGGACGCTCTCTGCATGATCAATCCCACCTTCATCAAAGCCATCAGAGATGGTCTCTACGGCAATGGAGCTGGCTTCTTTGTGAATGGTTTTGGACATGAAGCGCGTGGTAACTAGAGTAACTTTGACTCCTTTGTGCTCCAAACGCTTGGAGAACTCGAGCATAGGATTAAGGTGGCCTTGGGTTGGATAGGATAACACCAAACAATGAGCTTTGTAAGTATTATTCGTTTCCTTCTCCATTTCTGCTAGCTAACACAGGTTACAACTTTGAGCTGTGTTATAAGTTGCGTTGAAAGCAGGGGCGGAGCTATAGCAATGCTTGAATTTTAAAAAATACTTTTATATTATGTGTACGTTACTAAAAACTTTAAATATTTAACTACAAGAATAGAATTTGGCTCCACAAATGTTTGAGTTAGTCCAATAATGCTCATAAAATTCAATAGAATTTGTCAATCGATCCAGTAATTATAGAAACAATGTAGTTTTTGTTTTCACAAATTCGTTTTTTTTACATTTTTAATATTAAACTAGATAGCTTTTGTATTCTTATTGGAGCTTAAAAGATGATAAGTACTCTTAAAAATTATCTTGCGAAGATGCATATGTGAAAGTTGTTAATTTTATATGCACAATATATTTTATAATTTATGACCAACTCTAGTATCAAAATATAATTGTTTATATATGTGTATGTGCACATGTATGTAATGATTTATCTTGACTTGTGACTCCTATATTAATACCAAAATTCACCCCACCAAATAAAACATCCTAGCTCCGCCCTTGGTTGAGAGAGTGATAAAAATATGAACAGTGCACAATTTCATGGTTTTAAAAACTAAATTAGTCAAAGGGGGGAGTGGTTTTCGGTTTTAAAATTTTTAAAAATTAAAAATTTATAACTAATAATATTTAGTTTAATATATACAACAAAAATTAAATTCTCACGTAAATCTCTCTCTATTTCAAATTTTTAAATGTTTAATAATTTAGATTATTCTTAATTATTGAATTGAGATTTCACTTAAACATGATTTCAATTATTGTTTTGGATAGTTTTTAACTATTAAATTCAAGAGTTTTCCATTTAAATGTATGTGATTAATTGAGTCTTAAAGTTCAATTTATTATTGAAAATCATTTTACATATATATTTTTAGGTACCTCTACTATCTTACGTTCAATTTATATATATATATATATATATATATATGCATTTTATGATATCTTAGTTTTACACAACATGCATTCATTATATAACTTAAAAGTAAAATATTCATTTATTATTTATCATTTATTTTAAGTAAATTAATAAAAAAAATTATTTACATATAAATTTTGATTAAACCATGCATTGTACGGGCAAAATGCTAGTGTATATATATGTGCGTGTGTGTGTTTGAGTTTAGTTTCCTTGTACTATATTTAGAAAATTAATCTATAACTTATATATAAGAAGTTATATCTATTAAATATCAAATTAACTCTAATAAAAAAAATATTAAATTAACAATAACAAAGTTGTAGTGAGGTTGGTTTATTATTATATTTATGTTTATTATGTTTGTTTGTTTGTTTTTTTTTTTTTTTTTTTTTTTTTTTTTAAGAACACTCGTAGTGTTGTGGTTATCGTAAGAACACTTGTAGTGTTGTGGTTATCTAGGAGCAGCAGGCATATAACGCCGCTAAATGAGCTATAAAGTAACGTGGATTTCTAGGTTTAGGAAGTGCAAAAAAAAAAAAGTAATAATTAATAAATACACTCCCCATTAAATATCACACCTACCTTACCAAATCCCACTAATTTAAACTTCAATTTTCTCCTTTTATACTTAAGTCCGATCTGAACTCCGAAGTCTCCAAAGCTGAAACTGCTTTTCTTTTCTCTCATTGCAGCAAACGACAATTTGTATACGGAACTCTGTGGTGGTGGGTTGTCGCTTTCTTTTATGAATATATATATATATATATATATATATATATAAAATGAATCTTTTATGAAAATATATATCCTCGTTCAAAATACTAAATACAGATTTACACAGTAAGCTATAGATGAGAGACCACGCCTGCTCACTTACCCTTATCAAAGTACCCTTTCCTTTAAATGGTATCTAGATCCCAGGGTGGCTAGTGCATCAACAAACTTGTTTTCACTCCTTTGGGCATACTCTACACCGAAGGTTTGGAATTTCTGCTACTCCTTTTGCGCCCAAGTTCTGTAAATTGCAAAATTTTGCTCTCTTAGTGCGAAGTCACCTTTTACTTGGGAGACCACGAAGTTGGAGTCTCCTAAAACCCTCATATATTTTACTCCTATGCTGAGTACTATGGCCAGCCCAATCAGGTACGCAGTAGCATTCACTACAAAAAACTGGACCTATAGTAGCATTTCAAAACGCCACTACAGGTCCAAAAAACGCCACTATAGGCCCATTTTGGCTATAGTGGTGTTTGTAAACGCCGCTATTGTACCGCTATTATAGACCTATAGTTGCATTTGCAATTTTTTTTACTTTTGAAAAATACTATAGTGGCGTTTGTGAAACGCCACTACAGGGTAGACCTATAGTGGCGTTTGACAAATGCCACTATAATTTTTCAAAAATAAAAAAATTTGGACTATAGTGGCATTTGTAAACGCCACTATATGTCTATAGTAACGGTACAATAATGGCGTTTGTGAAACGCCACTATAGACTCTACAAACGCCATTATAGCCAAAAAAAATTTGAAAAAAAGTTTTTTTTTTTTAATTCAATTAAGATTGTAATTAAATTAATATTACAATTTTAATTAAATTAAAAGATACAAAACAAAATACAAACACTATAGCTATCCCAGAAAATTCAAAATCAAACACAAACCCACCTAAAAAAATTCAAAATCAAACACAACATGCTCACATCCAAAATTTTTTTTAAAAAAATAGCAACTCTAAATACAAATACTATGGCTATCCCAGCAAATTCAAAATGAAAACACAAACCCACCTAAAAAAATTCAAAATCAAACACAAAAAAAAAAAAAAAAAAAAAGCAACTCCACCCCAACACATTCAGCCGCCATAGACCAACTTTCAAAAAGAAATCATCAAATTGATTTTGAATTTTTCACTACTCGAGAAAGATATTATCACAACACTTAAGATCTCTAAACCTCAGAGACCCACAAAGCAAAGTTGACGGCAGACAAATAATAGACCAAAACTATTATAAAAAAAGGAATAGACTTTACAAGCATTAAAATTATAAAATAAAATAAAAACTACTTACTTGCAACTATACAACCAATAGCATTCTTCCTTTAATCACAAATCCCATAATAGTAACACCATTTACAAATTTGAACAAAATTAACTAGTTGCAACACCATCTTCAAATCCAAAACCCACTAACATTAACACCACCACAAATAAAATAGGGGAAATAAAATCAAATAGGAGAGAAAGAGAAAAGAATAAATCCAAGTGTGTAGTGAAAGAAGAGTGAAAGAAGGAAAAAAAAGAAACAGAAAAGAAGAGAAAGAAAAGAAAGAAGAAGGCTGAAGAAGCTACGTGGAGACAATGATATAAGGTGAGTGGGGGTAGTTGGGGTTAGGTGGGTTTTGAATTTTGAATTTTGAATTATTTTTGTTTAGTTCTTTTATATATATATATATATATATATAAATGATATGTACACAATATTTTCACAATATTTTTATAATAAATTTTAAGTGACAAGTTGTTACTAATTGTTATTATTGGGAAAAAAAAGTAATTTTAGTGTTAAGTTCAAATTTGAACTAATAACAATTAACCACTTATGATTTGTTGTGAAAATATTGTAAAAAGATTGTGAACGTAACACCTCATATATATATATATATATATATATATATATATATATATATTTAAATAGAGAAATGACATGTTCACAACATTTTCACAATATTTTTATAACAAATTTTAAGTGACATATTGTTACTAGTTGTTATTATTGGGGCAAAAAAGTAATCTTAGTGTTCAGTTCAAATTTGAACTAATAAAAACTAACCACTTATAATTTGTTGTGAAAACATTATAAAAATATTGTAAATGTAACATTTCTTATTTAAATATAAATATATAATAATATATACATTTATTTATATATATACATATATATTAGCTCAACGCTAAATTAATTCGGATTGATTTTTTTTTTTAGAATGATTTGGAATATGCCATAAAATATTCTACGAATATTCTCTGACATATTCTTAGAACATATCATAGTTTTTGTTTTACAGATTGAGTTTTTTTTTTTTTTTTTTTTTTTTTTTTTTGGGAATAGTTTGGAATATGCTATAGAATATTTTACGGCATATTCCTAACTAAGAATATATCACAGTTTTTTTTTACGGATTGATTTTTTTTTTTTTAAGAATAGTTTGAAATATACCATAGAATATTCCTAAAACTTGCCATAGTTTTGTTTTACGGATTGAGTGGTTTCCTTACTTTTTTCTCACATTTGACGGTTTGATCATCACATTATGCAGTTCCAATATCACATGTGATAGTTTTTTTCTCACATTTAGTGATTCCCTTACTTTTTTTTTCTCATATTTAACGGTTCCATCCTCAGATTGTTCGGTTCTAACGTCACATATGATAATTCTTTTGTCACATTGGGTGGGTCCTTTACTTTTTTCTCACACTTGACAATTTTATCCTCACATTGTATAGTTTCAACATCACATGTGACAGCTTTTCTCACATTTGGTGGTTCCATTACTTTTTTCTCACATTTGACGGTTTCATCCTCACATTGTGCAGTTCTAACATAACATGTGACAGTTTTTTTCCTCACATTTGGTTGTTCCTTTACTTTTTTTCTCACATTTGACAGTTCCTTCCTCACATTGTGCAGTTCCAACATCACATATGACAGTTCTTTCGTCATATTGAGTGGTTCTCTTACTTTTTTCTCACGCTTGACGGTTCCATCCTCACATTATGCAGTTTCAACATCACATGTGACAGTTCTTTTCTTACATTTGGTGGTTCTCTTACTTTTTTTTCTCACATTTAATGGTTCAATCCTCACATTGTGCAATTCCAACATCACATATGACAGTTTTTTTTCTCACATTTAACTGTTCCATCATCACATTGTACCTAAAAAATGACCCAAATGACCCCAAAAACCTTAGAAATGATTTAAATTCCCTCAAAACCTAAAAAATGACCAAAATTCCCCCAATTATCTCTAAAATTATCAAAATGCCCTTAGAACCTATAAAATGATCAAAATACCCTTAGAACCTATAAAATGACTGTAATGCCCCTGAAACCTAAGAATGACCAAAATACCATTGAAAGTCTATCGAATGTGACAGGGGTGAACCAGCCAAGGACTCTCTGATAGTTAAACCAGTATTTCTTCCAATGACTCAAGTATGAAAAGTGGATGAATATCTTCCTTAACTTGTGAAACTTGATCCTTTTTATAGAAAGTTTGGAGTGAGTTTACTTGTTAGGTGCCACTAATATAATCGGAGATGGGTGGACTTAGTGGGGAGAATGGAGCGAATTTCGGGGAATTCACCCCATATCTCAGAATAATGGATGGTGCAACCGTTCTTGGTTTGCAGAAAACGTCTTAGAACTTACTAAGTGCTGATAATCCATGATCTTTTGTCCGTCGATGACTTGCCTCTTATCCTAGACGACATTCCTCCTTTTTGGTGTTACTTCTTTCCTCTTTCCTTTCTGGACATGGATATTTTGGACCAAATCCTATGGACAATATATGTACTCTTTAATTACCCATCATCCTTAAAACCTGAAAAATGCCTGAAATACCCTCTAAACCTAAAAAATGACTGAAATACCTTTAGAACATAAAAAATGACTGAAATGACATTGTAACCGAAAAAAGTAACTGAAATACCCATAGAACACCTTGGTGAACTCTAGTTTTATAGGCTCAAGTTATACTGATTTGTATATATTTTTATTTTTATCCCAGTGGAATTGGAATTTATAGATTTAAGTTCTTTTTTTTTTTTTTTTTTTTTAAAGTTTTTGTTTAAACAGCCAACATCGTAGTAAATCTCCTATAGCAGCATTTTAAGATATAATATAGACCAAAAATTAATCGTTTCAATGGAAATGTCATTCTTTTAACTTCTAACACATAGATGAAGTCTATGCATAAATTAATTAAGTTTCTCCCAACAACTTTTTTTTTGGCTAAAACTCTATAATATCACATTAGAATCAATACCATTGTAGCTACATTTTTCCAACAACTAATACTTTATAACAACTAAAAGTAATTTGCTCTTTCACAAGTTGTATATGCTTAACAACAGTCCGCAAATATCTTGCCGATGGATGGCATCCACCTTTTCTTTGAACGTTCCAGCTTTGGCAAATGACTGGCTTCACTGTCCATTTACAAGTGTAGAAAATGTGTTAGAAATCAATAATATGCCAATTAACATAATAGTTCATGTGGGTACCATAGGAGTGCTTCACACGTCCTAGGCATGCTAGGCGTGCTTGGCATTCACCTCGGCATGCTTGGCAACCACCTAGGCCGTCCTCGGATGGCTTTGCATTCACCTCGGCATGCTTTGCATTCACCTCGGCATGCTTGGCATTCACCTCGGACGGTGTCCTAGGAGTCCCACATCGAAGGAAAACCCCCCCACTTGCTACCTTATAAGCTTTGAAGCGAAGGGAGTAGTGTACCATGAGTTTAGTTATTAACTAAACTCATGGTACACTACTCCCTTCGCTTCAAAGCTTATAAGGTAGCAAGTGGGGGGGTTTTCCTTCGATGTGGGACTCCTAGGACACCGTCCGAGGTGAATGCCAAGCATGCCGAGGTGAATGCAAAGCATGCCGAGGTGAATGCAAAGCCATCCGAGGACGGCCTAGGTGGTTGCCAAGCATGCTGAGGTGAATGCCAAGCACGCCTAGCATGCCTAGGACGTGTGAAGCACTCCTATGGTACCCACAGTTCAAAAACTAAGACACTAACATAAGGAGCAGTAAGATTTTGAGGGGGTAATATATTTAGCAGATTATAAAATTGGGGGAGAAAAATATTTGATGAATTAACTCTCCCAAGACTACAAATCTAAAATAACGAACCATGAACCAAGTGTTCTGTGTATGACATTGGTAGATAGGACCATCAAAGCACATAATAAGCTCATGAAAGGCTCTACTCCAGACCTTCACTCATCTGACCATTCCCTCATCCTACCCATTAGCTCTTAACAACTTAATAAGTTTATTAGAAAGGGGAAGAATGGTAAACTAAGAATTTAAGTTTATATTGTTGGGATTTGTGCCCTAGAATCCTATTGTATGATGCTATGTACTATATTATGTATGACATTATGTATGACATGATGTATGACTTATTATTGTTATTAATAAAATTGTTTTATTATTATCTGAAATAATGGTAACATGAATATTTGGACATTATCATATAGTCCATGAGATGCATAGTATGTGATTTATGTGATTTAGTCACAAAAGATATAAGTCACAAGTTTTTTGTAAACTCAGAATTTAGTTCGTAGTCGGTGATGAAATTGGGCATTTCATCTGCGAAGATTATAACATGTCAACTAAGATGATTTGTCTTGATCATGGAAGTGGTGACTTCTAGTTGATATGTTGATATGTTTTAAGTGTTAAAACATATTGAATTGGACCGCTGTGAGATTTATTATTCTCATAAAGACTGTCAATTGAATAATAAATCTCATGACTTATATTTGCATGAACTCTTAATCCTGAGAGAATAATGAACTTGATCATGAAGTGTAGGTTACTTTGATATATCAGGAGTGAGATCTAAAGTAACGGTCAAAATCTCAGTATGTTGGGCAACTATATTTAGTGTTGATGGAACATATATTCTCAAGATAGAATTCATAATCTCTTAATGGAGATACAAAATATTCCCTTGAGATAAGTTTAATGAGTTTGTTATTCAGAATGTTAGGCCTAACTACTTTAGCAAATAGTTACTAAAGTATATATTTATGAAATTGGATTTCATAAATATATGATGAATAACTTAAAGGATTAAACTGGGTACTCAAGGATTAAGATGTAGTAATTTACAAAGTGGCAGTCTACTTTCACAACTTTGTATTACTACGAATATTTTATGAAGGGGTTGCATGTGCAATAAAGTCTTGGGATATAATTTATTAATAAAGCCTAGAGTGCAATTATATTTATATAGTAGTATTAAATATAACTAATGGTAACTTTGGACTTGTCAAGAGTTGACAGAAAAGCCCAAGGCCCATTGAAGCTAGTGTCTTATTTGTTCACTTTTGGTCCCACTCCAAGCCACATATTAGAGCCCAATTGGAAAGGCCCAAAAGGCTAGCCCAATTAGATAACCAATTATTAGAAGAGAAACATACAGAATTTTGTGATACACAACAAGTTTATGAAAATACATGTATGTGAGTGTTGGACACTTCATCATTCTCTTTAAGAAATAACTGATTGAGAGACCACACATCTTGGGCGTTAGTGGAATTAGAGTGAAGATTGAAAGTGTTCCTGAGAACTTTTCATCTTTGGTTTTGAAATTTGCTGCACCAAGGTACACTCTCTTGTTCTATATTTTGAAACTTATATTATGCATGTTATCAATTCTGAATAAAGTAGATCTGTTTATTTTCCGCTGCGTATATGCATATTTCCAACATATATAACATTGTACTGCACTTAACCAGCTTGACTACTCAATCCAAAAAAAATCTCAAGCGTCAACAAATAAATATAGAAGGAGAGACTTTCCACTGATAACTTTATTTTTATTTTTTTGAGAAAGCACTAATAACTAAGTAAATACTAACTGAAATGTGGTCTTACAAATTTCTTTGACATTGATATCCTTGAATATAACTATTTTATGAGGTTGATTCCCAATATCTCGTATTAGTTCAAAACATCAACAGTATTCATCATACCAATTTAGTGTAGATGTCACCTGACTATATTAGAAACAGAGCAACTATAAAGAGGTTTGAGTATATTTTCTTAAAAGTTAAAATGAATCAAACCTAATTATAGTAAGGTAAACAGTAAACTACTGAATATAATTAGAGACATTAACATATCTACTTAGCAGGTCATTCTATTGGCAAACAAAGTAACTAGGTTACCCACTTAAAAACACAGCTTAAAGTGTTTGTTGCTATAGCTTTCTCAGTTTGGATGGTACAGTTTGAAGTATAGAACCCACTCTGATGACAATGACTATCAAGCCAACACAGTATTGCAAATTACCCGCTAATTGACAATTATCCAATGAGCACCTAGCTTTAAAACCTTGAAAATGATTTCATTCAAAATAGTTCATTTGAAAAAGGCTTTGCAAAAATAATAACTTTGTCACCATGATCCTCATATAGCATATGCTCACCCTTAAATCTTGAATCAATGGTAGCAGCTAATCCTCTCCAAATGCTATCAAACATTTAGGAGCATGCCAAGAAGTTGCAAATAGACTTCAAATTCACAACCCTAGTTGACACACAAGTTCCACACAAGCTAGTCAAATAAACAAGTAGGCTGCCTGTGTGCATCCCTAAACATTTTTTAGGGTACCTATCACAACAAAAAATTCTATTTGTTGAAATTTTAATTGCCACATTTTGCACCTCCATTTAAAGAAGTCCATTGTGAATATACATGCCTATTCTACTACTGAACTGTTCACATGTATACTCAAGACCCTTCAAACAGATCAAATAGCAACACAGTGAATGTACATAAATCTTGTGACTTAATTGGACATGCCCTTATTCCAATTACTAGTCAAAAATAAAAAGAAATTGAAGTTTGGCATACAAAAATTGTATATCACATTTAAGTAATTTTCTTTTTCTTTTACAGTATATCAAGTACCATAAAATGATTGGGTTATGAATATGTATGTTAATGACATAAGATCAATAATACAAATTAAAAGCAAGAAACATTATGTGATAAAAAAGTTTAAGATTGCTACTCCTGTTTCTTTATTGCAATAATCAAGCAGAATCTTTATTAAGAAACACATACACACATTAGTTGTTGATCCTATAAATAACACAACAAACAAAATTTCTTTGCAACTTGTAATTGTTCCATGGAGGAAATATAAACAAAAAAATTTAGTTCATAGCAACATAAAGAGACGATAGAACAAGAGAGATCAACAGAAAAATCCCAGACCTAATGAAAACCCACCGACCCACAGAAAACAAAAAGACCCATTGAATAACCACGGCTTATCAAAAAAATCAGATACCCAAAGACCCACTGAAAAGCCCTCTAAAATTCACAGCCACAAAAACCCAGGATAACACCCAAAGAACTCATTGAAATTGAACCCACAAACCGAAACAACACAAACATAGGGCGATAGAACTGGAGTGAATGAAATACAGAGAAAATACAATAAAACAACACAAAGTGCATGAAGAAGATTGAGGATTCCTCCTCATCCAGCCCATACACAATACCCACAAGAAAATCAATGAAATAAAGAGTTCATATATCTACGTTTTCAAATGGGTAATCCTAAAAATAAAGAAAAAATGAAACAAAACAACGACATTGAAATTAGAATTTTATTGTTTTGATCCTTGCCTTTAAGATATCAAAACGATTTTCATCTTTGAAGAAACATTCACCTGAGAATGCAAGAAGAAACAATCTGAGAGGAGTGGAGAACATGAGAGAGAAACAAAGATGCAGAGAATGTGAGAGAAACTAGAGAGCAGCACCGCCAATTTGAGGTTGTGGGTGTGCGGCTGCGGCTATCTGGTTCTTGTATGGTTTTAGCTGTGATTTGAGGGTTTTGTTTAGAGAGGCAAACTGAGACAGAGCAAGTAGAGGTAAGAGAAGCAAACGTGAGAGAGAAAAGTTTGATGAATGTTATAATTTTTGGTTTATATATAAAACCTGTTTAACCGGTAACCAAAACCCATTAAAATTACATCAACGGTCAAGATTAAAATAATATTAAATGGAGGGTTCAGATTTAGGGGGCACTGTACCCTCTCTTTTTTGGGGGGGGGGGGGGGGTATGGTAGAACGACCCTTTTTAAAGAATATATCAATAGTTCTTAATTTGGACGTGCTTAAATTCTATTATAAATTAATAGTAAACCATCCTAATTCGTAGTAGTATTTGTTAGATTTAATAAAATTAGATTTAGCCAATCATGAATTTAGATTAATAAATTGAAATCATAACATTATTTTGAATGAAATCAAATATAAATAAGAATTAATAAAAAAAATTTACCTTAAACAAATTGAAATCAATTAAAATTTTAACGATAAGGAGATTAAACGTTTTTGGGACAAAAATAAATGGAGCAATTAGGAAGAAAGTTATCTATTCTGACCATAGCTTGATATGAAAGAGTAGTATTGTGGTGTGGGAAGGGGAGAGGATTAACCTTTGGTCACATCTCGCAAAAGTGAAGTGCATAAAAAACAATAAAGAACTATATTCACTACAAAAAAAAGGTCCTATAGCCGCGTTTTTAAAATGCAGCTATAGCTCTTGAAAACGTGGCTATAGGTCAATTCGGCCTATAGCCGCGTTTTTTTAAGCCGCGCTTTCAGCCGTGACCCAAAACCCATACCTATAGGTCTGAGAGGTATATAGCCTCGTTTTTACAAATGCGGCTATAGACCAGGACCAATGGCCGCGTTTCTAAAAACACGACTATAGGGGACAGCTACAGCCACATCTTAAAAACACAGCTATAACCCTTTTTTTTTAATTTGGCTATAGCCGCGTTTTTAAAACGCGGCTATAGTTTTTTTATTTTTTATTTTCCTGGCCAGATGGCAAATGCATTGGATATATATATGTATTTATGTATGTAATACATCTTTTTTGAACTATAACAAAAGCAAGATTCCAAGTAAAACATAACCAAATGATTAGGGTTAAGTGCAAATATATTTTACTAATCTAGTGACATAAACGAACAGAGTAATCGTGACACTATCTCCAGCTTCAACTCTTCTCTCAATTCCAAAATGATCCAAGGGAAACAATGAATATGTACAAATGAAATGACACTATCTAACTTTCCTTTAAAGGAAATTATCTCCCAACATCTTGTTTTAAGCCTTGAGCAGATTTTACTAATAAACAAAAAACCCTCAATTCCAAACAAACAATCTCCATCATAATTCACAAAACAAATCATAGAAGTAGGAGAGTTATACCAATTTTCTTAAACAATGGCTTTGGTGTCCCAATTTTGTGACCAGTAGGTAGGATCTCCCAAGGTTGGCTTACCCTATCAATATCTCCTTTTTCAAGCAAAATTGGACTACTAGGTGGCAAATTAAGCTACTTAAGTACCTTGCAAAATTGGAGTATCAGGTGGTAAATTAAGCTACTTAAGTACCTTCAACACAACCAACAATACAAATATTGTTAGCATGCGCATATTAGCTAACTCACAATAAAGAATACTAGCATTGCCCTAAATGCTATTTTGAACTCTCTAAAATATAAATGCCTTGCAAAAATAGACTTTTTTTATAGGTAAAGTTACTTAGAGATTGAACCCCAAACATTGAACCACCAAAAAGGTGGACATGCCACTAAGCCAGAAGGCCATTAGTACACATAAAAACAGATGATGCATCATTATCTTTATTAGTGAGTAAAGAATAATAGGGACAATTCACAAAGCATATTAATGTCAAACAGATTAACACGAATCCAAAAGAAGTAAAAATAGTATTCGTCAATTCACTCTAGCATTGACCCTTAAATTTGCAAATGACACCTTTGTATAATTATAGCCATATAACTATGATACGATGAACTAATATAACATAAAGATGTAAATTAGTACGTTGAGCATATTGTTACCAAACTAATCTAGTCTGACTCCCCTGAATTTGTAAAAAAATGGAACTTTCTATCACTTCAATTGTACAATAATGAAAAGACAGGAGAGAAATGTTACATAAGTGACCAAACTAATCTATCATCCTTAGTTGAGTATGGTTCCTAGGTGTTGAAGTAAAATCACCCTATCAATAATAGGGAAAATTCAAGTTGTAACACCTAACCAAGTATGGACCCAAAAAGAAATTACTGAAACAGTCCACCATATGTATCTAATTAAATAACTTTTTGCAATTGTATGTTCATTTATCAGCCTTTTCCTCCCAATGGTCCAGCACCTTTTATAGTGCCTAGGAACTGGGGTTCAAATTTCAGTTTTCAAGAATATGATTTTCTCTCTCTTTTTTATGTTTTAATAATCTCACATTAATTATAGAAAAATAATTATTAGCAATTTTCCAAATTTTTGGGACCACAAAACACAAGCACACCACCAAAACCCTAACCAAACCCTTTTACAAGCTATCCAAAAAAAAAAAAAAATCTGTACAACAAAACAGTCTATAAAGCTCTAATAAATTATAGCTGTAGGGTCCAAATTTGTTGGGCCAAGTAGCAACTTTTTGTATTGTGAGCCCAACAAATTTCCAACAATAAATTTGTAGAGAATGGGTTAAACAACTGGGCTGGATTTGGATTTAGCAACGGCTCATACAAGCAGACCTGTGTAAAGAAGAGTTCAGACTAGCGTTTAACAAGAATTTCTTTGGTCCGAAGAGCTTTAGTATTAAAAACTTAGTGAATACAATCTTTCTCTCCCCCCTCTTCTGTGAGACCTGTTTCCCTTATATATACACCCTTTCCCCATCTTCACCGCACACTTATCCTCCATCTAGGCGTCCACTCGAGTATTAGTCACATCAGAAGTCTGTTTTAGCCTGCAGTGAGTAGTGATGGGTGGGGATGCACTGTTCAGGTGTCTTCTCCACATAAATGCGGCCAGGAAAGTTGCTGCAGTGCATTAAATGCGGCGGTGGCAGCTTTATTTGTGAGATATTTCATGATAGCCACGCAGCTAGACATGCCCAAAAGCTCGGCCCTTATAGGGGAATCTTCAGCGTATCTACTCGATCAAGCTCTGAGGGGATCCGTTGGATAGGACCCCTTCGGACCGGCCCGGTTGTCTTCGGATGAAACATTTGTCCCTTATGGGTTGCACTCCCACCAGGATGGCAAAGCATTGATACTCTTAGCCTCTTCGGACAGATAGTTGTATTCGAACTGGGCCTCAGGCCCAGTGTGTGGCGTTGGGCCTTATCACCCACAATAGCCCCTCAAAATTCCAATTTTTCCCTCGCATCCGAAGAGAAAAAGTGGGGTTTTGACCTTTTGACAAATGAAAGTACTGAATTTTTGGCTCCGCACGTGTGTGCATGAATTTAGGCGCCTTCTTTATTGCCACTGCTGTCGCGCCGTTTCCGAGGCGTCATTAATTGCTCCAGGCGACGTCTTGTCCCTGAAATCTAGCGGCTCATTTCAAATCCAACGGACGAGATTCTCCTAAAAATTTCAGGCGGGACATGTCCCACCACTTTCCCTGCCTCTATATAAAGTCCCAGAGGGGGTTGTCTTCTCACTTTACAAACTTCAGACTCTCCAGCGAACTCAAGCATTCAGACTCCCAGAGCCTTTCCTGTCATCTGCTTCAACTCGTTCCACAATCCGCTACGATCTCCCCGCAGGGCTAAAGAACGTCCTTCAATTCGATTCCGCGTAAGTTCCTTCCTCGAGATTTTTGAAATCTATCCAGATTTCCTCTTCGGCCCTTGGGTAGATTTCCTCCCGTTGCCGTTTCGTGTTTCCTTTCCTCTAACCTTACTAAGAATGGGTAGATTTGAATACCTAGTGGATAGTCCTTCCCAGATAGAGAAGTTTAGGGCGACGTATCGCATCCCTCAGGAAGTGGGCTTGAGGTATTGCTCCACGGAGGGGTTATTACTGGACCGAGAGGTGGGTGAAGTAATAATCCCCATTATCGCTTTCCTGGAGGGAGGAATGACCATCCCCATGGGTCCAGTCACCAGGAGTTATCTTACTGCCCATAGGCTTAGTCCTGATCAGTGCGCACCTAACACATTTAGGATTTTAGGGGCAGTTGATGACCTAAACCGCCATTTAGGATTGGAGTTAACCTGGCACGATGTGGTACACATGTACAAATGTCGTACCAAAGAAGGAGCGGGATACTATCTGAGGTCCCGATCTGATGTCGTCAGACTCCTCTCCTGTCTCCCCAAGTCTAACAAAGGGATGAAGGACGATTATCTGATCGTTTCGGGTGCCTGGCATGATGGAATTCATTGCCCAACCCAGCCAGGAACGCCAGGTGGGACATCCCCCATTGAGTCTAACATTTTTGCTTTCAGCTATTCGGAATTCTCTCCATCGCATTTCAATCTTTTCTGATAGTTCTATTGCGATGTTCACAGATAGAAGACACGTAGCTCCTCGGCTAAGTCTCACAAACACCGCGGCTCTGAACTACCTTCTTCGATCAGAGATTTTTGTAAGTGAAGACGGACAGCTTAGGTCTGTTCCCCTCATCCTCGGCTACACCCCGAAGTCTGAACTTCAGCCGAGAGGCAACGCAATAACACTTGGGGATCGCCGTATCAACCGCATTGATGTGGCACGGAAGAACTTTCTAGCCCCCTTCGACCTTGCCCCGGTGCCCCATCCTAATCCGCAGGGCATACCGGTGCTCGTTCAGCCCGTTCAACAAGTTCCCCTTGAACCGGCAGCAGAGGAGGGAGTTTCTTCTACCCCTTCACTTGACCATCAGATCGACCAGTTCAAGTTCGAAGAGGAAACCTCGGGGGAAGTCCAAATTTTGGCTGCCGACGAGGTGCTTGATAGGCACTCAGCTGCTCCGCTCATAAATCTAGCCGTGCCAGACGACTCTGAAGAAGAAGATATGCAAAGTCTTGATCAACTGATGAAGAACAGGAGGCCGAAGGCCGCGACAAAGGGTACTGGTACGTCCCAGCCCACGGTCAATCTCCCACCACCACCCCCTCCTCCTCCAGCCCCAAGAGATCCTGGACTAAAAGCGCTACCTGATCTGAAGAAGAAAAGGGTGGTGACAGAAGTGTGATGTTGAGGAGGGGGAAGTGGTCCCTCCGAAGGGCCCCAAGCAGCAGAAGACCCATGATACGAGGGGCAAACGGGCTTCTTCTACTGAGAGCCGAGAAAAGAACTTGGCCGCAGACGTGCGGCGAAAGACTCAAGCGTGGTCTCCAAAGCTCACACTGGATGGCGCAGCCATCCCATGTGATGCCTCCCTGCGAAACTATGCAGGAGGGAAAGCTGGGCGTATAGCAGAGGCGTTAAAGAAGCCTCTCCTCCTTCCGAGGGACATGGAGTCCTATCGGCGCTTCAGCGAACAGAAGCTCTTTCTGTCCCTAAAGAGGGACTTAGGCATGGTGAGATAAGTGGTAATTTTGTAGCCTTTATGTGCGTTCGCGACTTAACGTAAAATTCTTTGGTTGCCATGCAGATCGCCCAGCAAATTTACGTGGCCGAAGAATGGAATAAAGATAAAGACATTAAGGTGCAGGCTGAGATTCGATCCAAGGAGGAGGTTGAGAAAGCATTAGGCAAGGCGAGAGACGACTGCGCCTGCATCTCCGATGAACTGAAGGAGGAGGCGAAGGCGAGGAAGAATGTGGAGGCAGGCCTGAAGAATGCCGAGAAGCAGGCCGAAGATCAGCGACAGAAGCTATACACTACCGAGATCAATCTGGAAACAGAGAGGGCGGTGGTGAAAGAGCTTCGGGCTGAGCTAGATAAGGCCAGGGACGCTGCTAAATTGGCCAATGAGGATGCTCAGCTGGCCAAGGAAGCAGTTGAGGCCGAGAAGCAGGCTGCCTACCTCCTGGGGGTGCAAGACACCCAAACAAGGCTGACCGAGGAGTTTGCCAAGGTCTGCAGAGAATACTGCGAGATTACATGGGGTAAAAGCCTTGATGCGGCTGGAGTCCCCGCAGAATCTGCCCTAAGGAAACCTGAGAGCATCTATTATCACCCCGATATATGTGATCTGGCAGATGCCTCGGAGGCTCCCTCGGCCGGTCAGGATCCCCCAGCCCAAACTAAGACAAATCAGGCCCTTCCAGAGACCGGAGATGCGGGCGATCAGCCGAAGACTGACCCATTGCCTCAGAACTCAGGATGCGTAGATCGCGTAGCATTTAGGACCTTTTGCCATCTATTTTTGTAATGAAATTACTTTTATAATGAATGGAATAGTTTGTTTTTCTCTTGTTCCTTGTGGCTTTTATGGTGTATGTTTGATTGTCATTATGGCTAACAATGATAGTTTGATAACTAATAATCAGCTGCTAATCAAAGTAATCTTTCAAACATCGCTAAGCGCGGTCTAGAGGCAATAACAGTTGACGTAATTTAGCTTAAATTTGCGCTTCGCCCTACACTAGGTTCGACTAATGACGTGGATGAAACGCCCGTAAATCGTAAAGGAGTGCAAAAATCGTAGAGGAGTGCAAAAATCGTAGAGGAGTGTTAACTAACCCAAGTCATCTGGTCCGAGGACTACAGGCATGATTGGATTTAAGTTTAAACACTTGTAAATCGTAGAGGAGTGTTAACTAACCCAAGTCATCTGGTCCGAGGATTGCAGGCATGACTGGATTTAAGTTTAAACACTTGTAAATCGTAGAGGAGTGTTAACTAACCCAAGTCATCTGGTCCGAGGATTACAGGCATGACTGGATTTAAGTTTAAACACTTGTAAATCGTAGAGGAGTGTTAACTAACCCAAGTCATCTGGTCCGAGGACTACAGGCATGACTGGATTTAAGTTTAAACACTTGTAAATCGTAGAGGAGTGTTAACTAACCCAAGTCATCTGGTCCGAGGATTACAGGCATGACTGGATTTAAGTTTAAACACTTGTAAATCGTAGAGGAGTGTTAACTAACCCAAGTCATCTGGTCCGAGGACTGCAAGCATGACTGGATTTAAGTTTAAACACTTGTAAAAAATTAGCTTAACAAAAAATGCAATCATGACTGAAAGAAGAATTCTCTTAATAGTAGTACCTTTTGAGGTTATTTACATTCCATGGCCTGGGCACTACATGATTATCCAGGTCTTCTAGGAAGTATGCTCCAACGCCGGCCCTTGAAGTGATACGATACGGACCTTCCCAATTTGGCCCCTGTTTTCCCCATGCTGGATTCTTTGCGTTACCTACCACCTTCCTTAGGACTAGATCACCAGGCTCAAGGGGTCTCAACTTCACATTGGCATCATAGCCTTATTTGAGTTTCTGCTGGTAATGCGCCAATCGGACCATTGCGTTTTCCCTTCGTTCTTCAATCAGATCCAAACTCTTCTCCAGCTGTCTATCGTTGTTGGTCGGGTCAAAAGAGCTAGTCCTGTAGGTTGGGAATCCAGTCTCGAGAGGTATGACAGCTTCGGCTCTATAGGTCATTGAGAAGGGGGTCTCCCCAGTGGACCTTCGAGGCGTAGTTCTATATGCCCACAATACGTGGGATAGTTCTTCTACCCATCTACCCTTCGCATCATCCAGCCTCTTCTTTAGCCCGTTAACTATGACTTTATTGACAGCTCCGGCCTGCCCATTCCCCTGGGGATAGGCAGGAGTGGAGTATCTATTTGTGATTCCCAGCTCACTGCAATAACTTCTAAAAGCTTTGCAATAAAACTGAAGCCCGTTGTCCGAGATGAGGGTATGTGGGACTCCAAATCTGGTGACGATGTTTTTCCAAATGAACTTCTTTACGTCCACGTCCCTGATATTTGCTAGAGGTTCAGCATCTACCCACTTAGTGAAGTAGTCCGTTCTGACCAGCAAATATTTCCTGTTTCCTGCTGCTTTAGGGAATGGGCCTACGATATCCAACCCCCACTGAGCGAAAGGCCATGGGCTGGATAGCGGATTAAGGGTACCACCAGGTTGATGTATGCTCGGCACAAAACGTTGGCACTGGTCACACTTTTTAGCGTACTCATGTGCCTGTCTTTGCATATTTGGCCACCAATAGCCTTGGGTAATGGCTCGGTGAGCTAAGGATCTTCCTCCAGTATGGCTTCCACAGATCCCTTCATGCAGTTCTTCCAACAGTGACTCAGCCGCCTCAGGGCGCATGCACAACAAATACGGGCCTGAATAGGATCGTTTGTACAGTTTGTGATCCGCGGACAGCCAGAACCTCGTAGCCTTCCTGCGTATTTTGTCCGCTTCCCCTTTCTCTTCAGGCAGCGCATCGTCCTTCAAGAATTTAATGATGGGATCCATCCAACATGGGTTGGTTCCGACGCAATGAACTTGGGACCCCCTTTTTCTTAACTCCGAAGGTCTCTGCATGTCCTCAATGAGGATAACCCTTGGCAATTCCTGTGCCGAAGAGGTGGCAAGGGTGGCTAAAGAGTCTGCATGTGTGTTGCCACTTCTGGGGATGTGCTGTAGGCAAAAATATTCAAACTCTGATTGCAGGGACTTAACCAGGTTCAAGTACCCCTGCATCCTCTCATCCTTCGCCTCAAATTCTCCCTGCACTTGGCCGACGATTAATCTCGAGTCCGAGAATACTTCAACCGACTTTCCCCCCATCCTTCGTACCATCTTCATCCCCATCAGTAGAGCCCCATATTCTGCCTCATTATTCGTTGCTGAGAAGTTCAGCCTCAGGGCCTTTTCGATGGTAATTCCTTCTGGGGTTATCAGCACAAGCCCCACTCCAGAGCCCCTTTGATTTGATGTGCCATCAACGTACACCTCCCAGGGCGAGGGGCTCCGTGAGGAGACCATGCCAACAGCCCTTCTCTCAGCGCCCAGCATTGGTGTTACTTCCTCTAAAGGGGGCTCCGTGAATTCTGCGACCAAGTCCGCAAGGACCTGGCCCTTCACCAACGTGCGGGGCATGTACTTGATATCAAAAGCCCCTAGCATCGTCCCCCATTTGGCAATCCTTCCTGTGTAGTCTGCACTTCGGAGTATTGCTTTGAGCGAGAGCTGTGTGAGGACTATGACGGTGTGGGCTTGAACATAGTGAGGCAACTTTTTCGTACCGAGTACTACAGCTAGGATGGCCTTTTCTAGAGGGAAATAACGAGTCTCAGCTTCCTGCAGCGATTTGCTCACATAATAGACTGGTTTTTGCACTCCACAGTCTGTTCGGACCAGCACTAAGCTTACGGCGTTAGGGGCCACAGCGATGTAGGCAAACAAGACTTCATCCGGCTGGGGACTGGACATGATTGGAGGTCTAGCCAGGTAGTCCTTAAGTTGCTGAAAAGCAACAGCACATTCTTCCGTCCATTCGAAATCCTTCCACTTGTTGATTAGTGAGAAAAAAGGCCTGCACCTGTCTGCTGATTTGGAGATGAATCTATTAAGGGTAGCGGCCATCCCAGTCAGCTTTTGAATTTCCTTGGGGTTCCGAGGAGCTTGCAAGTTCTTGATGGCCTTTATCTGATCGGGGTTGACTTCGATTCCTCTGTGAGTGACCACATACCCAAGGAACTTGCCTGATCCAACACCGAACGAACACTTGGAGGTATTCAGGCGCAATCTGTGTCCCCTCAGAATTTCAAAGACATCTCTAAGGTCCCCAATGTGTTCGGCTATGATCTTGCTTTTGACCACCATGTCGTCGATATAAACTTCCATGCTTTTGCCCAGCTGCGGCTCAAACATTCTGGTCATCATCCTCTGATAGGTAGCCCCTGCGTTTTTCAAGCCGAACGGCATTACCTTGTAGTGGTAATTCCCCACAGGGGTTACAAAAGTTGTCTTCTCTTGATCGGCGAGAGCCAGTGATATTTGGTGATAGCCCTGGAATGCGTCCAGGAAAGTCATCCGAAGATGTCCCACAGTAGCATCGACTAACTGGTCTATCTTCGGCATGGGAAATGGATCCTTCGGACAAGCTCTGTTAAGATCGGTGAAGTCCACACACACCCGCCACTTTCCGTTTTTCTTCTTTACTACCACCGTGTTAGCCAGCCACTCGGGGTAGAAGATCTCCTTAATAGCTCCTGCCTGTTTGAGTTTCATCACTTCATCCCTGACCGCGTCAGCGTGTTCCCTTAACGGACGCCGGAGCGGTTGTTTCTTAGGGATAATGGTGGGATTAACGTTTAGGTGGTGGCAAATGAATTCTAGACTTACACCTGGGGCCTCCGCGGAGTCCCATACAAATACGTCAACGTTGGCTCTGAGGAACTCTAATAGCTCCTCCTTCTCCTGATGGGGCAGCATGGATCCGACCTGAAAGAACTTCTCTGGGTCGTTATCGACAACTACCCTTACCAAGCTCTCGCACTCTGCCTCTTCGGCTGAGGCTTCGGTGTCCAGCACTAACGGCCTTAATTGCTACAATTTCTCTTTGTTATAATCCGAGGGCTCAGCCTGAGGATGGTGCTGGATAGCCGCCACTAAACATTGCCTGGATGTAGATTGATCCCCACGGATCTCCTCAACTATTCCCTCGGACGGATATTTAATCTTCTGGTGTAGTGTGGAGGATACTGCCTCGAGGGTGTGAAGCCAAGGTCTGCCCACTATAGCGGTGTAGGGTGAGTAGGCGTCCACCACTATGAAATCTACTTCCACCGTTTCAGGACCGGTTTGCACAGGCAGTCTGATCTGGCCCTTCAGAATGATCACTTTGCCATCAAAGCTGACTAAAGGGGAACTGTACGGAGTTAAGTCTTCGGGAGACAAGTTCAGCCCCCTGTATAGGTCTGGGTACATAATCTCTGCAGCGCTGCCCTGATCTACCATTACCCTTTTCACGTCGTATCCACCTATTCTCAGAGTTACTACCAGGGCATCATCATGCGGCTGGATAGTCTCGATTTTGTCCTCCTCCGAAAATCCTAGAACTGGAATGTCCACCCTGTGTCTCTTCGGCTCTCTGTTGACACTTTCCGAGGGCATCCGAGCAACTGACAATACCCTGGATGGGCAAGACCCTGTCCTTCCTGGTGCGGCAAAAATGACATTGATCGTCCCCAAGGGAGGTTTTACAGAGTTACTTCCCCTGGGCCCTGTGCTTGCTTGACTTCCCTGACCGTATGAGTGGTGTAGGAGGTGCTTTAGTCTACCTTCGTTGACCAGCTGATCCAGATGGTCCCACAGGCTTCTGCACTCCTCAGTAGTATGCCCGTGGTCAAGGTGATACTGACAATAAAGATTGTGGTTGCGCCTCTCAGGGTTTCCCACCATCTTGTTCGGCCTCTTGAAGAACGGCTCGTTTTTTATTTTATCCAGGACTTGGTGCACTGGTTCGCGAAAAACCGCATTGACCGTCTGGAAGTTCGTCGTGCTTTGTCCAGCCCAGTCTTTCCTCGGCCTGTTGTGGTTCTGCCTGTCCGACCTGAAATCCCTCCCCTCCTGAGGGATAACCTTCTCCTTTCCTTTACTCTGCTGCTGATCCTCTTCAACTCTTTTGTACTTATCGATCCTATCCATCAACTGGCGTATACTGGTAGCAGGCTTGCGCGTTAAGGACGTTCTCAAGGGATGTTCAGTGGGGAGGCCCAGTTTAAAAGAGCTGATAGCCATCGATTCACAATCTTCCTCTACCTCATTGTACGTTTCCCAAAATCTATCTGAATACGACTTCAGAGTCTCACCACCTTTCATGCTGACGGACAACAGCGAGGCCATGGACTGAGGAACCCTTCGGCAGGTGACGAAACGGGACCCAAAAGCCTGGGTTAGCTCTTGGAAAGAGCTGATAGTGTTTGCTTTCAGACTATCGAACCATCTCATGGCTATTGGTCCCAAACTGGAGGGGAAAACTTTGCACATCAGGGCTTCGTCCCTGGAGTGAACTGCCATCCGCTAGTTGAAATGACTTACATGTTCCACTGGGTCGGTCCGGCCATTGTAGATGGTGAATGTAGGTTGGTGGAAACGCCTGGGAAGTCTGGCACCCTCGATATTACGTGTAAAAGGAGACCTGGAGATCTGATCCAGAGCTTTGCTCATAGCATCGTTCCCTGCGCCCCTTGGAAAGGAGCTCTGAGGGTTCCTCTCACGGTTGTACGCTTCCTCATAGGGGAAAGGCTCACTGACTGGCGTTCGAGACCTCCGCCTGTATTCGTCGTCCTGTTCGTCTTCAGAATCCTCATCAGAGTATGAGGAAACGCGCTTCCTCTTCGCATGGCGTAACTCTTTTCTCAGCCTCTGAATCTCCAGCTGCATGGCCTGGTTTTTCTCTGCATGGGACATGTGGCTCTCTCCATGTGATTGGTTTTGGCCGCCGCGGGTAGTGTGTAGGCTGCCTTCGCGATCCTGCCTCCGTTCCAGATGAACAAAAGGGTTGGTGTGTTGAGATGACCTGGACTCCGCTGGTCGTTGCCTTGGTTCAGCCATCTTTTGAGGTGTTGCTTCCACCTTTGCTCGAGCTGTTTCTCATAGACGGCGCCAATTGTAGGGTCCAAATTTGTTGGGCCAGGTAGCAACTTTTTGTATTGTGAGCCCAACAAATTTCCAACAATAAATTTGTAGAGAATAGGTTAAACAACTGGGCTGGGTTTGGATTTAGCAACGGCTCATACAGGCAGACCAGTGTAAAGAAGAGTTCAGACTAGCGTTTAACAAGAATTTCTTCGGTCCGAAGAGCTTTAGTATTAAAAACTTAGTGAATATAATCTTTCTCTCCCCCCTCCTCTGTGAGACCTGTTTCCCTTATATATACACCCTTTCCCCATCTTCACCGCACACTTGTTCTCCATCTAGGCGTCCACTCGAGTATTAGTCACATCAGAAGTCTGCTTTAGCCTGCAGTGAGTAGTGGTGGGTGGGGATGCACTGTTCAGGTGTTTTCTCCACATAAATGCGGTCAGGAAAGTTGCTGCAGTGCATTAAATGCGGCGGTGGCAGCTTTATTTGTGAGATATTTCATGATAGCCACGCAGCTAGACATGCCCAAAAGCTCGGCCCTTATAGGGGCATCTTCAGCGTATCTACTCGATCAAGCTCTGGGGGGATCCGTTGGATAGGACCCCTTCGGACCGGCCCAGTTGTCTTCGAATGAAACATTTGTCCCTTATGGGTTGCACTCCCACCAGGATGGCAAAGCATTGATACTCTTAGCCTCTTCGGACAGATAGTTGTATTCGAACTGGGCCTCAGGCCCAATGTGTGGCGTTGGGCCTTATCACCCACAATAGCATAACCAAACAAAACAAAAATCAACACTACCATGCAAAAAAAAAAAAAAAAAACTGAGAGAGAGAGAAGTACATGAAGGAGGCTCATGGCATAGGTGATATAGTTGCACATCCTTCCCTAACTGGTAATTCGAATCTCATTCTCATCAATTGGAGTATTTGCTTTCGGCTTCTCCGCCCTCTTGTATCGATCCATCTTCTCCACCATAAAAAAAATTCAAAAAAAATCACATCAAAACCATGCATCAAGCAAAAAAATACATATACATAAAAAAAATCACAATAGAAAACTCACCAGGAATTTTTTTTTTTTTTTCAAAAATGAAAATAGAAAAAGAGGAGTGGTTTCAGGAGAGAGAAGAAAAAAAAATACTGAAGCTTTACGAAATTTACAAAACAATCACATCCATAATCATCCAATTAAACCCCCAAAAACACATAAATATTAACTATTTTTTATTCAAATCGCAAACTCCACACTAGTAATCGGACACAAAATCATAGAATACATTCACATGCTATCCGAAACCCTAACTAAAGCAAATCCATTCAACAGAGAAACCACCAAAAAACGAAGAAAAACCAAAAAATAACAATAAAGATCAAAACTTTATACCTTGGTAGGCCAGGCAGGGAAACCCTTCACTTTAGCAAGCACAAGATCATCGACCTTCCATTGCCGGCAAGCTGCCGCTGCCACCACTACTTTACTCGAGCCTTTTCTCCGGCTCGGCGCCATCAGACTCGAAAACCTTACCCAATCAAAATCGAATAGGGTTGGCCAAACCGATAGCCAACACAACAACGAAGAAGAAGAAGAAGATTCTAGATTTACTCTAGGGGGGCTAGGGTTTTGGATAAGAGTTAAACAGAAAGAGAAAGATGGGGAGGAAGAGAATGACTAGAGAGGGGAAGGGGAGAACAGCTGCTGTTGAAGTGAGAGACAAATGCTGGAAAAAAGGGTTAGTAGGGTTATAAAGTAAACCTAAAACGATGTAGTTTTGGTAACAAATTAATATGTGTGTGTCCTTGTTGCTAGGATACCCAGAACTTTCTTGATATAATTTTTACAAATTAATACTTAATATCTAATGTAGAGATTAAAAATTAAGATGTTTTTAGTGGGTTCAAATCTAGGAAAAATATTATCACATGCGTGTCTTACCATTAAACTAGTGTAATTGTACATATATATTTTATAAATTTAGCCTATAGCTGCGTTTTTTAAAAGCGGCTATAAGTCTTTTTAAATTTTTCTTTTCTTTTTAAGGAGGACCTATAACCGCATTTAAAAAATGCAGATATAGCTAATCTATAGCCTCATTTTAAAAACATGGCTATAGACTTAACCTATAGCCTCGTTTTTAAAAACGCGAGTATAGGTTAGCTATAGCTGCGTTTTTTAAATGCGGCTATAGCCTTGTTTTTTGAACGTGACAATAGGCCCTATCCAAAAAACACGGCTAAAACCACTTATATATGCAGCTATAGACTTAACCTATAGTTGCTTTTTTAGCTATAGACTTAACCTATAGTCGCTTTTTAAAAACGCAGCTATAGGTTAAGTCTATAGCCGCGTTTCTTAAAAACGAGGCTATAGCCCGCATTTTTTGTAGTAATTGTTGTAGTCTCCTAAACTCAGTGTAAAAGAAAAAATTGGATTTCTTTTACTTTTTGATTGAATCACGATAGACCCAAGTCACTTTGATGTTTCATTTATCGGCTAGAAAGTTAGGAATTATGATAAGATAATATAAGTTGTAGTCCATATATTATAAAAAGATGCTTAAAAAAATAATTTGGGGGGGAGGGCGGGGGGGCCAAAAGAAAACTTCAAATTGCTTAAAAAGTGAAATTTATATATAATATAATTTAAGTTGTGGAAAAGTGTACCCTAAATGATGTGTCCCTCGACCTTTTGTAATGTGAACTTTTGTGTTTTATATATGTTGGTGTTGATTATTATTATTATTATTATTATTATTATTTTTTTTTTTTGAGAGGGAGTTTCAACTTAATTATCAGAGACATTTTCAGTTGAACTAACTAGAATTTACTTGATGATTAATTCTTTAATTGTGTTTTATTATTAAAAAATGATTAATTGTGGATAACATTGGATTACACGGATTACACGTTTATGGGATTATAGGAAAAGACTACCATATAACTTTGACCCACAAAACTAAAGTGCTGCATTAATTGCACAGACAGAACAGCTCAATAATGATTTTTATTTTTGGTTGAAAACTCATGGTATACGATGGACTCATTTTGAACACATACGATTCCTCATTCTGTGTGGTCCTCACGAGTTAGGACTAGGAGAGCTGTCCGTTAGCAAGTAAATGACATATGGTTTAATAATTGAGTTCTAAAGGTCTGATATCATTTTTCTCTTTTTCCCAAAATATATCCGATACATCAATCAACCCTCTCACACGGGGTGAATGTACATGTAATATCGATCACCTCCAAAATCAGATGGACATGGATTTGTAAAGCCAACATTAATTTTATTTATTTATTTATGAAATGCAACAATTGAAAAATCCAAGCAATAACCAACGATAGGTTTTTACGGTTTACACAGTTCTAAACTAACAAGCCAAAATTATTACATGAAAAAAGTCGATCTGTTACACACCGTGTGTAACCCTTATTGCATTACCATTCAGAGTACACCAATTCATGAAGAAACAACTGCAACTAATTAATGCACCTGAAGCTCTTAGCTACTAAGTTAGCTAGGCCTTTTTAGGAGTGAACCAAGTTACAAACTCTTCAATATTTTTATCAGAACTTCCACCTTGGTCAACAGCTTCTTTGGCCAATGTCTTCCATTTGTATGCATTTTTCACAATCTCTTTCCCTCTCTCCCCTTCCATTATTTCCCTTATGCAATTTTCTATTGCTTCTCTCTTGACTAACCCTTTCTCATCGGCTGGAGCTTTAAGTCCCATCTTCCAAACATCCATAATATACTTTGCATTTGTTGGTTGATCTGTCCATTGTGGCACTGCAACCATTGGAACACCCAAGCTAAGAGCTTCCAAAGTAGAGTTCCATCCACAATGTGTCACAAAGCATCCCACTGCCTCATGTGTTAATACCTCGAGCTGGGGACACCAATGAACCACAAGTCCTTTCTCTGAAGTCTCTTCCACAAAGTTTTTGGGGAGCTTTGCCTCTTCAGATGCTCTTACCACCCACAAGAAGTAACTGTTGCTCATTCTCAAACCCCAAGCTAGTTCTTCCATTTGCTCGGCATTAAGAGCGGCCAAACTTCCGAAAGATACATATACAACCGATCCTTTTGAATGATCATTTAGCCATTTCATGCAAGCATCGCTGTTTGGTTCGAAGATGCAGAAACCATAGTCTTTGTCATCTTCAATCCGCTTGTCTAAGTACATGGATGGTATGGTTGGTCCTATAGTTCTCAATGGCCATATCTCTGTCATCCAATCCACTACCTACAAACAATTTTATCACACCAAGCGTAAAATTTTTGTGTAATTCAAATAAAAAAATCAATCAAAAAAGAAAAGGAAACAGGAAAGTAACAGTGTACAGCCTCAGTTTATTTGCTTAACTACCTCTGGCTCCAGCTCATACAACGTGTTGCAAAGGACCCAATCAGCTTTATCAACATTGGAAAATTGGCTCACAAGCATATCAAAGAAAGCTGGATAGGTGTTTAAATCATAAATTAAAGATGGCATGTCCTGAGGTTGAAGTGGTGGCAACCCCGGAAGCAAAATTTGTGGCTCTGAAAGAGGGAGTTTCAGCAACCCCTTATGGACATGGTAGTATATATTATCAACAGCGCAAGATTGAGTGAAAAAAACAGCACCAACTAAGCCAAACTTTCTGGCTACGTCGAGAGCCCAAGGCAAGAAAGCATCATAAACAATACAATCAACAGGGTTGCCTGAACTAGAACTAGAAAGCTTCTCAAGGAGCTCAGCCAGAGTTTGTGACCCCACTTGCCAAAATCGCTCCAAATAGACCTGGATGCTCTCTGCATGAGCAATCCCACCTTCATCAAAGCCATCAGAGATAGTCTCTAGGGCAATGGAGCTGGCTTCTTTGTGAATGGTTTTGGACATGGAGCGTGTGGTAACTAGAGTAACTTTGACTCCTTTGTGCTCCAAACGCTTGGAGAACTCGAGCATAGGATTAAGGTGGCCTTGGGTTGGATAGGATAACACTAAACAATGAGCTTTGTAGGCATTATTCGTTTCCTTCTCCATTTCTGCTAGCTAACACAGGTTATAACTTTGAGCTGTGTTTTAAGTTGAGTTGAGAGAGTGATAAATATGAACATAAATGGGGTTGTCGCTTTTCTTTTATGAAAATATATTGTTAAGCATAGTTTTGTAGGTTGTATCAGTTTGTATAATGGTTGTATCAGTTGTACGAGGGGCTGTATGGTAGTGACTGGCCAGTGTAGTGTGTCAGTAGTATCAGTGCCTAAGTGCCCATATAAGGCTGGCATATCAGGTTGTCGGGTATACGGGTTGGTTAGTGACAGTGGTTAGGAACTGTGCAAGGGCAGTTGAGTTAGCAGTTGAGTTAGTTACAGTCGGTAACTTACAGACTAGTGGGTTGGTGACAGCTGTGAGATGTGGTTTAAGAGACCAAGAAGTTGTACACTGTGTAATGAAGCAAATTGTAAAATCCGAATACAGTCTTTCCTTCTCTCTCTTTCCTTTTCTTCTCTCTGTTTCTTCTTCCCCATTCTTGGAGGCCTAGCTGACCTCGAATCCAGCCACACCAACAGACAATAGATTCTCAACACAACTAAAAAAACAAAAATGGGGTTGTAAGCTACTATACTCCCAACTCTCAAATTAAATGATGTATGGTTTGACTCGGACGGAACTACTAAAAGTGATTGAGGGGCACCAGAATTTTTTGAAAAACAGATAGCAAAATACATAGTTTTTTTTTTTTTTTTTTCTTAGTAATTGTTTGCGCAGGGGCTAGAACTTCTGAGTCGACGGTCACTAGGATAACCGGTATCCCTTAGGCCAAAAGGCTCGGTGGTAATATACATGCAATTAATGAATATATTGAGCTTAAAATGATTATTTTTGGTCCCCTCCTCTCAAGAAGTTACAAGCTTGCCATGAAAACGATAAAAGGGTGAGTTTGGTTTAGTATTTTTTTTAATTATGTTTTATGAAAAAGTGGCAGTTTTAAAAATTGTGGGATGAAATTTGGCTTTTAAAAAAAACAAAACGTTTGGTAAAAAGTAGTTTTAAAAAAAGTTGAATGTTCAGTTAATACTTATAAAAGTGACGATTTGAGTTGTAAATTACCAAAAATAATAAAAAATATATAAAGTCAAAGTTTAGAAAAAATTCAATTAGATGACAATTGGATTCTCAATTTTGCAACACATGTCTCATCTAATTTTAAATTTTTGTTCCAATTGAATTATTCAGTGTAAAAATGAAAGAGTTGAAATCCAATTAGATTCTAAATTGGATTTCAATTTGAGTTCAATTTTGCGCTACGTATCCATCAAATTTTTTAATTGTTATAGCAAGTGAATTATTGGGTGCAAAAACTGAAGAGTCTAAATTTAATTAAATTCTAAATTGTGTATATATATATGTGTGTGTGTGTGTGTGTGTGTGTGTGTGTGTAAAATGAGAAATCATTACATATTTTAGAAAAGATTCAAATTACACATGATATTAGCTTACATCTTATTTAAACCATATATTTCTAAAATATATAATTATAGGGTCACGTTTTGCGGCCCAGACCCAATGAGTATGGGATTGTGGGTTAGTGAGCCCAATACAATAAATTTGTAGAGAGTGTGTTGAAGAACTAGGCCCTAGTTAGTATTACAACGGCTAGGATGGGTTTGTAAGACAGTCATGTAAGAGAGAAACATGTAAGGTTAGGTGAATGTGTTGTTCGAGGAGACCACCCTTGATGTTAATCAATGGGGTGGATTATAAGTGCAACTCTGGTTGCTACAGTATTCTTTCTCTCTTTTTTTAATCTCCCTCTACTCGTTGGGTGTCTCTTTCATTATATAGGTCCCTCCTGGTGATCTTGGCCTTTCATTTGTCAATCATCCAGACCACTACTTGAACACCTATCCCATTAGACACCCTTTCTAACTTTTTGTGAGTTGCGGTGACCAAGGAAATACTGTTTAGATGTCTTCTCCACATAAATGCGGTCAGAAAAGCAGCTGCAGTGTATTTGATCTTTCTCTCTTTTTTTAATCTCCCTCTACTCGTGGGGTGTCTCTTTCATTATATAGGTCCCTCCTGGTAATCTTGGCCTTCCACTTGTCAATCATCCAGACCACCACTTGAACACCTATCCCATCAGACACCCCTTCTGGCTTTTTGTGAGTTGCGGTGACCAAGGAAACACTGTTTAGATGTCCTCTCCACATAAATGCGATCAGAAAAGCAGCTGCAGTGTATTTGATGCAGAGGTGACAGCCTTCCCTTAGATATTTCTGGGTTCCCTTCCTTCTCATATGTTTATAAGGCACGCTCTTCACACTGGAGCTTCTTTGGAGGTAAGTCTCATTGTTGGAATTCGTATCTGAGTTATTCTAATCGTATCCGAGGAGGGATTCCTCCTCTAACCACCTTCAACTTCTCCCTTACTTATGAGACTCTTAAACTTGAACTCCTCAACTAATTATTCCTACTCGAACATGTTAATGTCCTCGAATAAGGCCCAAGGCCCAATACTTAATTTTGGGCTCTCATCCCCACAATAATGATTTCTCATTATATATATATATATATATACACACACATATAAGAGAATTCTTTGTTTTAATTACCTCCTTAATAATAATAATAATAATCATCATCATCTTTGTTAGTGATTTCTTTTTCAATTTTTCTTAGAATGGAATACACCATCATTATCTTAAAACTTAATAATTTTAGTTGTATAAATCTTTGCAACAAGTTTTTATTGAGACTTATATTTTTCTTTTTGTAATTATTATACTCATTAGTCATTATTATTGATAGTAACAACTTTTTTCAAACTATTTTTTCCCTTCATGAAAGTTATGCACACAATATTTTCACAAAAATTTCACAATAAAGTTTATATATATGACAACTTTTTAATGGTAGATAAAATGATAATAATATCAGTAATAGGTCCAGATAAGAACCAATAATAACTTGTTTTGAAAACTTTTTTATAAATTTTTTATGAAAATATATATTGTGTGAGTAGCACTATTTTTTTCTAAAGAAAAATAGCACTAATTTAAAAAAAAAAAAAAATTTAGGGAGACAATAAAATGTCACAATGCTTTTTATTTTTAGTTGTGGTCAACCCTAATCTAATATTTTATTTATTTATTTATTTTTCTTTTAACATATGAAATATTTGACACTTCAACTCTTGTGAAAAATATTATGATAATTTGTTGTGTACTAACACAATTGTAATTATTTCTCAAAAAAAAAAAAAAAAAAACACAATTGTAATTTTTATTTTTATAAATCTCCTTACATGACGTGACACATATCCCACTCAACCCACTTTTTATTTTTCTTTCTACTCTTTTTTTCTCATTAAACCATTTCTTTCCAATTCCCCATCAAATATATCTTTTCTTTCCTTTACCCGCCAATATATCTCTTCTACAAGAAGAAGAAGAAAGAGATACATAAGACATAAAAATAAAAAATAAAAATGAGAGAAGCCCGAAGAAGAAGAAGAAAACCTTAGCAGCAGCAAAGGGAGCTTCATAGATTTGCTCTGGTTATGGGTAGGGGTGTGCAGAAAACCCACCGACCCGCCAAACCCGACCCAACCCAACCCGACCCATCGGGTTGGGTCGGTTTTTAGGCCTTGGTGGGTTGGGTTGGGTTACAAAATTTTTTTTTATAGCGGGTCGGGTTGGGTTTGGGTCATAAAATTACAAACCCGCCAAACCCGACCCGACCCGACCCACCGACCCACCCATATTTAATATATATTTAAAATATATTATATATTAAAATTTTTTTTTTTAAATCAGGGCACTTATATATATTATATTTAATAATTAAAAAAAAAAACCAGCTGTAGAGCAATACTTCCTCAGTTCCTCCTACTAATATTAATTATATATATAATATGTATTATATAATTAATAAAATTTTTAAAATAACCAACTCTTGCTATCCTATATAAAGCCAATTAGTTCACACAAATTCTAGTAAATTATTATTGTTGTTTAGTTATTGGTGTTGTTTGCCTTTAAGGAATTACATCGATACTAATCTTTGGGTTTTTTTAATATATTAATATTTATATTTTTTTCTACTCAATTTAATAATAATAATAAAAAATTTTCAAACCCATGGGTTCAACCTGACCCACGTGGGTCGGGTTGAATTTATGTGATGGGTTGGGTTGGGTCGAATTTTTTTTGACCCACCATGGTGGGTCGGGTTAAAAAACTCCCTCAACCCGACCCAATCCGACCCATGCACATCCCTAGTTATGGGGCTGCACCGTGTAATCTGTCTTTTAAACAAAGAGGTTAAAATCGGCAGTGGGCAATTTAGGAAATTGGTTAAACCTTTCAAACGGTAATATTGCAAACGAGCTTGTGGCTTTTTGCAATTGCAACTCCCCAGCTTCCACACGATCTTGTGTCTCCTTCGTACGTATTTGGAAAAGTTACTTTTTTACAAAGAGCGTTCGCAACACATTACCAAACACGCGGTTTGAATTTTCAATAGAAAAAAGTGGAGCTATATGCACACAAACTCCAACAAGCACACTGAAACAACTTTTGCAACATTTCTGCTTTGCTGTGTTGGCTGCTTCTCACTTTTTCTTCACACATCCACGCGGACCACGCTTTTTTTTTTTTTTTTTTTTTGGAGTGCTAAGATTGGTTATTTGAATTTTTATGAAGGAAAAATGCGTAAATTAAAAAACAAGAAAAAGAGATGAATACAAATTACAAGCTAAGTTAATGTATTTTACTATATATATACAATTTTTTTATTAAAAAAATTGACTCAATTTTATTGCAAGACATGGGATGGGAATGATGAAACATCTAAAATGAATCAAATAAGTAATGCAATGAAATATTGGAAACATTAGTTTTTATGTCGGATAAAGTCTCGTATCTTTACAAGTTAAGAAACTATTCGAATTGCAATTGAATCAACATTATAACTCAAATAGGATTAAACTCTGTAAAGTATTTATTTAAATATTTTTTAACTTTAATTTTGTAAATTGAAAGGGAGATTGTTGCAAAATTTAGTGCAAAATCACTTCAGATGATTTTTATTATTTAAAAGAATTTGAATTTTATTTTTAGATGATTAAGTTAAAGCGTATTAAGAAACGGTTATTTTTTTTCTTCTCCCTTTTATTGATATTTTCTTAACACTAAGCATATGCTGGTTTGGATTATAAAGAGTTTTTCTTATTGAGGCTTTGGCCCCCCTAAGTTTAGATCCTTGTTTTGTCCCTAGTTTGATTGAGGTTTTTTTTTTTTTTTTTTTTTTTTTTTTTTTTTTTTTTTTCATTTGTTTTACTAGAAAATTATTTGATGAAAATCCATCTAATCATAGTTAAGAATAATTTTTTTTTAAAAAGGTGTAAATAATCAAATAAATTGAAAAGTTAAAAAACAAAAAAAAAAAAGGAAAAAAACTAATTAAGTTCAATATTTTTGTTGGCCAAAATACATTATTAATCCATGATGTTTGTTGAGTAAGTACTATTTAGTTCCTCAAATTTCAAAATGATAGCTATTGGTTCTTTTGTTAATCAATATATATATATATATATATATAAAACCGAAACATCTAAAACTCCTACAATTTTTCACGTCATAATTATTTTATTTTTCTTTTTATTTTAGATTCTTTTTCCATGTCAGCATTATTTAAAAAAAAAAAAAACAAAAATTCTGATTTTATATGATAGATATTAGAAGATCATATATAGATACGTATGGTAAGATTAATGCCACTTAGCCGGTTGCTATGTATTAAGAGTCCCATTAGGAATTGGATTTTATTGGAGTGGTGTGGAAGTCTCCAAATCATGTTTGTATGCAATGCAAACTCCTTCACAGTGAAGGAGGTGCCGACTTACTCTCCTATATATGTATAAACCTATGTGTGTTGCCAAAAACTATTCTTTTGTTTCAAACACTTCTTTCTCAACCTCAAGGTACGAAAATTTCTCTTCACAGCTTTCTCTCTTTAGTTTTTGTATTCTTTCTTTAATAGTAGTTTGTGTATGTTTTTCCTTTAATGGTTTGTGTTTGTGTAATTCTTTCTTTAATAGTAGTTTGTGTATGTTTTTCCTTTAATGGTCTGTTTTTGTGTTTGTTTTTCCTTTAATAGTCTGTGTGAACATATTTCTTGGTACTTATGCAAAATCTTTAAAGATGCCTTCATATTCTATGTTTCCTTTTCGTTTGCTATTTCTTGGCTTATATTATAGATTGTAATGTATATATTCATCAAACAATTTAGTTAATTGGTTTTTACATCCTTAAACATCACCCGTTCATGCGTGGAGATCCCGTGCAATATACCACTAGGTTATTGTAGAGTGAAATTCTCTCACAACAATTTTGACATTTTTACTTCTTTTTTTCAATTTTTTTGATTCAAGGGTTTAGATAATTCATCAATAGAAATTTTTTTGAAAGGTTTAGATTCAAAGTTACAAAAGCAACTTTTCAATCCAAACCTTTCAAAAAAATTTCTATTGATGAATTAAAAAACTGGTGACTTTATTTCATAAAGTCATTTTTTTATTCTTAAGTAGAAAGGATAACATTAAAAAAATGCAAACTATTTTATAAGCGTGCTAATTACATGGAAACCTAATTCAATTAGGAGAGAAGTTCAATCAGAGTTAGGAGAAGAAGATACAAGTCAAATGGAAACCTAATTCAATTAGAATTAGGAGGCATAAGTTACCACATAGAATAGAAACCTAATTCAACTAAAATAGAAACCTAAATTCAATTAAAATTAGTAGAGACAGAAGTTACCACATAGAATATAAATCTAATTCAATTGGAATTAGCCGAGATAGCTAAGAACCTTATATATTATAAAATCTATAACAGGGTTCCGTATTATATGTTAATATATTTATATTTGGTTTTGAAGTTTACTATTATTGTTTTAAAGTGTGAATAATAAAGGAAAAAATGTTCCAGATTCAAAAGATACGCTTTAACCCTCTATTTCAAATGTTAGTTTTATTACTTTTACAATTTTACTTAAACTAAGTGATATTTGAATGTTGGTGGAAATTTCATAGCGAGGTTGTGTTTGAAACTGTAACTTTTAAATCAATATGCTAGATCATGATATTTTTCCATTACTAATATTGTTTGGTTCCTTAGCATAATAGTTAGAACTTAGAAGCTATATGGGCATGGTCATGGTCATAAGAATATGTTTGTTCTATTCTCTGCCCTGTACAACACTTCAATATATAACATTGGTTACACATTTTTGGATTGAATATTCAGTTTAGGATGTTGATTATAATGAGAAGAATTTTGTGTAACAAGTCGTCTTTTTTGAACTCTACCATTAGGCCCAAATATTGTAAAAAATATTTCTTATAAGACCTTGAATCCTTCCTTAACAATTGTAGTTGGTCTTGCTTGGGCTAAAATTTTTGACTTTTTAAATCAAATTGTTTTCTTCTAAAAGTCTGTGTTATTACCCAATCCATTAAATATCATTATCTTTGTTTTCATACTAAAAGTTTGTGTTCTGGTAAATTTATATCTTTGTGGTGGGAAGTTTAATGAAAAGTTTTTAAAATCTCATATCCAATAGCTTTCATACTACCTATGGGTTCACTACTTCTTTCTTTGGGCTCCCTTAGGCTCGCTTGCTTCCTTCGAGGCTAATTTATCATTTTATGGGCCTTTGATCCACCATTCCTACCATTTGAGCTTAGTGGTTTTTTCTCTTAATTTACCAGCTCTTTTCTGCCCATATTGTTGGGCTTCTTCTTGATATTGGGCTCTTCCAAAATGAGCATTAACAGACACAAAATGAAATGCACAAAAATATTCTCACTTTTAGAGTTTTTCTGAAAAAGAAGTTTTTATGAACGAGGAATTATGAAAAATTATACGTTACTAAATAGACACTCTATTTCAGTAAAAACTATTGTGCACATATTAATTGACCCAAAAGTTAAAATAAAAAAAATATTATTATTTGGACAAGTAGGCCCGGTCCACATATACCAAAAGCCTAACCCAATGTCCAACTCATGAGCATATAAACTCATATATTATCTCTTTCCTTTCCTATGTGGGATTCAAAATTTTTACCACTTTTAATAACATTTTCAAGTGAACATAGAAAACATCAATCTTATTCACTCTATGCTATTTTTCCAACATCGTCTTCCTTCACGTCTTATCTTCTTCATTTCTCACGTGGTTTCTACCTCTGTTATTTGATTTTTTTGGGCAATTTATTCTTTGTTGAGATTGAGGCTTTCCACTTCTATTCGTCCTTTATGGAAAATGATGTGGTCTTGTTGGGCTTGCCTCATTTTGCCTTTCTAAGTTGGGTCCATGGGCCTTTCAAGGTCTTTCCCTTATTACTTTCTATTAATTCCTACTGGGTTGGCCTATTGGGCCTTTTTCCTCTTTCCTTCTTCCTTGGGCCTATTCAAGACCCGTTCCTATTTCTTGTAGAGGGCATTTTAACATGGTGACCCTTCCACATTACCCATGGACCAATGTTTTCTATTCCTTGTTCTTTATGGATATTTTTTTGTTGGGCTTTGTGGAGCCTAGTTTATGTTTGATCCAGTTAACGACCCGACCCAACCCGAATAATGTTGCGTGGTTTTTTAATGGGTTCCGCTCCATGGACTAAGCCTCAGTAAATCTCCCATTAAAAAATCACGCAACATTATTCGGGTCAGGTCGGGTCGTCAACCAGATCAAACATAAATTAGGCTCCACAAAACCCAACAAATCTCCCACTTGGAGACTAGTTTAATCACCAACATCAACCGCTATCATTCAAAAACAATCCCTCATTCCTGCAACTCATCCTCCTGTTCTCAAGCTAGAAGACCAATTGAAGTTGCACACAGCTTCAACTTCTCAATAGTGACACCCTTAGTCAACATGTCTGCTGGGTTCTTAGATCCACAGAACTTCTCAAGTATTACCAATTTATCTTCAACAAGGTACCAGATAAAATGGTATTTTGTCTGTATATGTTTTGACTTTGAATGAAAAGCCAAATTTTTAGCGAGAAAAATTGAACTATGACTGTCACTGTGTAGAATGTCCATCTCCTGCTTCTTACCCAATTCATCTAAGAAACCATATAGCCAAATCATCTCCTTTCCAACTTCAGTTGCTGCAACATACTCAGCTTCTGTAATAGACAAAGTAACAATCTTTTGTAGATCTAAAGCCCATGATATAGCTGTACCACCCAGAGTAAAAACAAACCCAGTAGTACTCTTTTTGCTATCAATGTCACCAGCAAAATCAGCATCTACATAACCCTGCAATTTCAAACTTGCACATGTAAAGCAAAGACATGTATTTGATGAACTCTTCAGATATCTCAAAATCTACTTAACTACCTCCCAATGCTGCTTTCCAGGCCTACTCATGAATCTGCTCACAACTTCCACTGCATGTGCAATGTCTGGCCTTGTACACACCATTGCATACATTAAGCTGTTAATAGCTGAGGCATAGGGCACCTTGCTCATATGGTCTCTTTCTTCTTCTATCTTAGGTGACTGTTCCTTGCTCAGTTTGAAATGACTACCCAAGAGTGTGCTTACTGGTTTAGCTTCATTCATGTTGAACCTGCTGAGAACTTTCTTCACATACTTTGACTGTGAAAGCTTCAATGTACCATTAGCCTTGTCTCTAATGATTCTCATACCAAGGATTTGTTTTGCAGCTCCCAAATCCTTCATTGTAAACTGTTTTGACAATTGCTTCTTCAGATTATCAATCTCCTCAATGCTAGACCCTGCAATGAGCATATCATCCACATACAACAGTAAAATGATATAAGAATTGTCAAAGAATTTAACATAGTAACAATGATCAGCTTCACATCTCTTGAACCCAATTTTATGCATAAAACTGTCAAATTTTTTGTACCACTGTCTTGGAGCTTGCTTTAGGCCATACAAGCTTTTTCTCAGTTTGCAGACTAGATTCTCTTGTCCCTAAGCAATGAACCTTTCTGGCTGAATCATGTAAAGGTCTTCCTCCAAGTCACCATGAAGGAATGCTGTCTTCACATCTAACTGCTCAAGATGTAAATTTTCTGCAGCCACCATTCCCAACACTAATCTAATTGTTGACATCTTCACAACTGGAGAAAATATCTCTGTGTAGTCAATGCCCTCCTTCTGCTGGAACCCTTTAACAACTAATCTGGCCTTATAACGTTTACCACCATCATGCTCATTCTTTATTCTGTATACCCACTTATTGTACAAAGCCTTCTTTCCTACTGGCAATTCAATCAGTTCCTATGTCTGATTCCCCAACAAGGAATCTATCTCATCCTTCATAGCTAACTCCCATTTGCTTGAATTCTCATCTTGCAAGGTTTCTTTATAACACTCTGGCTCACCACCATCAGTCAACAGGAGATAATTTAGAGTGAGTGAATAACGCTGTGGAGGTCTAATGTTCTTGGAAGATCTGCGGACTTCAGCTACAGGTGTACTCTAATCTACATGTGAATTTGCATTCTTCTTATTTTCTTCATCCCTTTTCTGGACAGTACTTTCAGTCAATCCATCTAAGTTGACAAATTCAGATTTCTTTTGATCTATCTTTGCAACATTTAATACTACAGTTGACCTGTCATTGTATATAACTTGTTCATTAAATCTCACATTTCTACTTCTGATGATTTTCCTATTTTGTTCATCCCAAAACCTATAACCAAATTTCTCATCACCATAGCCAATGAAAAAACATATTTTAGACTTTGCATCAAGTTTACTACGAGCATCAGAATCAATATGAACATAAGAAACACAACCAAAAACTTTTAAGTGTGAAAACTTTACCTTTTTACCGCTCCAAACCTCCTCAGGAAGTTTGTACTCCATGGGAACTGATGGTCCTCGGTTTATCAGGTAAGCTGCAGTGCTAACAGCATCAGCCCATAAAGTTTTTGGTAGTCCAGCATGTAACCTCATAATTCTAGCACGCTCATTGAGTGTTCTGTTCATGCGCTCAGCCACACCATTTTGCTGTGGTGTTCTAGGAATAGTCTTCTCCATCCTAATTCCCTGTGCAGCACAATACTCACTGAATCCTCCATCTATGTACTCTCCTCCATTATCTGACCTCAAACATTTTACTTTCAAACCTGTTTTTGTCTCAACCATGGCCTTCCACTTCTTAAAAGTTTCAAATACATCAGATTTATTTTTCAGAAAATAAACCCATACCTTTCTGTTTGAGTCATCAATGAAAGTAATGTAGTGTCTTGAACCTCCAAAGGATGCAATCGGAAAAGGCCCCCACAAATCAGTGTGTACTAATTCCAATTTTTCAGCCTTCGGTGTCCTGCTAGTTTTCAAGAAACTCACATTTTTCTGCTTTCCTAAGATGCAGCTTTCACACATGTCAAAATCAATGGACTTCAATTCTGGTAACTTTCCTCTTGACAACAGCATCTTCATCCCTTTCTCACTCATGTGACCAAGCCTGCGGTGCCATAGGCTTGTATCAGTACTTGCATCAGCAACTGCAATTGTGTCTCTTGGACTTGAGGTCATATATAGAGTATCGGTCTTCTTTCCACGAGCCAATACCCTAGCTCCCTTTGTAATCTTCCAAGTACCACCAACAAATAATATTGCATGTCCTTCATCATCAAGTTGTCCAACAGAAATCAGATTCCTCCTTAGGTCAGGAATATGTCGAACCTTCTCCAGTAACCAAACAGACCAATTGGGCAACAATATCCGGACGTCTTCCATGCTCACAACATCCAAGGCTGAACTATCAGCCAAATACACCTTACCAAAATCACCATCAATATAATTCTGTATAATTTTTCGGTGTGGAGTGGTATGAAACGAAGCTCCTGAGTTCAAAACCCAATCATCAAGTGGACTGTCTATTGCAATAAGTAATGCATCATGTACCTTTTCTATTACAACATTAGTAGGATCATCTTCATTCTTTTTCTTAGGACTTTTGCATTGGTTCCTAAAGTAACCTGTTTTCCCACAATTCCAGCATTGTACTTGGTGGCCTGATCTAGATTTACTTCTATTTCGATTAGAATTTCTGGATTTTGATCTGCCCTGATTTGAATTTCTGTTATTACCTCTGCCTCTTGTCTCAAGGTTTAGGGCAGAACTAGATCCTGAGGTTTCACCTACATCTCGTTTGCGAATCTCCTCAGCCAGAATTAAATCTTGTATATCATTGTACTTGAGCTTTTCCTTTCCTGTAGAGTTGCTTACTGCCATCCTCATTACCTCTCAACTGTTTGGCAAAGAAGCCAAAACGATCAGTGTACGAATCTCATCATCAAAATCAATTTCTACAGACGACAATTGATTTGTGATAGTGTTAAATTCGTTCAGATGCTGTGTTACTGATGCATTCTCTGCCATCTTCAAATTGAACAGTTTTTTCATCAGATGCACCTTGTTGTTTGCTGACGGCTTTTCATACATTCCGGACAAAGCCTTCATCAGATCTGCTGTGGTCTTCTCTTTCATAACATTGTGTGCAACAGATCTAGACAGAGTTAACCTGATAACTCCCAGTACTTATTTGTCAAGAAGAGCCAATTCCTTAGCCTTCATCACCTCAGGTTTTGTCCCCAAAAGAGGCAGGTGCAATTTCCTCCCATAAAGATAATCTTCAATCTGCATCCTCCAATACGTAAAGTCTGTGCCATCAAACTTTTCTATTCCAGACGCCTTTCTTGCTTCCTCTGCCTTGCTCCCACTCAAACCTAACCTTAGGCTTTGATACCAGTTGTAGGGAAATTCAACCCGAAATCCCAACCTGTGAGAAACAAAAAATAGAAAAAACACACGCTAAAGAAAACAATCACACACATAAGACAGTATTTACATGGTTCGGCAATTTGCATACGTCCACGGAGTTGCAGGGATTTCACTATTATCAGGAAAAAATACAAAGTGCGGCTACAGTTTCTTCTCTCTCTCAAAAACACGACAACAACACTCTAACCCTAATCACCAATAATTGGTTTTTATACAAAAACGGGCCCAAAAAATTTTCTTATTTTCCCTGATAATAGTGAAATCTTTACAACTCCGTGGACGTAGGCAAATTGCCGAATCACGTAAATACTGTCTTGTGTGTGTGATTGTTTTCTTTGGCGTGTGTTTTCTCTATTTTTTGTTTCTCACAGGTTGGGATTTCGGGTTGAATTTTCCTACATCTTTTTCTTTGGGCCATTGCTTGGGCCATGCTTATTCACTTTTTGGGCCCTAGGGGTGTGGCCCTATTGCTTTGCTTTTATTCTCTAATCTCTCCGTCCTTTTTCTTGGCTTGGTTTGAGCTTTTCTGCCGTTGAGCCTTTGTGTCCATATTATCAAAAATGGTTATCAACACAGGTCATCAAACAATACATGTCGAAAAGTTTGTATGAATGGTATTGGTTGATTAATAATATAGGCAACAATCTGTCATGTAATTTTTTAGAAGTCTTAGAATTCTTTGGTTATTTAATTTCAAGATTGTAATATCCTAGTGGTTGGTGATACTTTTTTTTTTGGGCTAATATTTATCTGTTTTCATTGAATAGAATTATTATTATTGAACTTGAGAGTCGAGACTCTGTCATTCGAACCCAAATCTTATTTACCTCTCTCTTTGTTCCACCAAATTGTACCACATGTCCGTTTATTTAATTAAATCTTACAATTTTTTTTTAATTATCCAAAATAAATAAAATAAATGAATAACTTATATAATTTATTCATAAAATTTTAAATAGTTTTGACACATTACTAAAACTATAAATCCCCAAACTCCCTGAATCAAAATCATCCAAAATTTCAATTGACAATACCAGCCAGTTAAAGAGGTTAATGAATGACACACAATTATTAATGGATAGGGACATAAAGCTAATTTAATTTTGATGGCGGAATATACTTTTCGCACAAATTGTAAGTGTTCTATTTTAATTATCTTTCGGTTTTATTAGTTTTTATTTTTTATTTTTTTTTATGGAGGAAATTCTAAAACATTTTTAAAAAACGTTTGGAGATGTCTTGGAGAGTAAAGTGAAGTGCAAAAGCAAAGTATTATGTAGCGAATAGATAAAGGGGAAATAAATATAACTTAGCACATAGGAATAGGAGGAAGAAACAAGAGAGAGAGAGGGAGAGAGAATCTTGGTTGGTTTACAAAATCAAATGAAAATGGCGTGTTCTTCTCTCTCCGTCTCTGTGCAATTCAAAGCGATTCTCCTCTTCGTGTGTAGTATACATTTAGTGGTTTCAGTTTCAGCTTCTGCGATCGAGCAGACGCAGACGCAGAGAGAGTTCGATTATTTTGCTTTGGCGCTGCAATGGCCAGGCACCTACTGTCAGCGTACACGCTATTGCTGTTCCTCCAACGCCTGCTGCCGCCGGTATTATATTTTCTCTCTCTTTTTAATTTTTAAATTTCGAATTCGAATAATGAAAATATATTTATTTATAGTAATAATATATCATCTTGTATTTCTATTTCCACTGTTTCAGCCCCAACGCTCCCACTGAATTCACAATCCGTGAGTATAAAGCAATCGCAGATTAAATTTTGATTTTACATAAATCTCTTATTATAAATTTTCTGATTATAGATATGTAGTCATATGCTTTGTATTTGTATGATAGATGGACTTTGGCCTGACTACAATGATGGATCCTGGCCTGCCTGTTGCACCAGATCCAATTTCGACGAAAAACTGGTACATACAAATTAGGGAATACTGGTATCTACATCTGCTTTGTGAGCTTAGGTTAGGTTTTAGGTTCCAAAGAATGGTAACTGTGAGTACCAATGAGCAAAGAAAATTAATGAGATAAGGAGAAGAAGTAGAACAATTATAACTCCCTTATTGAATTGTTTGAATTTTTCAAGTACATTGATTTAAATGTTGAGCATATTTAGTACTTTTGGGACTTATAATTTCGTTGGTAAACTAGAAACCTACTTTTTAGTTTTTATGACCGAAGAACTAGTACATTTAACATGCATTCTTTCTATGACCGAAATTACGGAAAAACTATCTATGTGCGTGCTTTTGGTGGGCTTAGGTTAGGTTCAAGAGAAGTTGAAGTTGAAAATCTAGGGTTTACTTTACCACTTTGGAAGAATTAAGGTTAGGGTCCAAAGAATGACTAGGGTTTTATTTAAGGTTGTAAAAGATGTGAGGCTTTGAATAATGCACGTGAATGATAGCACTCTAGGCATGTTGTCTTTCAATAACACTCAACACACTTATAATTCCCTTATTGAACTGTTTGAGTTTTTCATGTACATTGAATTGAATGTTGAGCATATTTATAATAACTCGCTTACTTGTATTAGTAGTTTTAGGACTTCTAATTTCATTGGTAAACTAGAAACTTCTTTTTATGTCTCAAAAAGGAGAGTGGTTTTTATTTTATTTTATTTTATTTATTTATTTTTTAATCATGATTAGTACGAAAACAATAGAATCTTGCTCCCCCCCAACCCCCCTCCCCCACCGCAGCCTCACCCTCTCCACCCCACCCTCTCCCTCTCTCTCTCCCTCAACCTCAACCTCAACCATCACCTTCTTTCTTTCCTTTTTTGCCACCCTCACATTTTCCTTTTCCCTCCCCCATAAGCTTTCCTCCATAGTTTGGGTTTTTCCCATATCCTTATCCCCCTCCTCCACCCCTGCCTTCGCCTTCCCCTTCCCCACCACCTCAGGGGTCTAACCAAGCTTTGCCTAAACAGCCTTCTCTTGTACCTGCACCTTTAACCATACCAAGTTCTCGCTCCATAGGAACCTCTCAAAACATCCCTCCTAAACCTCTATCCTCAGTTCTTGGAGGTAGCAAGAGGTCGTTTGATATTGATGCAAAACCTTTTTCTTTTTCTTTTGATGGGGGGCGGTTTGATTCGTATGCTTTACATGAGACACGTCGGAATGTTAAGAGCTCTATTTGGGTTGGACGTAGGGGCTTGGAGTGGATACTTGTCTTGAAGATATACAAGATTGGGTGCCTGGCCATGTTTTACTTTGTAAGAGATTCAGGGAAAATGGGAAGTTGTTAGAGTTTTGTGGGAGATCTAACAAAGCTGGTCTGTTTGTTGTTATTGCAGTATATTTTGGAGGGTCTAGGAGAGGTTGTATAATGATACTAGCAAACTCTAATAGAGCTGGCTGGTCTTTGTTTCAGAAGGAGCTTAGGAATTTTTGCTCTGGTGCTAAACTGGTATCTCTGTTTATGGTAATCAGCAGAAGATAAGGAATTTTGAAAAAAACGGATCTAAATGGGGGCAGAATGTGATTCATGGAGTTTCTTTTGAACATGGTTCAGCTATAAATGGCAATGTTTCAGCTTTTTATGGCAGACCCATGCGGGCTTTTAAGTTTAAGTTGACTCTTGCTTTTTTGGCTTTGAGGGTGAGCAAGCCTGAGGGAGGGAGGCGTGTTGTGACTTGTTTGGGTGCTAAGGAGATCAGCTGGCCCAAGGATTTAAGTGTTGGGCTAGAAGTCGCAAAACAAACAGGTGGGCTGGATGAAGCCCAACCCGTGGTGCAAGTGCCTTCACTTAAGAAGGGCAATTTGGTCAAGCCCAGTTTTTTACAAGTGAAGTCTGATGCTCAGTCAATGTGGGTCATAGGCGAGAGCTCGAGAGGAAATGAGATTCCGAGTCGCCGGAGTGTGCAGTGGTGCCGGATCTGGAACTCAGTGCCTCTGCCCTCAACGTTGACCCGGTCCATAGTGTCTCGGTGGTCTCACCATCTGTTTGGAGGGAGCTAATCCCGATGTAGCGGTAAGTGCAACGGTGGCCCAACCCGTGGCAGATTCTAAAGGTAAGGATAAAGGGCTTTTAGCCCAAGTTTATGAGCTGGAGTTTGATGGGTGCACGCCGATGGAAGACTCCAGTGCACTGGGGGCTGAAACAGGCATGGAGAGTGGGCGTAGCCTCTCTGTGTTGGATCTCGACTCCGGCAAGGTGGGTTCTTCAGACATGTTGGATCAGTGGGTGAAACATAATCGTTTTTTCCCTTTGTCTGAGCTGAGTAATGAGATGGGTACTGAGTTTGGGAAAGGGAAAGATTGAGATGAGGTTTTTAGTGACTACCACGAAGTGGTGGTACAACCGAGGTCAGTGGCTTCGGTTGGTTTTAGTCATAATGATTCTAGGCTTCTTTTCCTGCCGTGGGACATCAGTGGAGCCGATAACTGTGGTGGTGGTAGTGGGGTGAAAGATAACTGTCTTTTGGAGTGTAATCCTTTGACTCGGTGGGACCTCAATACACTTGGTGAGGTGGTGATGGTTCAAGATGATGCAGGAAGGGCTCAAGTGGCAAAAAATGAACCAAATTCAAGTTGGGTGTCCCAGCTGATGAAAGATTTTTGTAATATGGTGGGTTTTCCTATTGTGAAACATGAAGCTCATTGTTTGGCTTTGTTTCACCTTCTTGAATAGGAATATCTCTAGGTGATCGATGTTGGGGCACCTAAGCAACCTACAAACTCAGGGTCACGGGGTCTTAGGGAGCTTAAGGGGCTTATTTCTAATGTTAATTATGATGGTGTCCATGGTTTTAAAGACCGGACCGGACCAGCCGGTTCAACCGGGAACCAAACATTAATCTGGTCTGGTTATTGTTAAAAACCGAAAATAGAAGAAAAACTGTTAAAAACTGGAAACTGCCGGTTTAATCGGAGAAACTGGAAACCAGTACTGTTAAACCGGTTTTTAGCGGTTCTTTATTAAAACTTCAGATGCTGTGTTTAAAAAAAAAAAAAAAAAAAGAGAGAAATTTTGTTTCGAATTTGAGAGGAGAGATTTTGATTTTGAAAATGTCCTCAAGCTTGAAGTGGTGAAGCCTAAGACACCAATAGTGACTCCAAAAACATTAGATCTCCTTTGTGTTGAGGAAGGAGCCCAAAAACAAAGCACATTTTATATGATTTTATCTGTCCGCACTCCGCTTCAGCCTTTGTTTTCTGCTCTTGCACAGTTGCACTTGCACATACCCATATTGATGAGGGAGACAAAGAGGGAGAGAATATTAAAGAGGGAAATCCGGAAATGAAACTTTAGCAAAAAAGTGGATATTTAAGAAACTTAGTTTAGAGAGTTGTTTGAAAGTTTGAATAAATTATTAAAGTAAAACACTAAAATGTGTGGATATAGATTTTCAAAATGTGTGGTGGGTGTGATGTAAACGTGTAAGTGTAGGATAGGTGGGAAAAAAGTATCAAGTGGGCAATGATATTGTTACCCATTGGTGACTTTCTTTTGATTATTTGACAAATTAAAAAATAACTAAAAATGGTTTGTAATTGATACACTTAACCTTTTTATGGGTTTTTTTTTTTTTTTGCTTGAATTTTGTTAAGTGGTGTCCAAAAGTTGGTAAGTTAATATTTAATGTTTTACTATTATTAAATTTTTTAGTTAAAATGACTAGTTATAAAATTATTTATTTATTTATTTTTATAATTAATAATTATTTATTTGTTATTTATAACATCATCGGTTCGACCACCGGTCGGACCATAAAATCGGTAAACACTCCCTATTCCGGTTCTTTCACCGTACCGGTTTTTAAAACCATGATGGTGTCTCTTTTAGGAGTAGGAGCAGAGCTCCTTCAAATGCTGTGGGGGTTGTTGGTAGTTTTAAATGAATTTACGCCTACTTTCTTAGAACGTAAGGGCGCTTAACAATCCTATCACCCCGAGGAATACGAGTTTGGATAAGCTGGAATAGAGAATAAGATGTAGCTAGCTCCCAATCTTCAAAAGTTCTATAAAACCTTAAATCCCATACTCTTTTTTTTTTGATAAGTAAGAATGTTATATATACGAAAGGCTACTCTATGCATGAAAAATATAGAACAAACCCAGAAAATACAAGAAGAAGAAAACTGAAAAAACAAAATAGAAAACCAAACAACAAAATAATTACAAAAGAGAAAGAGAGCTAAGAAAAGAGGGGAGAGAATCACTAGTCGTGAGTCCCCAAGCCCGAGACCAATCAAAAAAAGTCCCACTAAAAGAGGCAATCATCTGAACACCGGAATTATCCAAATCCTCAAAAATCCTCCGATTTTGTTCCTTCCAAATACACCATAGGATGCACAATGGAACTAAGTTCCAAATCTGAGACGAATGCTTCCCCAACCAATTCCACCAGCCAAAAAGTAAATCTGGGATCAATCTAGGCATAACCCAAGACAAACCAAAAGTTATTAAGACAAAGCTCCACAACCGATAAGCCATCTCACAATGCAGAAGTAAGTGGTCTACCGTCTCTGCACAGTGCCGGCACATAATGCACTAGTCTACAAAATCCAAATCTTTCAATCTTCTCAAGTTATCACCCGTTAGGATCTTATTCCAAGCTGCACACCAAACAAAAAAAGAAACTCGCCTAGGGGCTTTTACTTTCCGTATTCCTTTCCAAGGAAAGACAATTGAGGGAGAATCTCGCAATTTGTTATAATACGACCAGATGTCAAACTCCCCATACTCTAACAATACCTCCTTGTGGAATCCACAAAACCTTAGAGATACAAGCATTCTTGACTGCTGAACACACATAGAGGTCAGGATAGAGATCTTTTAGAGTATTATCACCAATTCACCTATCATGCCAAAAGCAGATACGAGTGCCTTCACCCACTACAAAAGATAGATGCTTAGAGAAGCTTTCCCACCCTCCATTAATGCTTCTCCATACACTACCCACCAAATTGATGGGGCGAAAGTCCTTAATGTTAACAGCATTACACTTCTTGGGAATTAAAGTGAGAAACGAAGTATTCATAGACCGTTCAAACACAGAGTGCCGATGAAAGTAATCAAAGAAATCCATGACATCCTTTTCCACAACACTCCAACATTTGTGGAAAAAAGCCATGATGAAACCATCAGGACCAGGGGCTTTATCACCCTTCATCTCCCTTAATACTTGGATGACTTCCTTCTTCGAAAACTCCTTCTCTAAGGACAACCTCTTCCTCTTCAATACATGCAAAATCTAACCCATCCATTGTAGGACGCCTCACCTCAGTTTCCTCGTACAAACCCTGGTAGAAGAGAACTAATTGAGAGCATACATCAGCCTCATCCTCATAAAGAACACCCTCCAGCTCTATCCTCTTAATCAGATTAACATTTCTATGGGAATTTGCTAATCTATGAAAGAAACGAGTATTATTATCTCCTTCCTTCACAAACAAAGCATGAGACTTTTGTCTCCAAGAAATTTCCTCAAGAGAAGCCAAATGTTCTATGTCCCCTTTGAGCTGAGTGCGACGAATTTGATCCTCATTTGATAGACCCACTGACTCCTCTCTAGCATCTAAACCCATAAGTTCAATCAGCAAATTCTTCTTTCTAAAAGCCAAATCACCAAACACCTCCCTGTTCCACTTTTTTAAATCTGCTTTCAAAGCCTTCAACTTTTGTGCCAAAATAAAACTTGGAAAGCCCGTAAAACTGTAACCAATCCACCATTGCTGAACTCTATTAACAAAACCCTCAGCTTGCAGCCACATGTTTTCAAATTTAAAGGCACTTCGGCCTCGTCGAACAACACCAGCTTCCAACAAAAGCGGACAGTGATCTGAAATAACACGAGGAAGCACCCGTTGGAATATATTCCCAAAATGTTCCTCTCAATCTAGAGAAACCAAAGCCCTGTCAATTCTTGACATAGAGAGGATACCAGAATTTCTAAACCATGTAAAGGAAGCCTCCTCTAACGGTAGATCAACTAAAGAATTACTCTCTATAAAGTCCGAGAAGGCAAAACATAGCAGGGCTGAACGACTCATAGCCAAGTCTTTCACTTGGGTACCTGATAATATTAAAATCCCCTACTAAACACCATGCCATGGGCCACCTGGCGCGCACCCGTAATAACTCCTCCGACAAAAAAGACCGCTGTTCGTCATCATTGGGGCCATATACACCTGTACAGGCCCAAACAAAGTCATCCACCACCCCTCTCAATAAGACACTGACAGAAAACTGTCCAACAATAACATCCATTTTTTCAAAAACCCTCTTGTCCCAAACCAGCAAGACCCCTCCCAAAGTCTGGACAGCATCCAAAGCATCCTAGTCAATGAAAGGACTTCCCCATAAACTTTGTACAAAAGCAGTGTCGATAGAAGCTACTCTCGTTTCTTGAAAACAAACAAAATTGTCATTCTTTTGAGGATAATGAGAAGACATTGGATGAGTTAAAGGTTTTATGTCAACATAGTCTTTTGGAGTGGTCTCATTGTTCGAGTTTTATGGATTGTTCTTCTCTCTCTGAGTTTATGCTTTCCCTTAGCTTAGTTTCCTGATTACTCTTTTTGTTGTGCTCTTTTTGTTGTGCTGTTTGTTCTATTTTTTCTTCTTGTTCATCATCATGAACAACTTGTACTTTTCCTTATTTTCTCATTAATAATAGTTTTCTAATTACCTATAAAAAAAAATGATTAGTACAAATGCCATTTAATTTGTAGATTTCAACATTGCATGATGATCTGGAGAAGTATTGGCCTTCTTTAAGTTGTGGCTCACCATCAACCTGCCATGGTGGAAAAGGGTCATTCTGGGCACACGAGGTCCTCATCTTATTTTCACTTAGTTTTTTTGTTTAATCTTCCCTTTACACAATACAGACTAACTGTTATTCATTCTTATGCTCTTGGTGATGGCTGTAATGGGTGATATACAATGGCAGTGGGGTAATGCTCTTCAACCTTTGCTCACTCACATGATTTATTGGATATCTCAAGTTTATTGTTTACTCCTATCTTTATTTTATTTTTTTGGAGGTGGGATGGGGAAGTTCTGCATCTGCCAAAAAGATGTAGAACACTGAAGAGTGCTATGAATCTTTACCCTCTATTAGTCTTTGGAATTTATTGAAAATCTTGGAATCTGAAATTTGTACATTTAAGAATCTCCATTTTTTGTCTTTTGATTTTATTTGCCTTTTAGGAGAGACAAATTCAAGTTTGACTAGAATTCCTCACTGCAAAAAATGACTTCTGAGCTGTAGGAAAGCACATTTTTTGCTTGTTTAATGTATCTATAGTGATGATTGTATACTGTTTTATGAAATGTCATGTTTGGCTGGTTTATTATGTCAACTATCTTTTTTCCTTATATTTTTCATGGGTAAATTTTCACGACATTCAATTTTAATAATGGATTTTGTTCCCCAAGGATGAGAGAGAGAGAGAGAGAGAGAGATTTTGTTCAGAGTAGTGTCAGTTAAAACAGACTGACTTGATTAAGATCAGTAAACTATTGAAAGTTGCCTTTGCATGTGCACTAAGTTTCCTATCACGTGTTTACCATCAATAATGAGATTGGATTTCAAACTATGTGGTCATTATGGTGAGGTCTATTGAACTTGCATGTGTGATGAAGCAAAAGAAGTATTTTGATTCTCCATCTTGTTAATGTCTTCTCATTCTCATCTGAATTTATATTTGCAGAGAAGCATGGGACGTGTTCCTTTCCAGTAATCCGAGATGAATACAATTACTTTTTAACAGGCCTCAGTGTGTATTTCAAATATAATGTCACAGTACGTTTTCTGTAAACTGAATATTATTTACATCAACCTAAAGTCTGTCATGCTTTTTACACAAGGCACATACCCCTAAAAGGAGAAAAATTCGAAAGAATGATTCATTAGTATAAAGTACATTATCTAGCTTACCCATGTATTTGTTCCCCTATCCACATAAATTTCAATCTACAACAATTTATGCTGTTTTCTGAGATTATCTATAGCTAAAATTCTCCCTAAAGCTGCTGTCCTAAGGAAAAATGCCACTTTAGTGGGGACTAAGAGTCCGTTTGGAAACAGTTTATTTAGTTGAAACTAAATTTTTTTTTGCTAAAAGTACTGTAGATAAAACAAAAAAGTGGCTGAAATAGTACATTAGGATCCATGAATAATACTAAAAGTGCAATGGACTCATGAATATTAGCAAAAATAAGCTAAATAGTAAAAAAAATTGGGTTTTTAAGCTAATGCCAAACTCAACCTTTGTCTTCCATGTTCTCTTCTAGCTGAAATACAAACATTATGTAGTATGATTTAACTTCTAACGTGTTTCTTTTAGATAGATTCTAACTAATTTATCCACTCAACTTCTTCCAACTTTACTTGCCTAAATTATGTTTATAAAACATACTATGGACTCCAATTCCCAGTCTTGCATTATTCTCACAAGAGTCATGCCAGAACTTGAAACTAGAGCCCACCCCCACTTCAATGCTAATGCGGTGAAACCATATTCTTCCATACGCTAACAACATTTGGCCAATAAACATATTAGAACACAACCCCAATGGTACCATGTTTTTTATCCACCACTAGTCTCCTTAAGGCTTCACACGCGCGCACACACACCCCCCTAATGTAGTTCACAAATTTTCCTCTAATTATCCAAATGAAACCTAAATTCATCCTCTACTTCACACTGCTAGAAATCCTGATATAATTTCTCAATGCAACAAGCTACCCCCATGGGGATAGGTTATATGTAGGTAAATTTGATAACGTGCTCTTAATTAAAGTAATTCTACTTGCCATGGAAATATAAAAGTCTCTTCCAGCCTGTAAGGTGCCTTTCCATTTTTTCTATTATAGTGTTCCATACAGCCTTCTCTCTAACACCTTTTTTCTTCAGTAAGTATGCATGTGTGTGTGTGTATATATATATATATATATAATGGAAATGAGGAGGTTATTCTAGTACACACAAAGTATGATAGGATTACTCCTAGAATTTTTTTTATTTTTTATTTATTTATTTATTTTAAATATGACATTTCACATATAAGTTGCTTCCTCCATTGTGTAATATATAGATTGTTTTCACCATGGATCTTATTTTGGTAATTTATCATTTGTATTTTCTTATACAGCAAGTTCTGGAAAATGCTGGATACATTCCGTCTAATACTGAAAAGTATCCTCTTGGAGGCATTGTTTCTGCCATTGACAATGCTTTCCATGCGACTCCATTGCTGGTGTGCTCAAAAGGCTCTGTGGAGGAACTTCATTTATGCTTCTATAAGGACTTCAAGGTTAGCTTCTTCAATGCTACTGAAAATAGATCCTGTGCTGAATTGAACTATACTAAAGAAGATTTCATGTTATTTAGTGTCTCCAGATCAGACACCAATAGACATTGGCCACCATCTTGATTTATACCACCTTTATTGTTTTCATCTCTACATTTGATTGATTAATTATTTAAAAAAATAAATCAACCTTACATTTTTTAAATTTATATATCTTCTGACATACTAAAAAAGCAGAGACTGTTGGTTGGTAGTATTTCAATGGGTGCTTTAGAGAATTCAAGGTCTGGCATGGTATTTCAGTTAACTGGCTATCCTTGCTGTCTAAAAAGAATGTGATTTGAACTTCCAAACTTATTTAAAAGATTTCAACATTCTTAAAAGCTTGATGTTATTACAGCCTCGGGACTGTGTGGTTGGATCGAGAAGTCTAAATGACATGGTCTCTTCAAAAAGCTCTTGTCCCCTTTATGTCAGCTTGCCAGCATATGTTTCATTGGGTAAGATCTTTTTTAATGTTTTGTTTCTTAAAATTCTATAGCAATGCTACCTGTAATCTGATTTATGAGTTCAGTGGTCGTGACAATCTATAATTACCTCTTGTTGAATGTAATTATCAACACCACCCCTAAAATCCAGATTTCACCAGTGTGGATCTGAATGTTAATATCTTTTCAAGCTAATATCAACATGTTTATTCGTCTATGCATATATTATTATGTACATATATTTTTGAAAATTTGTAGCTTATGAATTGGTTAACATTTGCATTATGCTATCTTGTGTTTTGTTGCTATATTTGTGCCTAAAAGAATTGAAGGATGAGGACTCCTAAGACTCAAAATTGTTCGGAGGTAGCTTTTTGTTGAAAGATTATTTGCTGAAAGTTAAAATATATAATTATATCTAGAAAAAATGAGGTTTTAAAAAGTTGTATATAAGCAAATAAGCTAAACTGCTAAAAAGCTAAAGGGTGCATCCAAATACACCCTAAGCAAGGCAAAGCTCCTAGCATCTATAAGTTCCCGGTTGAAAACAAGCTAAAGATGCTAGTGCTTGCATTTTTGCTGCTTAGAGTTCCAGCCTTGAAGTTGGATTAACAAGAGAAAAGGAAAATAACTTGCTGTGCTAACTCTGCATCCTGTGCTTGTACTTTCTTTAACCTTCTATTTTTGGATTATATGGTATATCCTATTGTTGCATGAAAAATGCCTTTCTCACATTGAATTCTCTGGAAACTTTTATAAAGGAATATTTACTTCTGTATCTTGATGAACTGTAGTTTGCTCTTCCCCGCAAGTATTTACTTTTTAAGCAAATAGAATTCCAAAAAGATTTTTACATAAGTTTTCCTTTATTTTTGTAGGACTTGACAGTGTGAAAACCACCCTTTCACTGGATGCCTGATATAGTTCTGAAAGGTCTTGGCAGTAAGTATGTGTTGTGAAGTGCTCTAGTTTAATCTTTACCTGATCATGAGCTGTAAACATCAGTGTATTTGTATGCCATACCATATGTTCCGAAAAGAACACTGTAATTTACTAATAAGATATCTGTAATTTATTGTTTAATACATGACCGGAGAAGTCCTCCAATTACTGCGCAAATTGCGTAGTGCAATGTGTGTGCATATCACTGTTCAGTATAGGGTTTTATGAAGTCCATACAACCTGTTAAAATCATATATATTAACAATTATTATCTGGCTTAATTGCAAATATTGATCATAAAATATGGGGTTATTTGCAAAGCATGTCCTTAACTATGAAATTTGACAATCCACGTCCTAGTTTGAGATTAATTTGCAATATGTGCCCCTAATCCAATTTAGTGTCCAAATTATCGAAGGAAAATTAATTTCAAATGTCCTCATAGTTTAGGATGGACGTATCATCCATTAATGTGTTAATTTAGACACTAATTTGGATGATGTGTTGAGCATTTTAAATATTCTCAAATTGTGGGTTGATTTTAGAATTTGGAAGTTTTGGGTGCACACTGCAAATATCTTTATAGTTCTAGGGTGAATAATTGTAATTAACCTTATTTATCACTCTTATTTTTTGATATAATAATACTATAAAAATTATTTTGATTACATGAATGATCACAGCTCTAAACAGTTCTACCTTGGTTTTCATTAAAACTTGTTTGATAAATCATTCTGAGTCTTGGAAGTCTTTGAAATATTGAAAGTTTGAATTTCTACCCTCAAATCTCCATCCATATCATTTCACTCACGTGGCAAGCAACTATACTATAGTATAGTCTATACAAGGTGGATTTCTCATGGATATTTTCTTTTTCCTTCTTTTTTTTTTTCCTCTTTTTGCTTTCTCTTACTCGAAACCACCTTTTTTTTTTTTTTTTTTTTTTTTTCAATCTCTCTTCTATAGGCCCAGTTTCATTGATTGTCTCCCTTGGGCATTGCCGCACTGCATTAGAAATTTGGGGGTCGTTAGCTTTGGGCTGGTGGGTTCTTGAGGTCTCCCAAAAAAAATTCCTCAAGGTCCAAACCCAACGAACTCTTGAACAAACGGTTTCTCACAGCCACAAGTTTACAATACTTTTAAGGGTCACTCATTTTTTTTTTTTTTTTTTAAAGGGTTTACTGTTTATTGGGTTTTAGGGCATGATATAGGATTTATGGATTTTTAGGGTTTAAGGTATTGTAAGATTTAATACTCTTTAGGCACTAGAATTTAGGGTTTAGGGTTTATTTATTTATGATTTATAGTTTTTAGGGTGTACGATATCTTAGAGTTTATTATTTTTTGTGACACTAGGATTTAGGGTTTAGATTTATGATTCTTTTAGGGTTTATTGCTTTCGGTGTTTGGGGTTCTTTTAGGGTTACTATTTTTTTTTTAAGGTCTAGGGTTTAATAGGGTTTATTTATTTATTAATTTTTGGTATCAAATTCAAAGTTTTGCATTCTTTTTGGGTTTAATTTTCTTGTAGCAATAGGGTTTTGTTTAATATAGAAAATTTACTTCGAGATTGTGTGTGATGTCTTAAATCATATAAAGATCTTAGTAGAGAAAGAATGTGAATGTAAAAAAAAAAAAAAAAAAAAAGCGAAATGAGAGTGTGAAGTAAACCTAGCAAACAAGTTGAGTTAGTCTGGTTTAGGTTCGACCTAAACGAGTTCATGTCAAATTCGGTTTGAACCAGAAATAGGTTGGCAAACAGATTGTAAAATTATAGCCCTTAACATATTTTTGATAGGTTGGATCAACTAGGTATGACTTGTATTTCTTTTTTCACATAACAAAGAAATGAAAATTTTTAACCAAAAAAAAAAAAAAAAAGAGAGAGTTAATAATACATGATTTTTGCCATATTGTAGTGTATAGAATGTGAATATGAAATGAATTTAACACAATAAGTTCATTTTTAAATTTTACCCAAAAAGACATAATCATGGTGGAATCATGTATGAGTTGCACTGGACAATATTTATTTAGCCCAATTATTTAAAATAAGTTTAAAAAGATTTTGAAAAGACACTAATATCTTATAGAAATAATTAACACTAAACACATATTATACACATTTTATAAAAGAAACATTGACATATTTAATACATTTTTCTAAACAATGAAAATTTATGTAATAGTTTTTTTAATGACTTTTATGGAATACATATTACTAACCAAAATTTATACATATTGAAAAAAAAAAATATATATATATATATACTATAAAACTAATGCCTTTGACTATTTGTTGACTCTCTAATATTTTGTCACATAAGCTTTAAAAGCTCCCCAATTTTCCACATCATCACCAATATTATTTATTTATTTAAGTTTTTTTTTTTTTTTTTTTGAAAGAGAAACATCCTGACTCTTTAACCAAACCTTAACCTTAATAACCTATTGTGTTTCATCTGAACCCTTAACCCTAACGCTGCCTCTGTTGCCGGGGCCTCCACTCTCTCTTCTTTACACTAAACCAGAAGAAAGAAATAGAATAAGAAGGAAGGAAAATTAAGATTGATAGCACGTGCTATTTAGAAGAATTAGACAGCGTAATAGTGAATTCCATATATAGATTCAGAATTGATGTGCCTTGGTTTACAAGGTTTGTATTAATATCTTTAATCCTTTGTTTGTCTTTCGTCTTTCCTGCACATTACTCAACAATTTAGAAGTTTAAATTTTGAATAATAGTTTGTTTCAATGCTTTGATTATATTTCGCATCCTATAGAATTTTTTACATCTTTTAACCTTTGTGATTTCAGATACAATTGAAAGAAGGAAAATTTCAATAGAGGAGAGTTGAGATGTCACTATTATAAAATGGAAATAATATTTGTTATTTGTCAATCGTCATATCCTTCACTAAAGTGCCATATTTACCAAGATGCTTCTATCTAATCAGGCAACATATTATAACAATTAAGAAGTAGATGTAGTACAGGTCAGTTTACACATTTCTCTATTTTTTGCCATATTCTATTGATATCAGTTTCTTTTACTATGGATTTTCATTGTTGAGTAAAGGCTTGGTTATTGGCAGCTTGATATTGTGGGTCTTCAAAGATATAAGTTCAGTAGCTTTCATCAGTCTAGAGGAAGATGATAATACGATATACCAAAATTTTTTAAAAAAAAGTTCTTGAAATTTTTTTTTTTTGAATTTTTATGTGCATTGCTTGGTTAGCAACTAGTAATAAAAATAAATGAGCAATTGAAGCTTCTTGCTATAGTTTCTTTTACATGAATTTTCACTCCTTTTGCTATCAACAGACTCACAAATCAGGGGTGTTATGAAATAAAATAAAATTTGTGAAGGTTGATGGCTAAAACCAACGACAAATAATGTCGATAGGTGTTGATGTAGCCGTGAGAGATAGGAGATTGACAAATTAGCGCATGCTAAGCAAGTGTCAAGACTAAAAACGTGGAAGAAGATTGGCCTTCACCGAGTTCAGAGAATGAGAAAGACTAAGAATAAGAGAAGCCCAAAATGCAAGAATTTGCATGAAAAAAGAGCAAGAATTTGCTGCAAAATACACACATGTCAAGTGGTCATTGACATGTGAACATTTTTACAGGAGTTGTTGCAACTTATTTTGTAGCAAATCATTTTCCATATATATAATCACTTTCCAATTATGAGTTTTAATTATGTCTTGCAACACAAATTACTGTTGATATTAGATTTTGATGGAAGAGTGCTTCCCCTTTGTCACGATTCAAAATATGTCTCCCACCTCACACTCGACAATTTTTCAAAAGCCAAGAAACACTCCTTTTCCATGCCTCTGTATGTCCACCTTATCTCCCCCATCTTTCTTTATAGACCTGGCAACATTGGACCTAAACATTAAATCCTAAAAAGATAGAAGCTTTTTAGGACTGGTAAAAAAATTGGTCAACATAAACTTGACCCATAGGTCGAACCATTTTTTTCATCAGAAGCGGACACTATAGGTTGAAACTCTATTAAATATATATATATATATATATATATATATATATGTGTGTGTGTGTGTGTGTGTGTGTGTGTGTTTTATGTATTTAAACTTCAACAAATTTAAATTTTATTCAAACTAAAAGTCTATGATAAAAAAAATTATAAACTTAAATCCAAACAACAACTCACATTTTCTTTCTAAAAAGAAAACATTTTGACTTTTACTTCAACTAAAAGTCTATTATCAACATTTTAAGAACAACTAATTAGTAAATTAATTTTATATTATTTGTTTTTATATATTTCCTCAAATTAAGGGATAACACTTAACAAATGTTTAATTTGAATCTAAATAAAACTAAAAGTTGATCATCAAAATTTTGCATCTCATTAAATTAATATTTTATTAGGATATTAAGGTACAGAAAAGGGATAAGATTTAACTATAATTTAATTTAGATAAAACTTTATCATCTAAGTTTTAGAAATTTAAATTCTACTCCAACTAATAATCTATTGTCAAAATTTTCATATATATATATATATATATATCCATGGTTTTTCGATATAATTTTTCTTAATCAATAGTCATCCATATAATTAAATCTCACATAATACACAAATTTTTTTTTTTTTTGGCAAAATGCAACTTATGCTTTTGTTTTAATCTAATAAATTCATCTTATTTATTGCTCTTTGCTTTTGAATTTGTGCGCAAGATATTATACCAAAGGAAGTTTACTATAAAAAAGCAAAACAATGGACACCCATTTAAGATTTAACAATAATTTAATTTAGATAAAACTTTATCGTCTAAGTTTTAGAAATTTAAATTTTACTCCAACTAATAATCTATTATCAAAATTTTCATATATATATATATATATATGTATATATATATTTATTTATATTTATCAATGGTTTTTCGATATAATTTTTCTTAATCAATAGTCATCCATAAAATTAAATCTCACACAATACACACTTTTTTTATTTTTTTATTTTTTTTGCAATATGCAACTTACGCTTTTGTTTTAATCTAATGAATTCATCGTATTTATTGTTCTTTGCTTCTGAATTTGTGCGCAAGATATATTCCAAAAGAAGTTACTATAAAAAAGCAAAACAATGGACACCCATTTAAGTTCTTGGTTATCTTATGTAAGTTTAAAATTTTTTTTTTTATTCTCAAATTTTGAACTCTTTTGTGTATGTTTTGATTTTTGGTTTTTGTTATTATATTTAATTTGTGAATATGTTGATTTTATTAATTAGACTATCATTAGGAAAAAAATTGTATTGAGGAACTATTTTTTTTTTATTTTTGTTTGTGTTGGCTAGAGTATAGATTAAATATAACCACAACTAGGAACGATCAAACTCATTCATATCTTATATTAAGAAATTAACACAAAACACAAAGAGAATTTTCAAATATAAAAGTAATTAAACACTGTTAAAGTAAAAACTCTAAACAATTAGAACTTAAAACAATTTTTTTTATAAAAATTATTTACTTATTTTATAACTTAATATTACTATTTATTTAATAATTTTTTTTATAAAAAAAATAACTTACATATGAATCTTCATCAAGCTATACATTGCACATGAATAATACTAGTATGTTGAAACAAACATAATATATCTTGTTCACTCAAAAATAAATCATATATCCTCAATATCTTAATTTGTTTCCATTCATGCCAATTATTGCATTTTCAACACAATTATATATCCTTAGAACAAAGTTTAGATATAAAATTAGTTGTAGCCTAAAGTTACAACCTTACTCAATATCTTTTTATTGGAGATGAATTTTGACAAATCCACCATTGTATTACATCTTCTTCTTATATCCTTCATACTTGTAAAATCTCTAAAAAATTAAAGATCAATAGTTATGTCATCATTAAATTGTTTAAATTATAAATTTTTATAATTTAAAATTATGCATAAAATATAAGCTTATAGATCATATAGTAAATAATATCCTATTAATATAAGATTTAACACGTGTATTAAGAACATAAAGAACATGAAATTCAACGGTTAGATTTTAAAAATATGTATTAATGTCTATTTTAGTAAGTAAGGTTGTAATTTTAGATTATAACCAATTTTGTAGCTAAACTTTGCCCATATCTTTATATAATTAGATTTTTTGACTGGTTACAATGGTTTATTATTAAGACAAACATCAAATATCCTTAAATACATTAATTTATTTCTATTTAAACTAGTTAATGCATTTTGAACAAAATTTATGACTTCAATTTCTACTATAAACTAATTTATGATTTTTGAAGTTTACTTATTTCTCTACTAAATTGCTTTCTTTTTTATTGTTACTTTAGTTTTATACTCATAATTAAATTTATTGTCTAACGTGACATATAGTGGATGTGCCTCTTCATCTCTCACTCATCCTTCCATGATATATAAAAGGCACAAAAAAAACATTCTCTCTCTCTCTCTCTCTCACTCTCTATATATATATATATAGCAAGACTTAGGTACAGTACTTAGGTACTATTCCTTAAGTCCTCCTTTTAAGATTCTACCATGTGGATTTTTTCTCATAGGATGAAAGTGTATTTTTAAGTTAAGTAGCCAAATGATTGAATCTTAAGAGGGAAACCTAAGGAACAATACTTAAGGTACTGTACCTAAGTTTTGTCCATATATATATATATATATATATAACATGGACAATACATTTTCTTCATTTCTTCTTCTCTTTTTTTAATAAAAAGAATCTTTTTAGATATGTGTTTGAAATACTATTCAAAATGCAGTAAAACCAATTTTTTTGGAACACCATAAATTAGTTACTTTATAAGGCCTCTCTCTCTCTCTCTCTCTCTCTCTCTCTCTATATATATATATATATATATATATATATATATATATACACACACACTTTTCAACATGGACAAAACTCTTTCTTCTTTTTCTTCTTCTAATTTTTTTTTTTTAAATCTTTTTAAATATGTGTTTAGAAATACTATTCAAACTGCACTAAAATCATCTTTTTTGAACACCATAAATTTAGGTTTTATGTCAAAAGAATAAGTAGTCTTTGTGGAATCGTATTTTTAGATGTATACTAGTAATTGTTTAATAAAATTGCTGAATTGTATTTTTTTTTTCTCTTCAGGAGTCCTAATGCATGGAGTATGGTTAGGTGGAAGAGAGATGAGGATAGTGGTATTGCCGTATTGGTGTTGGTGGTGATCATTAATCCAAGTCAGAGTTAATAGGAAAAAAAGCAAGTCTCCAAGTCATATGATTCTTAAGCCCAAGAAAAATTAAAATATTTGTATAGTTGTTTGGAATGAAAAACTGTATGTCAATGTATCTTTTGGGATATATTTTTGTAACAATTGATTGACTTGATACTTTTAACATTCATTTAGTGATTAACAAACTATAAATTGTTTGATTTTTTTAGAACTCAAAAGTAGAAAAAGTTTCGTACATGGCTTATTGTACAATAAGCCATGTACAAAACTTTTTCTTCAAAAGTGGTGAAATTGAACTAAACGTACTCAATAAACCTTTTTTTATTTTTTATTTTATTTGTATGTCATATGAGGACTTAGAATGTGGTAGATTTGGGACATAGTCCAACTCTATAAAGGTATAATAGTCATTATTGTGGTTTATACATATTTCCATAATTTTGGTAGTATAAATGTTTCTCACCTTTTTTTTTTTTTTTGGTTACATCTATTTGCGAGGTCATGGTCCATTGACAAGATATGCTAATCTCTAAACATTTTCATTTAATAATCTAAAAAATTTTAAAGGTATATTAAATTTCTTGATAATGCAATTGACAATGCAAAAATTTACCATGAAAAATTTTCAAATGATGAACTATTAAAATCTATTTAAGTTTTAAAATTTGTATTTCTTAATATTATATTTTTAGGTTGAATGTTTAAGGATTGCGTCCTTGGACAAGTTATGAATGTAAGATAGGTTTATTAAACCAAATATCTAATGCAAAATAATACTTATTATAAGATTTAAAAAATAAAGAGTAGAACCGTACAAAACACGGATCAACAATTAGTTTGTTTAAAATTTTGAAGACTAGGGATTTGCATGTGACCAAGAAACAGCTAAAAGCCAATCCAAGTTTGATTCCAGAACTTTAGTTTCCTACTCTAATTGCTTTTATCAATTTTTTTTGGTCAGAGTTAATCTACCATTTAGTTTCGGTTAATAATCTAATCATGCCCTATCACGTTTAACTGTGCATAAAATCTTTATCATGCTTTGGTTAAAGTTCTTTTTGTTTAGAAAAATGCCAAATCCTTCAATCCTGAATGCCTAATCAGGAATAAATCATCAATCTTGCTTGAGAATATATATATATATATATATATATATATATATTAAATATAGTGATTTAATAATCAAATGAAACATTTGACAATTTGGAGCCACAACGAAACAATATCCTTAGCCAATATGTGCACCCACACAAGAGTTGCTCAAATCTTACTACATATATAGCCCAAAGATGCAACAGAGTTTAATACCAAGGTTTTGAAACTCGGACCGTTCATTGAACCGTAAAAGAGAGAGGTTCAAGGTTTTTGAGGTCGAACCGAGGTTGAACTAGGATCGAACCATGATAATGTCATAATTGATTTAATAATTAATAAAAATAAAAATAAAGGTAATAAATTCATAAATATTAATAAAATTGACTAAAATATTTTTAAAAATTGAAACAAACTTTAAAATAAATTTTATTATTTATTCTTATTATACCTAAATTATATAAATTAATGAATTAACTATAATGTTTAAAAAAAAAATCCAAACAAGAGGAGAGATGATGAGATTTATTATTTTAAAAAAAAAAGACTAAAGTAAAAAACTCAAATATAAACTTTTTTTTTTTTTTTGAGAGAAAGGTAGAAATATATATAGCATGATAAAAGTTTACAGGTGTGCTCAAACAAATAGACATGCTTAGTGCCACCTTGGCTTAGTGTAGCCAGCCTGAGTATGACAGTGCCACACGTAAAAATAAAAATATAGACTTTTATTAGGAAATAAATTAGTATAGTGGGGATTTGACTATTTGCATTTTTGCAATCCCAGAAGACAGAAACATAGGCTTGTCCAATGTTTGTCTATACTCCTCAGCAATCCAGACAGTCACTTTACAAAGATTTGTCTATCCTTTTAACCTCTCCATTCCTACCCAATTCCACAAGTCAAAACATCCAACCTTTAGCCACAATACACCCTGATCATAATCCTCTCAAGAGTAGTGGAATCTTTCCAGCCATAACGTATCCAATCCAACCCAAAACAGAGACTCAAAGCCAATCACAGAATAAACCCTCTCTTGATAAGTACCCATTATCCCAACCCTCAGATCCAATTGTTGGTGCATCTTCTAAACCTCCAGATATGAACATGTTAGCCATAGACCCTAATCCTCCAAACCCAATTGCCACTTTCCTAAAAGCCATCACTTTAGAAGATTCAAACAATCCTCCTGTGCTCCCAATCATTGCTGATACTGATTTGGATCTTTCTGATCTTGGTCTTGAGGGAATATTTATGTATCAACAGGACGATCAGCCAACAGTTGAGGAAGATGATGTTCTTCAACCTCCACCTCCACCACCTATTTTTCCACCTCCACCTTTTGTTCTTGACAATCAGACCCGTCTCACTTATTCATCGATGACTGATTCGAAGCATTTATTCACCATTGATAATGTTCCTCCTTCAAAGTGGCATGAAAAGTTTTTTGACATGTATTCCTGGTGTACTGCTGAACTCCATGTTCCAAATTCCACAGTTGCCCAAGTAATTGCTAAATTTGTTGCAAAGCTTACAGGAAGACTAAGAGAATGGTGGATTTCCTTAGGAGAATTTCGACAAAGACATGCAGCCCATTCTCAAACATTGGAAGATTTCTTTACAATAATTCATAATGAATTCCTTGGGGCACCAACGCACTACACAGAAGTAACAGAAGAAGAATTCCTTGCCATGAAATGCTGTTCATTTAAAAGGAAAGATCTAGAAAGACATTTTGATCGGATGTCAAGGCTATTTTATACCATTAATGGTATGGATGATGTGAATATCAAGCGGAATTTTCTCAATTCTCTTCCAGAACCATTGGGAGACGAAACCCTTCAGATGATGAATATCCAAAGAATTACTTTGAATCAAGCTTCATTAGGAGAAATTTATCAGCATATGCTTATTGCCTTGGAAAAGCTCTGCAATCAAAGGAAGTTCCTCTCAAAAATGGAGAAGATTCACAATAAACTCAAGGACAGTTGCAAGAGAAAAGATTTGCAGATAAAATGTCATGAAAAAAGTTGTGATTGTTCAATAAAAAAGAGAAGCCATTTTAAGAAGTATTCTATAAAGAAGAGATAACAGTCAGAACCAAAGAAAACATTTTTCAGGAAGAAGAAATGGAGATTCCTCAAGAAAAAGTAGTTCAGAGGAAAGACCTCCAAAGTCTGCTTTGTATGCAGAAAACCAGGTCATTTTGCAAAGAATTGCCCAAAGAGAGAAAAGGCAGCAAAGCTTCTTGAGCAAGCACAGATTCATGCAGAAGACACTCCCTTTCCAATGTGGAATCACTCTATTCATTAGATGATGAATATTCTCCTCAAGCTCTAGTAGTCATGGGATACTCTACAATAGAAGAAGAGTCAGATTCTGAATCAGCAGCCTCAGACCCAAAAATCCAAGCCATCTATACTTCCCAGCTTGCTTTATTCTCTTTAGCAAGCCATATTCCTATTGCCCAAGTTCACATTCTCCTTGATACATATTCTAGACCTACCCCTGTCATTGCTCTTTTTGATACTGGAGCAGCTGCAACAATCATGCATCCTAAAATTTTACCTGAAGAATTCTGGTTACCCCATTACCAAATGTTTCGTGCAACAAATGGAGAAACATTCCCAATCACAAAAAAAAGCAAACCCATACTCATCAGAATTTTCCCAACCCTCACCATAAGACACCAAGTTCTTGGATCACCTCTCACTGGTAGAGACCTTCTTATAGGCTTTGATATCCTTCACCAAATACCTAGCTTTAGATGGTCATCAAAAGGACTTTCACATAGACAACATCTCCTTACTTGGACCCAGGTTCCTCACTTGTTCATCATTGATCCTTATGATTCTCTAAGATTCCAGATTATTAAAGATTGTTGTGCAAATAGTCATTCTGAGTTCTTACAAAAAAATCCAAATCCCTTGTGGATGAATCTAGACTTTTTCATATACCTTCCCTTTAAAAAGAATGAAGATGTCAATCCTACAAAAGCCAGCCACAGAGGAATGAATCCAGACCATTTAGCTCTAGCCAAACAAGAGATTTCCACACTCCTCACTGAAGGACTCATTGAAACCACCTCCTTCTCGTGGGTTTGTGAAGCTTTTTATGTTAACAAGCATGCTGAACAAATTCGAGGAAAACTCAGATTGGTAATCAACTACCAAGATCTCAATCATTTCCTAGCAGATGACAAGTTTCCTTTTCCAAACAGAAGTGCTCTTTTCCAGCATCTTTCAAATGCAAAAGTGTTCTTGAAGTTTGATCTTAAAGCGGGATTTTGGCAGTTAGGAATTCATCCTGAAGACAGATACAAAACAGCATTTTGCATCCCAGACCACCATTATCAGTGGACGGTCATGCCTTTTGGACTAAAAAATGCTCCATCTCAGTTTCAAAAAGCAATGGTGACTTTGTTTCAACCCCTCTTGGCAAATGCATTGATCTATGTAGATGCTATTCTTCTCTTCTCAAAGGATGCAAATTCTCATGAAAAACTGCTCACTATATTTTACAATTTAGTGAAATCTCAAGGAATAATGCTTTCAGAGAAAAAAATGGTTATTGGGCAAACATCTATAGAGTTTTTGGGAATGATTATTTCAGATGGAAAGTATACTCTACAGCCACATATTGCTACATCTCTTAAGGAGTTTCCAGACGAGCTTTCTACTGCCAAACAGATACAACAGTTTCTTGGAATTGTTAATTATATGTCTGATTTTATACCCAAGATTTCCAAGCATAGAAACTGTCTAGCTCAACTCTTAAAGAAGAATTCTCCAGAATGGGATTCAACCCATACAGAAGTAGTTCAACAATTGAAAAAATTGGCAGAAAGACTTCCTCCATTGCAAATTCCAGGACCAGGCAAGCGAGTATTACAAACAGATGCTAGTGATGAATACTGGGCAGCAGCTCTTTTTGAAGAAACTGATGGAAAAAGGAATATTTGTGGATACAAAATTGGTGCATTCAAGGGCTCAGAGCTTCATTATCATTCCACGTTTAAGGAGATACTTGCAGTAAAGAATGGAATTGAAAAGTTTCAATTTCATCTCCTCGGCCATAATTTTCTGGTTGAAATGGACATGTCTTCTTTTCCAAAAATGCTTCAGTTCAAAAGAAAAATGCTCCCTCATCCTTAACTACTCAGATGATCAAATTGGTTTTCACAGTGGTCTTTCCAAGTCAAGCATATCAAAGGAAAAGATAATTTGATTACTGATTATCTTTCAAGAAAATCTCCAACCATTAATACCACAGTTATTCCCTCACCCTTGTGTGTCTACCCCATCACAGATCCATCCTCATCCTCACATTCACCTTCCATAACTGATATGATAGAAAGCCTTCCCTCAGATATAAAAAACCACATAAAAACCTTAACCCCTGAAGCCAAATCCAAAAGAATTATCAAAGTCCTCCATGATTACCTTAAACAATAGTACAACCATTTTCTAGCCATTTATCTTGACCCTGACCAACCATGGAAAACACCTTTTGCCTTTTGGATATGCAATTGGTCTGTTTTTCATTACCTTTACATGTGGTATTTGCTCAATGAGTATTACTTGTGCATTCATTTTGAACCAGGATTTTACAAGCTCCTTTTCCCAAATAATAATAGATATTTTGAAAAATTCTGGTTTGAAATCCTCAAAAATGATGCTCATAATGGAGATTGGAAAAGATATACCACTGATGCTCATCCAAGATTTGGATACAGAATTACTGCAGGATCCATGATAGTTAAGTTTAATTCAAAAAATGATGTTCAAGCAGAAGGAATTTTCCACCCACCAGAAGTTCATTGGCTCACTAATCCAAATGATTCTCTACATGTACATGTGGACCCCTCTTGGTCATGTTGCCAGAAAGCACTCAAGTGGACAGAAACTCTCAACACAGGAATTCAAATTCTGAATGATTTAGGACCAAGTACTCCAGAAGTCTATCATCAGCAATTTCCTCATGTTGATGCTTGGGAACTACCAAATCCTTTGCAGGCTGCTAATCACTTCATAAACAAAGACCCTTATTATGACAATCATGATCCAGATCTTGATATTGATGTTGACTGGTTCCAAGGAAGAGATGGATGGGACAATTAAGTTCAACACAAAAAAAAAAAAAAAAAAAAAAATCACAAAAGGACGAAAATGGCATCTTTATCTATTGGTGGCATTCACTCCTCCGTAGTAAACAACTTTTATCATTGCACTAGCTTTTATCAAGCTCATCTTTTTTTATTTCCAACAACTCCTACCAGAAGTTATTATGATGCTTTGTCAAGCCCATGCATTCTACTGTGTTGTCGGCAAAATGATTGCTTGTAAAATATGTTGAATTCTAGTTTCAGTTCCGACCATTATAAATAGAACATCAGTGTATGAAGGAAGGATATAGAACCTTAGAGTTCCAGAACTCCTCCCCTCTTTCCTTATTCCTATGTCATATGTAACAAATCTCTTCAATATAATAATATCAGTGAGTTTGTTGTATATAGTATCCTGTTCTATTCCACATTTTTCAGTAATATTTTATGTATTGTTAGCTTTCTACATTCTCAACCAACTTCCATAATAATCTTCTTACACCCCCTTTGTGTCTTTCTGTATGCCTTTCCCTCTCTTTATATTATTTTATTTTTTTTTCACTTCAGATCCATGCCAGAATTTAAGATCGAAAAATCAAATTTCACCGATGTCTTACAGTCGGACTGGCCTACGGTTTGAACGAATTTTCAGGTTAGACCTCGGTTCAAGCGGTTCTCTCATATTTTCTATATGCCCGGTTTTCATGTATAAAAAACTGTTTTGATGAACGGTTCACGGTTAACCAAGTCGGACCGTACGGTCCGGTTCGGGTTTAAAAACCTTGTTTAATACGTTTTAAATACAACAATTTTGGAGATGTGCCAGAGGATTTTTAGTGTTTCTCAGATAGTTTTGAAAGAAGTACAGAAAGTGAGAGTTAGAATCATTTATATAACACGGGTAAAAAGTTATAACCTTGCCAAAACTGTTTTCAATATTCACAAACGTTTTCATTTCAAGTGGAACAAATTTTGTCCCAAAAACTATCGAATTCGTAAATTTTGCATAATCTTGTACAACACTCATACGTTTGAGATTCATACAACTCTCAATTAATTCTGATGAAAAGAAACTTAATAATCTTGTACGTCTTTTAAACAACTCTCGTATGTCCGAGATTATATAAACTTTGTTTTTTCACTTAATATATATATATATATATATATATATATATATGTAATAAAAATAAATAGCGATTTAGTAATCAAACAAAACATTTCACACTTTGGAGCCACAACGCAACACTATCCTTACGCAATATGAGCACCCACACAACAATTGCTAAAATGTTACTTCAAATTTATCCCTAGGATACAAACAAGTTCATTGCGCTCTAAATACAACAATTTTAGAGAAGTCCCGGAGGATTTTTAGTGTTTCTTGGAAAGTTTTGAAAGAAGTACTAAAAGTGAGAGTTAGAATCATTTATATATCACGGGTAAAGAGTTATGACCGTCCAAAAATTGTTTCCAATATTCATAAATGTTTTCATTTCAAGTAGAACAAATTTTGTCCCAAAAACTATGAAATTCTTAAATTTTGCATAATTTTGTGCAACAATCGTACGTTCTTGTTTCGTACAAACTCTTAGGAAATTTTGATGCAAAATAAACTTGAAAATCTTGTACGTGTCACATACATCTCTCGTACGTACAAGATTCTCTAAACATTTTTTTTTCCCATTTAATTGCCACAATTTCATTCACTTTAGTTCTACTAAAGAGGAAGTAACAATTCTCAAATTAAGAAAAATAAATAAAAGGGACTTCACAACAAATTTTCACTGCCTAAAAATATAATAAATAAATATAGTGATTTAATGATCAAATGAAACATTTGACAATTTGGAGCCACAACGAAACGATATCCTTAGCTAATATATGCATCCACACAAGAGTTGCTAAAATCTTACTACATATATATCCCACAGATACAACCAAGTTTATTACGTTCTAAATACAAAAATTTTAGAGACGTTCCAGAGGATTTTTTGTGTTTCTTAGATAGTTTTGAAAGAAGTACAGAAAGTGAGAGTTAGAATCATTTAAGTATGACGGGTGAAGAGTTATAACCATCCCAAAACTGTTTCCAATATTCACAAACGTTTTCATTTGAAGTGGAACAAAATTTGTCCCCAAAACTATCGAATTCATAAATTTTGCATAATCTTGTGCAACAGTCGTACGTTCGGGTTTTGTACAAACTCTTAGGACATTTTGATGCAAGAGAAACTTGAAAATCTTGTAGGTTTTACATACAAGTCTAGTACGTAATAGATTCTCTAAATTTATTTTTTTCACTTCGTTGCCATGGTTTTTGTCACTTTAGCTCTACTAAAGAGGATTTAACATTTCTTACATTAAAAAAAATTGGGATTAGACATCACTCTTTCACTACCAAAAAACACATTGAAAAAAATATAGTGATCGAATAATCAAACAAAACGTTTTAGAAATTGGAGCCACAACGAAATGCTATCCTTTGACAATATATGCCCCCACACAATAGTTGATAAAAGGTACTACAAATTTATCCCTAGGATACAACCAAGTTTATTACATTATGAAAATAGCAATTTTGGAGATGGCTCGGAGGAGTTCTAGTGTTTCATAGAATGTTTTGAAAGAAGAAGATATTAAAAGTGAGAGTTACAATCATTTATATATCATAGGTAAAGTCTTATAATCATCCAAGAACTGTTCCCAATATTCACAATAGTTTTAATTTCAAACAGTACAACTTTTGGTCCAAAAGCTATCAAATTCGTAAATTCTACATAATCTCGTACAACACTCATATGTTGGAGATTCGTTCAACTCTCAAAATTTTGATGAAAAGAAACTTGATAATCTTGTATGTCTTTTATACAACTCTCGTACATCCGAGATTATATAAAATTTGTTTTTTCACTACAAAAAAATATAATAAAAATAAATAGTGATTTAATAATCAAACAAAACATTTGACACTTTGGAGCCACAATGAAACCCTATCCTTATATGAGCACCCACACAACAGTTGCTAAAATGTTACTTCAAATTTATCCCTAGGATACAACCAAGTTTTTGTGCTCTAAATACAACAATTTTGGGGAAGTCCTAGAGGATTTTTAGTGTTTCTTAGAAAGTTTTGAAAGAAGTATTAAAAGTGAGAGTTAGAATCATTTATATATCACGGGTCAAGAGTTATGATTGTCCAAAAATTGTTTCCAATGTTCACAAATGTTTTCATTTCAAGTGGAACAAATTTTGTCCCAAAAACTATGAAATTCTTAAATTTTGCATAATCTTGTGCAATAGTCATACGTTCTTGTTTCGACAAACTCTCAGGAAATTTTGATGCAAAATAAACTTGAAAATCTCGTACGTGTTACATACATCTCTCGTACGTACGAGATTCTCTAAACATTTTTTTTTCCATTTCATTGCCACAGTTTCATTCACTTTAGTTCTACTAAAGAGGAAGTAACAATTCTCAAATTAAAAAAAAAATAAATAAAAGGGACTTCACACCAAATTTTCACTGCCTAAAAATATAATAAATAAATATAGTGATTTAATAATAAAATGAAACATTTGACAATTTGGAGCCACAACGAAACGATATCCTTAGCCAATATATGCACCCACACAAGAGTTGCTAAAATCTTACTACCTATTTATCCCATAGATACAACCAAGTTTATTACATTCTAAATACAACAATTTTAGAGATGTCCCAAGGGATTTTTAGTGTTTCTTAGATAGTTTTGAAAGAAGTACTGAAAGTGAGAGTTAGGATCATTTATATATCACGGGTAAAGAGTTATAACTGTCCCAAAACTGTTTCCAATATTCACAAACATTTTCTTTTCAAGTGGAACAAATTTTGTCCCAAAAACTGCTGAATTTGTAAATTTTGCACAATCTTGTGCAATAGTTGTACATTTGGGTTTCGTACAAACTCTCAGGACATTTTGATGCAAGAGAAACTTGAAAATCTCATAGGTCTTACATACAAGTCTAGTACGTAAGAGATTCTCTAAATTTATTTTTTCACATCATTGCCACAGTTTTTGTCACTTTAGCTCTACTAAAGAGGATTTAACATTTCTCACATAAAAAAAAAATTTGGATTAGACATCACTTTTTCACTACCAAAAAACATAATGAAAATAATATAGTGATCCAGTAATCAAACAAAATGTTTTAGAAATTGGAGCCGCAATGAAATCCTTAGACAATATATGCACCCACACAAGAGTTGATAAAAGGTACTTCAAATTTATTCAAAGATACAACCAAGTTTATTAGGTTCTAAAAATATCAATTTTTTAGAAGAGCCTAAGGAGTTTTAGTTTTTCTTAGAATGTTTAGAATGAAAAAGATATTTAAAGTGAGAGTCACAATCATTTATATATCATGGGTATAGTCTTACAACCATCCAAAAACTGTTTTCAATATTCACAATAGTTTTCATTTCAAGTTGTACAACTTTTGGCCCAAAAACTGTCAAATTCTTAAATTTTGCATAATCTTGTACAACACTTATACATTTGAAATTCGTACAACTTTATATTTATTTTGATACAAAAAAACTTGATACTCTTGTACATCTTATATACAACTCTTGTACGTCCAAGATTCTCTAAACTTTGTTTTTTCATTTGTTTGCCACTTTTTTTGTCACTCTACCTCTACTGAAGAGGAATTAACGCTTTTTTACATTAAAAAAATTGGGACAAAACATCTTGTTTTTTGTACTGAAAAACATAATTAAAAAAATATAGTAACTCAATAATCAAACAAAACACTTGATAATTTAGAGCCACAATGAAATGCTTTCCTTTGACAATGTATGCACCCACACACGAGTTGCTTAAAGGTTACTATAAATTTATCCCTATAGTACAACTAAGTTTATTAGGTTCTAAAAATAGCAATTTTGGTGTAGTCCCAAAGGAATTTTTTTTTTTTTTTTTGGTTTCTAAGAAAGTTTTTAAAGAGGAAGACATTGAAAGTGAGAGTTAGAATCATTTATAGATCATGGGTGAGAAGGTATAACTCCATAAATTGTTTTCAATATTCACAAACGTTTTCATTTGAAGTGGAACAAATTTTGTCCAAAAAACTGTCAAATTTGTAAATTCTGCAGAATCCCCTACAACATTTACGATCGAGTTTCGTACAAGCTCTGAAGAAATATTGATGCAAATAGGGCTGTAAAGGAGCCAAACTTTGCCAAGTAGTGTGTGTTTGAGCTTGGCTCGTCAGTAAAAATCAAATGCTCAAGATTGGCTTGAGCTCGAGACAAGCCTAAAAACAAAGTTTGAACTCGAGCTTGTGAGAATTTCAAAAAGCTTGAGCTTGGCTTGGCTTGGCTTGATTAGTTAGTTAATTCAAACTCGAGCTTAATATCAAGCTCAAACTCAAGCTCAAGTCAAGCTTTTTAGCTTGGGATCCAAAAAATTGTATTATCAAATTCTTATATCTCCAAAAATCAAGTAAACAAAAAAATAAAAATATACTCATTTTATCGTGCTTTTAATTCCACCTGTGATTAGAAAATTTTCAAATTACAACTTTACATAATTAAATCCATCCATTCATCATTCATTGTCTATAGCTTGAATAATTGTTCAAAATACAATTTTTTACATCCACATTTGTCATCCATGCAACTATAATCTTTACAAATCTAAATAAATTAACATTCCAAAACATCTATGAATAAACAGGAAATCAAATTTAATATCCAAAAACACAAAGCACAAAACAAAGCTAATTACAAAGAAACTATAACATTTTCAGTAGCTAGCCACAAAGGACTCTGCACCTCAAGAAAAGAAAAGAAAAGCACAGCCTCATTCCAAACTATATACCAAACTCCCACAACCACAATTAACTAATTACAATGCTAAGTTATTATCAAACAAATACAACTAACAAGATTTCTCTAAGTTATGTAGAAATTTCATAAACAACCATAACTTGGAAATCAGGATGGTTTTGAGACATCAAACAAACTATAGTGTAAAAAAACTATAAAAATTTTCCAAACATGGAAACCTACGGTGTGTGAAGACTGTAAATGTCTTGGAGGTAAAGAGTGAGGATGGTAGTGATGCCAAATACAACATCGGATGTAGAGCCGTTGCTAGAGCTCTTTGCACACCCACTAGAAACCTTAGATTACATGGTGATTTAGTGAACATAGACTCTAAATCCTCTTTGCTAGCATCAAACTCATCCAAAACTAGGACTCGTTCACCAATAGATGAGATTGTAAAGAGATCTAGGGAAGATTTAGTGGAATGTTTTGACCGAGAGAGAGAGAGAGAGAGAGAGAGAGAGAGAGAGAGAGAGAGAGAGAGAGCTGTATTCTTTTTTGTGAAAAATTGGGGAAAAAAACTAATGGTAAAAGAGAGAGGTTAAGGCTTCTCAAAGAAGTTTCGGTTTTCTCAAGGTAGCATATAGTTTTAGGTTTCAAAAGATAGACATTGGACAGCGATATTGAGGGTGACAAATAAGAATCTTAGTTTTGATAGAACTAGATTGTGAAGTTAGGCAACGACTAGAAGTCTAGAAAGACTTACATTTGTAACTGAATGGGAAAGACTTACTATATATTTCATAAATTTACAAAGATTGTGGGTGGGAGAGTAGCCATACGTGGGCCCACTTGGATTAAAAAAATATGTAACTTATGTCTAAAAGTGTTGCATGGTTAGTTTAGACGGAGTGTTAAGAAAAATTAGAGAAAAGAAGTGTTGGAAAATATGGCAAACTAAACAATTTTTTTATTCAACAATATAAACCCTAAAAAATTGGCAATGACAAAAATAAATAAATAGAGTTAGAATGATCTCACAAACTATAAAATCATGCAAAATGCATAGTCCTTAAAGGTTTATTTGTGCCATCTGGAGTAAAACTCGGTGCGAATGGCTCTCTTGGCCGAACAACCCCCCAGGATTATGCTATAGTGATTTCTTCAAGTTGAACACATACTTAAATAAGAAGAGCTAAGAACAACCTTATTTTTTTTTCCTTAAAACCAGAAAATTAAGCTGAAATTTTTGTGGAGATAAGCCAAAAAAATAGAGCAGAATAGAGGGAGAGAGGTGGCAATGAGAGCTGGGAAAAAACTAAAGAAAAGAACAGTGGAATAAGGGTTTTATAAGCCAAGAAGAAAAGGACACATGGGGTGATTGATGGACTCCAACGGTAACTATGCATACCCAACAGGCAGCACATTAGATGTCCCCAATGGGCTACTTAGCTAATGCCCAACAGGCTAAACACAGAATGGGTTAGAAAGAAAGAAAGGGAAAAAGACACAGCCCAAGCCCAAACCCAAGACCAACACCTAGCCCATTATTTCAAGTTATCACTTAAGGAGGATAATGGCTTATAAACCTATAACTTGGTTCACTCCTAACCAATGTGGGACACGAAGTGAAGGCTTAGTATTTGAAACACACCCACTCCAACAAGAAGAAAAATTAATAGGTGGTGTTAAGTGGTCTCATGTGGACTATGTTATTATTAAGATATGTGTAATGTCATTATAATGAGTTTATTCAGTAAACATATATCAAGCTTTTTAGCAAGCTATAAATGAGCCTAAGCTCGGCTTGTTTTGTATTGAGCCCTTATTGTTCACAAGCTTGTTCACGAACAATTTTTTTGCTTGGGCTCGGCTTGTTTATTAAATAAGCCTAAAACTAAGACTCAAGCTTGACTTATTTATAAACAAATGAACATGAACAAGCTTTTTATTGAACTGAGTCCGAATTGTTTATAGACGGCTTGGTTCGTTTACAGCCTTATTTATCTTAGACTAGCCTTTTGGTTTGTGTCCTTTAACCTCCTTTGTTCCTTTGTGTTCATCATCATGAACTTGATGCTTTTAATAGTTTTGACCATTATAAGTACACTTATTACCTATCTGGAAATATATATATGGTGATGTGAGGTTTGGAGTTTGTGAGTTGGTGTTATGTTAAAGAATAGAAAATAACTTGTAAATTGAGGGAAAAGTAGAGGAAGCGGGCTGGCACATGCTGTTGGAGGTTGGGTTGGGGTTTTGTCAATCTAATCAAATCCATCATAGTCATAATAAATAACTCAGCCCAAGGCCTAAGGGGTGGGCTTAAGAAGTCTGGTTGGGCACAATTCTGTCAGACTTGGACCAAAATAAAGGGGCTTATATTGAACATTTAATTATGTAAGCGCATTATTTAAGGAGATATTGTAATTTAGACAATTGGACCTAACATTTCAACATTATCACCAGGAGTGGACATTATAGGTTGAAACTTAAAAAAAAAAAAAAAAAAAAAAAAACTTGGTATTCAAAATAGCTAAGAATAAGACCAAATAAGAAAAAGAAGATTGTTATTCAATGATGCGTGAGCATAAGAAAAAGGAGCCAATTCGAAAAAAGTTAAATCCGTAATTTAGATCATCCAATGAACTAGAAATTTTGAATGTCACATTCAATACCAATACACATGTATCTCAATTTCAAATTTCATGAGGACTGTAATTTTTTTGGTTTGTTGGATTGCTATTTTTAGGGACTAAATACTTTGAAGGGTGGAAGTTTGTTTTAATGATTCAAATTGAAACAAACAAGGAAATTAATAAAAGTAAGTCTGTAGCCACAGAAAATTCACTGAACTTTTAACAAACCTTTCTAGCATTTGTGTTATGGTGGAAGTATGGAACCCGAGTGAGAAGAATACATGAGTGTGGATCACTATTTTACTAACAATGCTCACTAATTAGAACCTAGAAGTCACCGAGTGGCCAAATTTGGTAGAGCCCTGTTTGACTGGTTGTTTAATCATTGCAATATGTTGTTGTCAGAAAGCACCTATGGCTATGATATGTTAGAAATGATTAAGAAACGGTACTAGGTGCACTTCCACTCGATTTTTAAGGAATCGTTTATTAAAAAAAGAGGGGTTGCGTCACATTGCAGAGTGACCAAAAGAGACCCAAAAGGGTCAGTAACCGCACCTCCACATCCAAATAAAAGAATGGCCAAAATGTAAAACTTATCTTCTAAATTTAACATTTTTTCATTTCAGTTCTTTAAGTTTGTGTTTTGTCATTTCAGTTCTCTAAGTTTTATTTATTCCCAATTGAGTCCTCTGTTAATGTTCGGTTAGTTGATGTCATCCACTTACCAAAATGACGCCGTTTTGGATGTTATTATTATTATTATTTTATTTCTTAATAAAAAAAAAAAACTAAAAAACATTAACTAAAAAGGGGGAAAAAAAGAAGAAGAAGAAGCTAAATTATCCAAGGGAACGACGTCGTTGCCCGGGGGATTAATCGGCTTCCTTATTCGCTGATTAGCTAGTCTGTTCGATCTTTTTCCGAAAAGGGTAACTTAGTATTAAGTCCATAAACTGAACTAGATGAAGCCCACAAAATTGCAGGTTGTGGATTCACAGATTTACAAACTTCTAACAAGCTAACAAAACTAGCAGGATTACTATGCACATATTATAGAGGATTTTCCATAGCATACATCACTTCAGCTTGAGCTGCCAAATGCAATACATAGGTAAAAGTCACAAGCTCAAAAAGCTTCTTCAAAAGCGTCATATCATTGATATCTCCTTCTACAATGAAAACTCTCGAATACTCCAAAAGCGCTTGACTTGCTCCCTTCAGCGTTGGGTCATAGAACTCATTGAAATTGTCTATACCCACCACACCGTCTCCGCACTGCTCAAGTGCAGAGCAGACTTAATTTACGACGAACCTGGTAGCTCCGGTGAAGAAATAATCCCCACCCCCCCCCCCCCCCCCCGATAGCACCCCGATATCTGAGAATAAGGAAGCCGATTAATCCTTGGGTAACGACGTCTTTCCCCTGGGTAATTAAGTTTTATTTATTTCTAATTAAAGTTTTTTAGTTTTTTTGAAATTAAGAAATTAAAAAATAACAATAATAACATCCAAAATGGCATCGTTTTGGTAAGTGAATGGCATCAACTAACATAACACTAGTGGAGGACTCAATTGGGAATGAATGAAACTTAAAGGACTGAAATGATAAAACCTAAACTTAGAGGACTGAAATGAAAAAAATGTGAAACTTAGAGGGTGAGTTTTGCATTTTAGTCTAAAATAATCTATAGCTAAATGAAATCAACAAAATAAATCGGAGTAGCCGTAGGATATGGTGGAAGCTCTTAGGACAAATAACTTTAGCATATAATATATGAACGGTTTTAGACCCCTTAAAATAGAACCAGATTGCGTAGCCTAGATTAATTAGCCAAGTTGTTACTTAGTCAAATTAAGCAATTCTAGGTTAAAACAATCAAATATTCATATCATGTATATAAAACATATAAAGCAGCGGAAATAATAAATAACACAAGATATGATCACCCAGGAAACCACACGGAAAAACCTGCGGAGGATTTTACCCACCGATCCTCAAGGCAAAACGGAATCCACTAAGAAAGAATTGAAGTTCTTACAAAAGGACTTACAAGCTCCCCGCTTGACTTCCTAATGCTACCCATCAGTAAAACTTCCTGACACGACCACGCATAGGCTTCGAGTCCACGGACTACTTCTTTCTTTGAATCCCTCAAATCAGCTACAAGCACCCACGCTTGATATTCTTTAAGCTTCAAAGGCAGCAACCAAGTTGATCATCAAGATGTTGAAGTAATCTCAATCATGAAAACCCTAAGCTTTGTGTAAAGGAAAGCTCCTCTAGATCTCACAAGAGATTTACACAAAACCGCAATGTATGAGCAACAATACAACTTGTGCAACTCTGAAAAACGTGGCTAGGGTTTGCCTTATATACCTAGGGCAAAAACATAAAACCCTAAACGTTTAAAGAGTTAGGGCTGAGTTGGAAATTCTGCAGAAAACGCATCTGGGCCGATTTTCGATCGATCGAGTCTAACCTTCGATCGATCGAGCCAGGCCGAAATGCCCCAATGCATCTGCAGTCACTCGATTCCAACTTTACAATATTTTATCAACTTTGAGCAAGCCTAAACAAGACTAAGTACATTGTTTTGATCATGGTTTGCCAACATTACAAATTAGAGTTCTAAATACATAAATTCCTAAACCTTTAGAACCTAACAAACTCCCCCTTTGGCAATCCGTGACAAAACACAAATTAAAAGCTCAAAGTTTACAAGTAAAAAGCCCTTTACAAAATAATGCTCATAAACTCAAATTCAACCCTAACTACTATCCATCGGTTGCAAGTGTAGACAGCAGCTTTGTTGAATCAACCTGTATATTCCTGAAATACTCAACAAACACATAAACGCATGTGTGACAGGAAATAGTATATAAATAGGTATAACATTCTTGTAAGATTCACACAACACAAAATAAAGATATATATCAATGAATCAACTCAGAAATATAAATCAATAAGCAGTGAATCATAAGCCAACAAGAATCAAATAAAAAAACATGTATATCAATATATCAATCAATGTTACTCCCCCTAACATGAATATCCCCAAAAATGATATACAAAGTGAAGCACCTAGATACAATCTAAATAAACTCCACACAATCTCATGCTAACAAAAACAATATCTCCTGCTAACAAAAAATCTCCCCCTATCAACAAAATCCCCTCTACAAGTCAAAACTCTACTCCCCCTTTTTGTGACGGAATGCCAAAGGGCAATCACAAGTCGCCATCAAAAGGAGGTGGTGAGGGTGAATGTAGACGCGCAAGGTCGGCTCGCAGAGCTCGCATCTCATCAAGCAAATCTACCAAAATCTGACCATGAGCTGCCTGAACGGTCATGACAGTCTTCAGGGTACGACGAACATTGAAGTCGGCCGAAGGAGATGGAGGTACAGCAGCAGCAGCCACATCAGGATTAGGAATATCCTCACCAGCAGGACCTGTAGAAGAAGAAGGAGGAGGAGGAGCGCTACTAGACGGCGCAGACCTAGGGTGTTTAGAACCAGCTCGAAGGTGAGCGGCCCTCTGTCTAAGAAAAGACGCACCTATGGGAGCTATCACATGAACATGCTCAGAAGCAGGGAAATCCTCTAAACCAAGATAAAGTAAAATCCTATGAATGAAAATAGGATGAACAAGAGCATGAGCTGTAGATGAACTCCTATCAACTTCGTTCAAGGAACGAAGAAAAAGATGGGGAAAACTAATAGGAGCATCAGTCACTAGAGCATACAAAAATACACACCTCTCAAGAGGAATGGTGTGCAGATGAGAAATGGGCCAGAGAGAGTGACAAGCTATCCTAAAGAAGAGATAGATAGACTCAGTAAGCTCAGCGGTGGTGATCCTAGGATCAGAACCCCACTGGATAGATGACCCAGTGATGTAAGACATGACATCACTCAACTCTGGTGACTCATCATAGGGATAGACAGGATGCCTAACCAACGGTACCTCAAGAGCATCAGCCACTACCTGAGGAGTAATGGAGTACTCTACACCTCGTATCCAACTCCTAACTAGAGTGTTGGAATCATAGATGTGGATAGAGATGTTTGAGAAGAACTCTCTAATCAAGGTAGCCGGAGGTGGAGGGTCAGACACAGCTAACAAAGGCAACCATCCCCTACGCTCAAAGTTTGCCCTAATGGCAGGATCAAGCTCATCTAGAATGACAGAACGCTCAGCCCAAATCTTCCTCTGAAGATTGAGCTTCTCATAGAGCTTTTGGTTTTTCTCACTCGGAAACCTATCTCGGTCAAAGGAAGGGGGGGAAAGAGTAGGAGTGGGGATAGTCCTACGAGCTCTAGTCTTCCTAGGCATGGTGCTAAGGAAAGGACAGAGACACAAAGAGAAAACCAAAAAGAACAAAAACAAAACCAAGGGCAGACTGCAAGTTAGCACAAAAAAAATATAGAATAAAAATCTATATGATGCATGAACAATAGCAATGTTATGATGCATGAACTAATGCAGTAACCACAATTCAAATTAAGTTCAATTTCACAAAATTGGCTTGAACATAGAGTTTCTTAACAAAAACCCTAAAAATTTGAAAACCACTTGAAAAATTTTGTACCAAATTGATGAATTAAGCATTACACAACACAATACAATGATTATAATGCCTAAATACATCAATACACAAAGCCAATTTCATCAATTTTAACTCAATTTCACAAAAGCCCCAATTCGAATCAATTATAAACCCTAGAATTTTCAATTTTTCACAAAACTCAAAATTGATCAAATTAACCAACAAGGAACTAGTATATGATGTGTCCCCACAAAAACCCAATGATCAATTGCAAGAAAAAGAGCTTAAATCAACCCAAATCTCAATATATGCAAAGTCCGAAAATCACCCTTAAAATGCATGAAAAAATGAAAATAAAATCAAAAGGAAGGGCAAAAGAGTCTTACAGGCTTGAGGAAAGAGAGATTTTGCAAAAAATCCGGAGGAAAACGACAAAAAATTGGAATAGTGAAGCTTGCCTCGTCGGAGAGAGAAAAAGTTTTTGAAAAAGTTTGAAAAAGTTCTTTGAAAAAGTCAGATTTCAACCTTTTAAAAAAGCTTTTTCACGATCTTCGATCGATTGAAAATTACATTCGATCGATCGAATGTGACAGTCATTTTAACACATTCTGGGACACTTTTTCGATCGATCGAAAAACACACTGGATCGATCAAAATGGGCAGAGGCTCACTAAATTTTCAGAAAAATCACTGTTTTGAAAAATGCAAACCCAATTTTGAAAACAACTCCTTAAAGCTTTTGAACAATGAAATCAAAATGCATGAGTATGAGATGGAATGCTCTTTCAGAAACCCAAATTTTTAAACCCAATTTTCTCAAAAACAAGTTTCAACCATCCTCCCATTCAATTTTCTCAAGCAACAAATATGTTGTGCACAAATCTCAAGATATTTTCAAACTTGGTTGGTCAAACCAAAAACACACACACTAGCATGTACAGTGTTTAACAAAGAGTAACTTGTGTAGTGTGTGAAACTAGCAGAAACTTGAGATACATGTGAGGTGATATGTGAATAGCAATCAAACACAAAGTCTACACAATTCATCACATAGAATTTAAAAGAGACTATCACCTAAAGAGTTATATCCTATAACTCCCACATCTACTAGATCAAAAGCTTGCAATCATGTAAGTTTCTTGCATTTTTGCCTCTTATTTATATATAAATTTGCATTCAGCCTAATAGTACACACCGGTTTGAATTAAGTGAATTGGCATCAAGCCTAATAGTACACACCAGTTTTAATTTAATTTGAGGCTACACCTTATGTTCTTTTTGTGCATGTGCTACACTTTCTCGAGCACTAAATCTTATGATATGCACTAAGGTGTTCATGATTGGCTAGAGAACAGTGGTGAGATGGTTATTTATGCCTTTCTCAAAAGGATCAAGTCCGACAGTCAAAGAACAAGTGACTTCATGATTAAGGCAAAGTGATTAAAAACCACACACATCTTTCCCACACAACATGCACTACAAAGTTTCAACTAGTCAAGTGCAGTAAATAAGCTCATCAAAGTTAAACAAGGTACACAAGACATGACATGTGTAAAAAGATTGACCAACCTTGTTTTCAAAAATCAAAAAATAGTGTTCAACAAAGATTTTGCTTTCTCCTTTTCCTTTTTTATTTATTTATTTTATTTATTTTATTTTATTTTATTTTTTTAAAAGAGAAAACAAATAAATCCTAGAATGAAATGCATGTATGTAATGCAATACAAGTCCTAGAACAAAAGAAAAACACAAAAACCAAAGAACAATGGTCTCAACAGAATAGAGCAATGAAGCACAAGGACCAAAGAAGCCAAAACAGCTAGGGACAACGAAGCACACCAATCACTTGACGAAGTGTCTCAAACTTACTTCCATCAAGCGGTTTGGTAAAGATGTCAGCGTTTTGACGATCAGTAGGGATATATTCAAGAGCAACTATTTTCTTTTCAACCAAATCCCTAATGAAATGATACCTAAGCTCAATGTGCTTGGTCTTAGAATGCTGAACCGGATTCTTAGATATATCTATAGCACTAGAGTTATCGCAATAGACAACCATGGTATCTTGAGGAATCCCATAATCACCCAAAAGTTTCTTCATCCAAAGGAGCTGAGAACAACAACTCCCGACAACAATATATTCTGCCTCAGCAGTGGATAGAGAAACAGAATTTTGCTTCTTACTCATCCAAGCCACAAGATTGGGTCCTACATAAAAACACCCTCCAGTGGTGCTTTTTCTGTCATCAGCATTCCCAGCCCAATCAGAATCAGAAAAGCCAGCAAGAGACAAATTTGACTCCTTGCTATAAAATAAACCATAATCACAGGTTCCACTCACATATTTGATAATCCTTTTAACAACATTTAAATGAGAAACCTTAGGATTAGACTGGAATCTAGAGCAAACACCAACACTAAAAGATATATTAGGACGACTAGCAGTCAGATACAAAAGACAGCCTATCATACTTCTATACAAAGTAACATCAACAGACTCACCTGATGGATCAATTGTCAACTTTGCATTAGCCGCCATCGGCGTTCTAGCATGAGCAGCCTTGTCCAGTCCGAATCTTTTAACTAAATTCCTTGCATATTTAGCTTGATTGATGTAGATTCCTATCTCTGTTTGCTTTACCTGCAATCCCAAAAAATAAGTTAGTTTTCCAACCATGCTCATTTCAAACATCGCCTTCATTTCATCTGCAAAAGAATGAGCAAGAGAATCATTAGTAGCACAAAAAACAATGTCATCAACATAAATTTGAGCTACAACAAAACCAGTCTTATCCTTTCTTATGAAGAGTATTGTATCTGCAGATCCCCTTTTGAATCCATACTCAGTGAGATATGCAGTCAATCTATCATACCAAGCCCGAGGAGCTTGCTTCAACCCATAGAGAGCTCTCTTCAATTTGTAGACGTCATCCGGTCTATGAGGATCTACAAAGCCTTTAGGTTGTTCAACATAAACTTCTTCTTGTATCATTCCATTCAAGAAAGCACTCTTGACATCCATCTGATATAGCTTGAAGTTTAGGTGACTTGCTATAGCCAACAATATCCGGATGGATTCTAACCTTGCTACTGGTGCAAATGTCTCATCAAAGTCAATTCCTTCCACCTGTGTGTACCTTTGTGCAACAAGTCTTGATTTGTTTCTGATCACAGTGCCATGTTCATCTGACTTGTTCTTAAAGATCCACTTAGTTCCAAATCACATTTACATTCTTCGGTCTAGGAACTAGTTCCCACACATCATTCTGAACGAATTGATGAAGTTCTTCATGCATGGAATTTACCCAATCAGCATCTTGAAGTGCTTCATCCACCTTCTTCGGTTCAAATTGGGACAGATAGCATGAGTGAGTGATCACATTCAATGCTTTTGATCTTAACCTCATGTTATCATTCAGACTACCCAATATATTTGTGGAGGGATGGTTCAGTCTCACTCTAGAGGATGGACCTTTGACTAAAGAAGTGGAAGTACCTTTCTGTGCAGATGAGGGACTGAGTTGACTTTGTGCCTGTCGAGTGTCACGAACTGGAGTGGATGGTTCTGAACTTTAAGGTACTGAGACTGTATCATTTAACACCAACATCTCTTCTTCACTATGTTTGACAACATCCTCAGTAAGAAGAGTGTCGTTTACTTCTAAAGACTTATCTTGAGCAGGAACAGTGCTTTCTGAACACACTTCATCATTTATCACAACTTTTGAGGATTCCATGACTGTTTTGGTTCTCAGATTGTACACTCTATAAGCTCTACTGGTGGAAGAGTATCCTAGAAAGTATCCTTTTTCGCTCTTGGCATCAAATTTTTCTAGGTTCTCTCTATCATGTAGAATGTAACAGTCACTGCTAAATATCCTGAAATATTTGACAACAGGTTTCTTCCCTCTCCAGAGTTCATAGGGAGTCTTCTTGGAGAGGTCTAAAATACACCCAATTGAGTGTATGGCAAGCAGTGTTGACTGCTTCTCCCTAAAAAGACTTTGGCAAATTTTTGTTGTGAAGCATGACTCGTGCCATCTCCTGAATAACCCTATTTTTCCTTTCCACAATCCCATTCTGTTGAGGAGTCTTGGGAGATGAGAACTCTTGGTGAGTGCCTTGCTCATTGCAGAAAGTAGCCAGCTTGGTATTTTCAAACTCTTTTCCATGATCACTTTTGATTCTGGCTATCACAGTATCTTTCTCAACCTGCAATTTCTTGCACAGATAGATCATCTTCTCAGGAGCTTCAGCTTTATCCTTCAAAAGTACAACCCAAGTATATCTAGTAAAGTCATCCACAACAACTAGAATATACTTCTTTCCACCCAGACTTTGAACTCTGGCAGGACCCATGAGATCAATGTGTAGTAACTCTAAAGGTCTTGACGTTTGAACACTAGCCATAGATGGATGCTTGGATTTTTCTTGTTTACCTATCTGACATGGTCCACAAATGCACTTCTCTATCTTCTCAAATTTAGGTAAACCTATAACTGCCTCACATTTGGAAATCTTTTCTAACTGCTTATGACTGGCATGCCCCAACCGTTGATGCCACAAATCAACTTGATCTATCTTTGCACTAAAGCACTTGTTGTTTACACTTGGTGTTATCCCATAGCAGTTGTCAGCTGTCCTTACACCAACACACGTACAGTCACCTCCTCCATCAAGTATTTCACACTCATACTTGGTGAAAAGAACATTTAAACCATTGTCGCAAATCTGACTAATGCTGAGCAGATTGGCCTTCAATCCATCAACATACCAAACATCTTCAAACACTGGCAATCCTGGAATATCCACAGTACCAATGCCTCTGATTACAGATTTACTTCCATCTCCAAAAGTGACTGTCCCAATCTTTCCTTCAAAGAGTGATTTGAATAAATCTTTATTTCCTGTCATGTGCCTGGAACAACCACTATCCAAATACCAAAGACAAGAATCACGTGCCTTTAAGGCGGTTAAAGCAGTATAACAAACATAATTCTTATCACATGTGATTATGCCAAGATACTTAAGGAAATATTTAATACAAGCAACAAATGGCAATGACAGCAAGTAGATAAGTTGACTAATAAGCAAAAAGATTTTCCAAGAATCCATGACAACAGGGGTCAAGGATCAGCTCAGAGATAAAAAATCTCAAATAGAAGAGCAACCCACTCTGATACCACTTGAACGGTTTTAGACCCCTTAAAACACAACCAGATTGCGTAGCCTAGATTAATTAGCCAAGTTGTTACTTAGTCAAATTAAGCAATTCTAGGTTAAAACAATCAAATATTCATATCATGTATATAAAACATATAAAGCAGCGGAAATAATAAATAACACAAGATATGATCACCTAGGAAACCACACGGAAAAACCTGGGGAGGATTTTACCCACCGATCCTCAATGCAAAACGGAATCCACTAAGAAAGAATTGAAGTTCTTACAAAAGGACTTACAAGCTCCCCGCTTGACTTCCTAATTCTACCCACCAGTAAAACTTCCTGACAGGACCACACGCAGGCTCCAAGTCCACGGACTACTTCTTTCTTTGAATCCCTCAAATCAGCTACAAGCACCCACGCTTGATATTCTTTAAGCTTCAAAGGTAGCAACCAAGTTGATCATCAAGATGTTGAAGTAATCTCAATCTTGAAAACCCTAAGCTTTGTGTAAAGGAAAGCTCCTCTAGATCTCACAAGAGATTTACACAAAACCGCAATGTATGAGCAACAATACAACTTGTGCAACTCTGAAAAATGTGGCTAGGGTTTGCCTTATATACCTAGGGCAAAAACATAAAACCCTAAACATTTAAAGAGTTAGGGCTGAGTTGGAAATTCTGCAGAAAACGCATCTGGGCCGATTTTCGATCGATCGAGTCTAACCTTCGATCGATCGAGCCAGGCCGAAATGCCCCAATGCATCTGCAGTCACTCGATTCCAACTTTACAATATTTTATCAACTTTGAGCAAGTCTAAACAAGACTAAGTACGTTGTTTTGATCATGGTTTGCCAACATTACAAATTAGAGTTCTAAATACATAAATTCCTAAACCTTTAGAACCTAACAATATATTTGGAAACACAGTGATAATAACAAAAATTTCAAAATAGTCATAAGTATGGCCAAATCAATTAGATATATAAATTGGATAGGGCAATATAAATATTTTGTAACAACAGTGAGAGTTAGTGGGGAGTTTACATTATATATACACACACGTCTAGCGTATAGGATTAGGTTTAAGATACACCTAGTGTAACTCTAAATAAAATTATACCACCCATAACTTGTTATAAAATTCATATTTTAAAAATCCCAACGTTGAATTACATGTTCTATATATTCTTAATATTCATGTCAATTAGATGTTATTCACTATTCGATCCATAAAGTCATCTTTTATGCATTATTTTAAACTACAAAAACTTGAATTTAAACTTTTGATTGATTGCGTGACTATTAATTTTTGAATACCTTGAAATTTTGCAAGTAAAGAGAATATACAAAGATAATGTAATCTAACGGTGGATTTGTCAAAATTCGCATCCTATATATATATATATAAGCCCATTTCATATTAAATTTTGTAACATCAAAATTATGAGCCTAATTTTTTGATATATTTTTTTATTGAAATTCATAGATAAGAAAAACATATTATATAATTTTTATTTTTCTTCTTTTGCCCATCTTCCTAAATAAAACAAAAACCCTAAATTCTCTTCGTATAGTTTGTACTGGTTTGGTGTTATACTCAGGAATATTTGGTTATAAATTTCCACATATTTATGGTGGTGTTGTTCTAATGCTCAATTTAATAATAATAGTTAAGAAAATTGTCCAACCTATGGGTTTAAACTGATTCAATTGATCCACGTGAGTTGGGTTGGACCCTTGTGATGTGTTGGATTGAATTTTTTTAACATGCCATAGTGTGTTAGGTTGAAAAAATCCCTCAACAACCCCTATATTGAATTATGAATGTCGGACTAATATCATTTTTCTCTTTTACCCAAAATCAGTAGAAAATTTATACATTTATCAACCCTCTCATATGGTTGGATACATGTAATATCGATCACCTCCAAAATCAGATGGACATGGATTTGTAAAGCCAACGTTAATTTTATTTATTGATAGGCCAAGAATGTATTGACCTCTTGTGATGAATTAATTGATTAATTAGCCAAATTTATTAATTAATCAAATTAATATGCAAACACGTGGTAGCACAAACAAATTACCAATTAAATTAAGTATGTAGTGGAAAATAAATTGACATGGTGATTTGTTTACAAATGAGAAAAACCTACACGGCGAAAACCCTACCGGTTGATTTTAAGGTCACCACTCCCGAGAATCCACTATTATTACAACAAGTGGTTACAAGTAAAGTAATCCCAGTGCTTTATACCAACTTACAGTTGAACCATTACCCCAATACCTAATTGGACTTTTTCTGTGTGACAATCTCTCCTTTTGATGCACGGCTCCCAGTACGTGACTAACCAATTGCACGGATCCCAATATGTGACTTCAATCACTAACTAGAGAAGGTTGTTGGCTACAAAGTTCTTCATTTCATCACACGATAAAGATCTAGAAAATGCTTGGTCACAAAACCCTACGGTGTACAAACACAACAACTTCTTCACAAGAAAGATGAACTAGGGCAAATTCTGTCACCGGTCATAATTTGCTTGAATAAACTTTGTTCAACACTTGTGCAACTTGTTCCACCTTTGACGGCCCTTAAAATAATCCTTTTATATGTCTAGGGTTGTGAAAAAAGAAAGCCACATATACAATCACGGATTGGAGTCAAAACAGAATTGAAACTCTGTTTTTCATAAACCTCAACAGATGCCTATCTATCGAGTTGCTGTTGAGCCATGGGGCTGGAACAATTCTTCAAGCTCAACAGATGGCTAGCTATCGAGCTTTAATGACAGGCACTTTTTAGCTTGAATCTTGGACAGACTTGCATGGTTTCAACACTTGATCTTAAAACGAAATTTCTTAAAGTATTAAACACATCCTAGATCTACCCAAATACAAGTAAAATGCGCTTGTCAAAGGATATGTTAATTATATAAAATAGTGACATATGTTCCTAATAAGTGAATCACATATGTCCTAAAAATCTCCCTCTTTGGCAATCCGTGACAAAACCACAACAAACAAATGAGATATGAGAGAAGTCATAAATCACTCAACTCATATTCACTTGTTACATACAATAAAATCTATCCTAACACAAACTCTTGAAAAACTTTGCAAGAAGAGAGTTTATGGTAAGTAGACTTTGACAACCTGTATTTTAGAAACACTTTAAATAAAACTCATCAAGGCATCTTTGTGTGAAACAGAAATAATAGATTGCATACAAGTAATAAGAAGCATGTGCATAAAGAGAGAAAAGAAACAACACATGTAAGGGTAGGTGAAAGAAACATACATCAATCATATAAAGAGAATAAGTACAATGTATGTCAATAATGGTCACAAGACCCATGTACAAGAAATAAATGTATCTAAAGTAGATAAAAGAAAAAGATACAAGTAATCCTCACTACATCCCTCAATGTGTACACTCCCCTTAACAAAAATCTCCTATACTAACCCCCCCTAACTATGACTACTCTTATCACCAAAACTACTTCCCCTTTTTGTCACGAGTGACAAAGGGTCAGAGTGTCAAGTAGACATCTCATTAGAGCTGGAAGAGCTAGCATCTCCATCCTCACCATCATCATCGTCGTCGGAGTCGTCGTCCTCGGATGCCTCAGATGCCTCGGGAGGAGGAGAGGGAGGCTTTACAAAGCCACCAAGGCGAGCCTGCCGTCTAGTAATACGACTGACATGGGTGTTCACCTAACACAACTCATCAGTGAGAGTGTCAAGGTGAGCATCCATGTGCTAAAACTGTGCCATGATTGTGTCCAAAGTCACACCTGCCGCTGAAGTAAAGGGAGCAGAGGTGGATGGAGCTGAAAGAGTGAGAGGAGCTGCTGTACCAGACCGCCTCGATTGAAACTATGCCTCGCTTCGTTTAACGGTAGCATAGTCAATGGCACACATAATAGAGAAGTGGTCGGAAGAGGGAAAAGGAACAGAAAAATGGAATAAAATCCGCGTGATAGCTGAAGGGAAGATGAGCTTATCACAGGTAGCCGTATCCCTATACACGTCTATAATAGAAAGAATAAAATGTGAAGGAAATTCTATAGTGAGATTCTCTAACAAAGAAAGCAAAAAACGAGCACAAGGCTCTATGATAGACTTATAGTGAGAGAGAGGGTGCAAAACAAAAGTCATCACCATGTTCATGAATCTAGGACCTTTAGCAAAAGTCATACATGGTGTAAACTGACAATCACCCCAATTAGAAGGGCCCTTGCAAAAAGTAAAATTCATCTCGTCTTTGGACACAGTCCTCAAATGCTCATAACTGGGGTAGTCAAGATGCTCTACCCTTAGGACATGGAGCACATTGGATACCAACTCCGGTGTGACAACAATACGTATACCTCGAACGTGAGTATGAAAGAGAGGTACTAAAGAATCAAGTCCATGCATGTTGGAGTATAACTCCTAGATCAGCACGGAAAGACATGTGACCGGGACGTCACACACTGACACCCAACCCCGACTATGAATTATAGTGGGTAGGTTAGTGTCAGAGAAGTCTGACAAAATGACTCGGCGTTCTGAATGAATGCCTTGTCTAGAGAAGTTCTTCAAGAAGTCCTTTCGGGTATCCTCATCACGGAACCGAACAGAAGAAGGGGTAGGATCAGAAGATAAAGATGCCCCAGAACGAAGAGGGTTCCAGGACGGAGTAGATTTACGTTTCAGTGCCATTGATGCACTAACGTAAACTATAAAGAGAGATGGGGAAGAAAGAAACACTTAGAAAAGCTCCAAAACAGTTCAAATATACAACAATATATTGAATGTAAGGAACATATACATGAACATGCATGTGCATGTGACGTGCAAAGTAACAAGCATCATGGCCTTAGCCCAAACCAAGCCTACCAGCACACAAACATTTTAACATATATAACACACATCTAAATGCATGAAAATATAGTTATAATGCACATGGAATGCAGTGCATGAAGTTTTTAAGATCAAATCTTCAAAACCCATCCCAAAAATTACACAAAAACCTCTTTGATTTTGAAAAACCCCAAATTTTGCAAAAAAATCCCAAAAACTTAGGTTACAAAGCATGAAATGCATGAAAATGAGGGATTAGAAATTTACCAAGTGAGGAAAAACTTGAATAAGCTAGAAAAATTGCTTGAGGAAGAGGTTAGGAGTGAGTGAAAGAGTGTTTGGGAGAGGAACAGCTACGGACAGGTTGAGAGAGATCGAGGAAATGAAGTTTGGACCGCATAAAACCCTTTTATAGAAGTTCAGTAATTCTCAACAAATGGAGGTCTCGAGAGGTATCAAGACATCTATCGAAACTTACATGGAATGCAATGTATGACATTTTAAAGACATTTGATTGAAAAACCAACCCAAAATTTCAAGAAAATCTCATCAATTTTGAAAAACTCCAAAATTTTCAAAAACTTCAAAACCTAAGATTCAAAATCATGAAATGCATGAAGAATGAAGGATAAAAAGATCATACCAAGTGATTTGAAGCAGGGAAGGGCCGAAAATCACGTTGGATGAAGGTTTTGAGTGAGAAAATTGGTTTGGGAGATGAAAAGCCTCGGACAGATCGAAGAGAGATCGAGAAATGAGAAGAAAAATCGCGACAGATCCTTAAATAGGCACCTCAGTAAATCTCGACAGCTGAAGTGTCGAGAGGTATCGAGGATGCTGTCGAGGAAGGTCTCGAGGAAATGGCCTTCGACAGATGAAGGTGTCGAGATGGTGTCGAGGTACAAGACCAATTTCAAAGACCAGAAGCTCAATCGATCGACTAAGTGTCGAGGAGGTATCGAGGAGACAGAAGAAATCTCGATCGATCCACATGGTGTCGAGACAGGTGTCGAGAAAGAAGCATAAGACACAATCAATGGAATCTTGATCGATCCATCAGGTGTCGAGAATGTGTCGAGGAGACAGAAACTTTCTCGATCGATCCACCAGGTGTCGAGGATATGTTGAGATTGCGATAAGAAAAGGCTTAGAAGCTCGACAGATGATCAGGTATCGAGAAGGTGTCGAGGAGGTGTCGAGCCAGCAGTGAAAAGCAGTTTTTCGAGAAGTGAAAAACACAGACATGAATGCAATCAAGACAAACACCTCAACCATGATCCAATCAACATAAAAAGCTCTCAAAAATCATCTCTCAATGAAAATTTAAGCACATGGATCTCCCAAAAACACACACACACACTAAACAAGTCTAACCAATTTTATATTTCAAAAATAAGTCATGACAGTTTAGTGAGCATACAAAAGCACATGTAAATCCTTTGTGATGGCCAAATCACATTGTACCTGCACATGTATCAAAAATAGCAAAGAATATTGCGTGTTGTGTGTGAAAAACATCGCAAGATTGCATATGTGTATACATGTTATGACGATCTGAGATATGAGAAAATAACTTTAACTCACACACAATCATAACTGTTTGATGGGGACTATCACCTTCGAGGTACATCCTATAACTCCCACATCTCTTAGAATACACGCTTGCAACCATTTTTAAAGCATTTTTAATCTTTTTGCTTTTTATTTCTTTGCATATTTTCTTTTTAAACATATCATGCATGGGCTTATGAGAAAGAAAAGAAATACCCATTGATATTTGACATTTCAATTTTGCTATGCCTAAGCACACAAATGTCATTGACATCACACTTTTGCTATGCCGAAGCATACAGATGTCATTAATGATTGGCGGGCAACAGTGGTGAGATGGTTATTTATGCCTTTCTCTTAGGATTTTCTAGTCCTACCCATCAAAAAGAGTGATATGAGTGTTAAGTTTAAGAAATAACCTAATCTTACTCATCACAAACATGAGCCACAAAGCTCACTTGCTTAGTTGTGCATAAAGATGCTCATCTAAGCTACAAGAGATACAAAGTTTAGAAAACTTTGTTTCATTGGCCATCCAAGGTACACAAGTACCAAAGTATACAAAATACACACTGTTTTTGTATTTTTCAATTTTTCAAAATTTTTTTTTATTTTATATCAAAAACAAAATAACCAAAACTGAAAGTAAACACACAAAAACATGTTAACAAAGCAAAACAATGCATAAAACTAGATTGGCTCAATAAAAATGCAAAACAAACAAGCAATGCAACACACAAGAAAAACAAGAAGGGAGAAGAAAGTGATGAAATCACTTTGAGTCCTTTTTCTTCCACACCTTGGAAGAGCCTTTCCTTTGATTGAATCCTTGAACCGGCGGTGAGGGGGAAGAATTGAAACCGTTTAAGTTCGAAAGGAACATGATGGCTTTTAGAAGATCTCCAAGAGGAGTAAGAGAGGATTGAAGCTGATTTTGGCTTCCCGATGCTATCATACTGTTGCTCTGTTGGGTGGCTAGCCACTTGTAGCAATTTGGTCGAGTATGATCGGCAGCTCCACAATGATAACAGAGATGCGGCTTCTTTTGTTTAGACTTTTGAGAGTTGGCCTTCTTATCCCTAGGGATTTTAGCATCTTTCTTATCTAACTTAGGGGGTGCTCCTAAGATGGATTTATCCTTGTCTACGTTCTCACTAGCTAATTCAGTTTTAACATCAGTGTTCTCAATTTTAACAATATTAGCAGGAGGAACAAAAATAGTAGAACTTGTAGAAGCAGAGTTAGAGAAAGAAAGAACATACCTTAAACCAGTTCGATCTGAAGCAGATTTCTGGTTGTTGAGCATCTCATTAAGTTTTGCACTTGAAGTCCTCTCCAGTTGAGCTCTAACTTGAAATAGCTCTGCTTCAAGCTTCTTGGTCTTCTCAGCCAGGAAGTTGTTTTCAAACCTCAGTGCTCCAATAGTTTGATTCGCCTCATCAAACTTTGTGGACAACTCTTCTCTATTAAGTTCCACATCACTGAGCTTCTTGGTGGCCAGCCTGTATAACTTCTCATGCTTCTCAGAGAGCTTGTAAAGCTTCTCATAGGCTGAATGGATATCATCTTGGTCATCCATCTTTTCACATTCAGTATCCACCAATTCTTCTTCTACTTCCTCAACAATCCCTTCAGTAGAATTGACTGAGGCAGTGAAGGCATTTAGGATTCCGTCATCCTCATTGTCGGAATCATCTTCAGGCTCAGTGTCACTCAGGGTTGCAGCAAGAGCCTTGCTCTTTCCAATGCTCTTCAGATATGTAGGACACTCATTCTTCATGTGTCCAAACCCATGACACCCAAAACACTTTGGTCTTGCCGGAACAGTGTACTGACTGCCATCCTTGGCATCCTTCCTTCCTTTGTCTTGGCTCTTGAACTGAGAAGAACTGGATTGCCTTCGGTCCTTGTCGAAGCTCCTCCCATTGGCATTCTTCATAAACTTCTTGAACTGCCTTGTAATGTAGGACTTCATCTTGGAGTCTTCATCATCGGAAGACTCATCTGTATCACTGCTCTTTACCTTCAGGGCCATGCTCTTGCCCTTGCTTGACTTGCCAATTCTTGATAACCCTAGCTCGTAGGTCTGCAAGTTCGCAACCAACTCAGTCAAAGGAATTTTATCAATGTCCTTTGATTCTTCTATTGCCGTAATCTTGGCATGAAATCTCTCAGGTAGAGATCTGAGCACCTTCCTTACAACCTTGGGTTCAGGGATGGTTTCCCCAAGATCGAAGGCTGAGTTCACTATGTCTTTAAGCTTGGCATAGAACTCATCAAACGACTCATCCTCCTCCATTTTAATCTCTTCAAAGCTAGAAGTGAGCCTCTGTAGCTTTGAATCTTTGACAGCCTTTGTTCCTTCATAGGTTGTCTGGAGGATGGTCCATGCCTCCTTAGCAGTTTCTATTGAGAATATCTTTTTGAACTCCTCATTGGTGACTGCGCTAAATAGGGCATTCAACGCTCTGCTGTTAAAGTTTGCCGCCTTGATCTTGGCTTCATCCCAATCGGCCGGCGCTTCTTTTGGCTTGGTCTAGCCAATCTCAACAGCTTGCCACACCTTCTCATCTAAGGACTGCAAAAAAGCTCTCATGCGTACTTTCCAGTAGGCATAGTTAGTCCCATCAAATAAAGGAGGTATGATTAGAGATTGTCCTTTATCCATGACAAACAGGGGTCAATGGATCAATCACAGCAAAGATTAAACCTAATCAGAGTGTGCTTGCTCTGATACCACTTGATAGGCCACAAATTGAATGACCCCTTGTGATTTAAACTAATTAATTAATTTAGCCAAGTTATTAATTAATCAATTTATCATGCAAACGCGTGATAGCACAAACAAATCACCAAAACTAAATATGCAGCGGAAAAATAAATAACTCGGTGATTTGTTCACTAATGGGGAAAAACCTAACGGCAAAAACCCCATCGGGTGATTTTCAGGTCACCACTCCCGAAACTCCACTATTATCAAATCAAGCGATTACAAGTAAAGGAATCCAAGTACCTTACCAACTTACAGTTGAACCCTTACCCCAATACCCAATTGGACTTGATCTGTAGTGACAGTTCCCCTTTTGATGCACGGCTCCCAAGTACGTGACTAACCAGATACGCGGATCCCAGTACGCGACTTCAAACACCAACTTTAGAAAGAGAGGTTGGTTGCAAAGTTCTTCAGATCATCCTATGCGATGAAGATCAGGAAGATGCTTGGTCACAAAACCCTATGGTGCAAATACACAGCAACTTCTTGAAGAATGATGAACTAGGTCAAGAACTTCGTCCTAGATCACAATTTGCTTGAACAAGGATTGTTCAATGCTTATGCAACTTGTGTCTATGTTGACGGCTCTTAAAACACTCCATTTATATGTTTAGGGTTAGAAGAAAAGAAGACCCAAAAACACATTCACGGATCCCAAGAAAATCAGATTGGAATTCTGACTTTTTAATTCTCGACAGATAGCAGGTGTCGAGGTAGCTGTCGAGCAGGTGTCGAGCTTTAAAAACTGGGCACTTCAACTTGCTTTTTCTTGGACAGACTTGATGACTTCAATACTTGATCTTGAAACCTTATTTCTTGAAGTATTAAAAACACCTAGAACTACCCAATTACAAGTAGAGTGCGTTTTGTCAAAGGATTAGCCAATTTACATAAAATATGACATATGTTCTTAACATGTGAACACATATGTCCTAACACATAGAGATGCTCATCTAAGCTACAAGAGATACAAAGTTTAGAAAACATTGCTTCAATGGCCATATAAGGTACACAAGTACCAATGTACACAAACACACACTGTTTTTGTATTTTTCTGATTTTTCAATTTTTATTTTTATTTTTATATGAAAAACAAAATAAACAAAACTGAAAACAAACAAAAACATGTTAAACAAAGCAAAGTATAACAACTAGACTAACTTAAAACTTGAAAGCAAAACACACAAGTAATGCAAACAAAAACAAGAAGGGAGAGAGAGAGAAAAAGTGATAGAATCACATAGAGCCTTTTTCCTTCCACACCTTGGAAGAACCTTTCTGTCTAGCAAATCCTTGATCCTGCGTGAGGGAGAAGAGTTGAAACCGTTCAAGTTCGAAAGGAACATGAGGGCTTTGAGAAGATCTCCAAGAGGAGCAAAAGAGGATGGAAACTGATTTTGGTTTCCTAATTCGATCATGCCGTTGCTCTGTTGAGTGGCTAGCCACTTATAGCAATTAGGTCGAGTATGACCGACTACTCCATAGTGATGACAGAGATGCTGCTTCTTCTGTTTAGGCTTTTAAGAGTTAACCTTCTTAGCCCTAGGGTTTTTATCATCTTTCTTATCCTGCTTAGTGGGTGCTCCTAAGATAGATTTGCCCTTGTTTATGTTCTCACTAGCTAAATCAGTTTTGACATTAGTATTCTCAATTTCAACATTATTAGCAAGAGGAACAAAAACAGTAGAACTAGTTGAAGCAATACTAGGAGAAGAGAAATCATACCCTAAAACGGTTCAATCTGAAGCAGATTTCTGAATACTAAGCATTTCATCAAACTTAGTGCTTGAAGTCCTTTCCAGTTGAGCTCTGACTTGGAACAGTTCTGCCTCAAGCTTCTTGATCTTTTCAGCCAAGAAGTTATTTTCAAACCTCAGTGCTCCAATAGTCTGATTTTATCACATCACTAAGCTTCTTGGTGGTCAACCTATACAACTTCTCATACTTTTCTGAGACCTTGTACAACTTTGCATAGGCTGTGTGGATGTCATCTTATTTATCCATCTACTCAAACTTGGACTCCACCAATTCCTCTTCTTCATCCACATCTTCAACAATCCCCTCAATAGGATTGACAGTGGCGGTGAAGGCATTTAGGATTCCGTCATCCTTATTGTTGAAATCATCTTCAGGCTCGGATTCACTCAAAGTAGCAGCAATTGCCTTGCTTTTCCCAATGGTCTTGAGATATGTAGGGCTCTCTCGTTTCACATGACCGAAATCTTGACACCCAAATCATTTAGGTCCTGAAGGAACAGTGTATTGACCACCATCCCTAGCATCCTTCTTCCCTTTATCTTGACTTTTGAACTGTGAGGAGCTAGATTGTCTACAGTCCTTGTCGAAGCCCTTTCCATTTGCATTCTTTATAAACTTCTTGAATTGCCTAGTGATGTAGGACTTCATCTTAGAATCTTCATTGTTTGAGGACTCATCAGTATCACTGCTTTTGGCCTTCAATGCCATACTCTTGCCTTTACCCGACTTGCCAATTCTTGTTAAACCTAACTCATAGGTCTGCAGATTACCAACCAGCTCTGTCAGAGGAATTTTGTCGATATACTTTGATTCCTCGATTGTAGTAATCTTTGCATGGAATCTCTCGGGTAGAGATCTGAGCACCTTTCCCACAATCTTGAGTTCAGGAATGGTTTCTCCAAAATTGAAAGCTGAGTTCACTATGTCCTTGAGCTTGGCATAGAACTCATTAAACAACTCATCCTCCTCCATCTTGATTTCTTCAAAAATTGTAGTGAGCCTCCGAAACTTTGAATCTTTGACAGCCTTGGTTCCCTCATAGGTTGTTTGGAGAATGGTCCAAACTTCCTTTGCAATTTCAGTGGAGGATATCTTCTTGAACTCCTCATTGGTGATCGCACTGAATAAGGCATTCAATGCTCTGCTGTTGAAATTTGCCGCCTTGATCTTAGCATCATCCTAATTGGCCGGCACTTCCTTTGGCTTGGTCTAGCCAATCTCTACAGCTTGCCACACCTTCTCATCTACAGACCGCAGGAAAGCTTTCCAGTATGCATAGTTTGTGCCATCAAATAAATAAGGTATAATGAGAGACTGTCCTCTATCCATGACAAATAGGGGTCAATGGATCACACAGCAAAGATTAAAACCTAATCAGAGTGTGCCTGTTCTGATACCACTTGATAGGCCAAGAACATATTGACCTATTGTGATGAATTAATTGATTAATTAACCAAGTTTATTAATTAATCAAATTAACATGCAAACGCGTGGTAGCACAAACAAATCACCAATTAAACTAAGTATGCAGCAAAAAATAAATTGACACGGTGATTTGTTTATGAATAGGGAAAACCTACACGGCAAAAACCCCACTGGGTGATTTTAAGGTCACTACTCCCAAGAATCCACTATTATCACAACAAACGATTACAAGTAAAGGAATCCCAATACCTTATACCAACTTACAGTACGTGACTAACCAATTGCGCGAATCCCAGCATGCGATTTCAATCACCAACTAGGGAAGGTTGTTAGGTGCAAAGTTCTTCATATCACCACACAATGAAGATCCAGAAGATGCTTGGGCATAAAACCCTACGGTGTACAAACACAGCAACTTCTTCACAAGAAACATGAATTATGGCAAATTCTGTCTCCGGTCACAATTTGCTTGAACAAATTTTGCTCAACACTTGTGTAACTTGTTTCACCTTTGACGGCTCTTAAAATAATCTTTTTACATGTCTAGGGTTGTGAGAAAAGAAAGCTCAAACATACAATCACGGATTGAAGTCAAAATAAAACTGAAACACTGTTTTTCATAAATCTCGACAGATGCCTATCTATCGAGCTGCAAACAGCCACGAGGTTGGAACAGCTCTTCAAGCTCAATAGATGGCTAGCTGTCGAGCTTTAATGACAGACACTTTTTAGCTTGAATCTTGGACAGACTTGCATGGCTTCAACACTTGATCTTGAAACAAAGTTTCATGAAGTATTAAACACATCCTAGATCTACCAAAATACAAGTAAAGTGCATTTTCTCAAAGGATATGCCAATTACATAAAATAGTGACATATATTCCTAAAAAGTGAATCACATATGTCCTAACATTTATTTATTTCTGAAATGCAACATTTGAAAAAACCAAGCAACCAACGATAGATTTTTACGGCTTACACAGTTCCAAACTGACAAGCCAAAATTATTACATAGAAAAAGTCTGTTACACACCGTGTGTAACCCTTATTGCATTACCATTCAGAGTGCAATTCATGAAGAAACAACTGCAACTAATTAATGCACCTGAAGCTCTTAGCTGCTAAGTTAGCTAGGTCTTTTTAGGAGTGAACCAACTTAGTTACAAATTGTTCAATGTTTTATCATAACTTCAACCTTGGTCAACCGCTTCATTGGCCAATGTCTTCCATTTGTATGCATTTTTCATAATCTCTTTCCCTCTCTCCCCTTCCATCATTTCCCTTATGCAATTTTCTATTGCTTCTCTCTTGACTAACCCTTTCTCATCGGCTGGAGCTTTAAGTCCCATCTTCCAAACATCCATAATATACTTTGCATTTGTTGGTTGATCTGTCCATTGTGGCACTGCAACCATTGGAACACCAAAGCTAAGAGCTTCCAAAGTAGAGTTCCATCCACAATGTGTCACAAAGCATCCCACTGCCTCATGTGTTAATACCTCGAGCTGGGGACAGCAATGAACCACAAGTCCTTTCTTTGAAGTCTCTTCCACAAAGTTTTTGGGGAGCTTTGCCTCTTCAGATGCTCTTACCACCCACGAGAAGTAGCTGTTGCTTATTCTCAAACCCCAAGCTAGTTCTTCCATTTGCTTTGCATTAAGAGCGGCCAAACTTCCGAAAGATACATATACAACCAACCCTTTTGGATGATTATTTAGCCATTTCATGCAAGCATTGCTGTTTGGTTTGAAGATGCAGAAACCATAGTCTTTGTCATCTTCAATCCGCTTGTCTAAGAACATAGACGGTACGGTTGGTCCTATAGTTCTCAATGGCCATATCTCTGTCATCCAATCCACTACCTACTAACAATTTTATAGTACCAAGCATAAAAATTATGTAATTCGAATAAAAAATCTCTCAAAAAGAAAACAAAAGAGGAAAGTAACATATACAATCTCAGTTTATTTGCTAAATTACCTCTGGCTCCAGCTCATATAAAGTGTTGCAAAGGACCCAGTCAGCTTTATCAACATTGGAAAATTGGCTCACAAGCATATCAGTGACAGCAGGATAGGTGATAGAATCATAAATGAAAGATGGTATGTCTTGGGGTTGAACTGGTGGCAACCCAGGAAGGAAAATTTTTGGCTCTGAAAGAGGGAGTTTCAGCAACCCTTTATGAACATGGTAGTATATATTATGAACAGCACAAGATTGAGTGAAAAACACAGCACCAACTAAGCCAAACTTTTTGGCTACGTCAAGAGCCCAAGGTAAGAAAGCATCATAAACAATACAATCAACAGGGTTGCCCGAACTAGAAAGCTTCTCAAGGAACTCAGCCAGAGTCTGTGACCCCACTTGCCAAAATCGCTCCAAATAGGCCTGGATGCTCTCTGCATGAGCAATCCCACCTTCATCAAAGCCATCAGAGATGGTCTCTAGGGCAATGGAGCTGGCTTCTTTGTGAATGGTTTTGGACATGGAGCGTGTGGTAACTAGAGTAACTTTGACTCCTTTGTGCTCCAAATGCTTGGAGAACTCGAGCATAGGATTAAGTTGGCCTTGGGTTGGATAGGATAACACCAAACAATGAGCTTTGTAGGCAATATTCGTTTCCTTCTCCATTTCTGCTAGCTAACACAGGTTACAACTTTGAACTGTGTTATAAGTAGTGTTGAGAGAGTGATAAAAATATATATGAACATGAAGGGCACAATTTCATGGTTTTAAAAACCGGATCAGTCAAAGAACTGAAAATGTGGAGTGATTTTCAGTTTTTTTGTCATATCGGGTTAAATTGATAGTCGAACTGATGACATCATAAGTAAGTAATTAATAATTTTAAAATTTTAAAAAATTAAAAATTAAAAATTTATAACTAATAATAGTTAGTTTTAAATATATATATTTGAGTTTAGTTTTCTCATACTATATTTAGAAAATTAATCTATATAACTTATATATAAGAAGTTGTATTTATTAAATATCAAATTAACTCTAATAAAAAAAGAATTAAATTAACAATAGATAATAACAAAGTTGTAGTAAGGATGATTTATTATGTGGGTTCTAGTTAGCTCAACTGGTAAAATCTCTAATAGTTGTATAAGAGATTTGGGATTCAATCCCTACTTATACAAAAAAACTGATTAGTGTCTTGGTCTGATGATAGAGGTATCATTAGGAGTGGACATCATAAGTTGGAACTCTCTCAAAAAAGGTTGATTTATTATTATATTTATATATTTAGTACTTATATAATTAGTCCCACTTTTTTTTTTTTTTTTTGCTTTAAATCTGGTGTTGTAGACTTGTAGTGTTTTTTTTTTTTTTTTTGATTGGTCAAGAACACTTGTAGTGTTGTGGTTATCTAGGAGCACCATGCAAATAACCCCACTAAATGAGCTGTAAAGTAACGTGGGTATCTAGATCTAGGAAGTACAAAGAAAAAAAGTATTAATTAATAAATACACCCCCTCATTAAATATCACACTTACCTCACCTAACTCCACTAATTATGAGAAAGTATAACATGTTTCCGTAATACCAAAATCGTAAACACAAAATAAAACCCAATTTGTAATATAGATTTGTTCATCAAAAAATTTGGAATATAGATTTCTCTCAGATTACAAGATTATCAAACTCAAAGATTACAACGTAAAGATTACAAAACTCAAAGATTACAAGATTTCCCTCATATTACAAGATTTCACATAGCTCAAACTCAAAGATTCCAATCTTATTTTCCGATCTATGAAATTGAAAGCAACAAAAAAAAAAAAAAAAAAAAAAAAAGATCCAAAGGATAAACCTAACCCATCAACAATCCAAATGCAATTTAAAAAACCAGATTCACCATTGTTGTACTGCAAAAGCCTTAAACCCAGCACCCAAGTATAAAAACCCAGCCACCCTGCCTCCTACCACCACTAACAACCTATAAATCTAGCAATACCAAACCTCAAAATTTCAGCCCACCATAGTTTTCCATCCACCACTACACAAATCACAAAAAATAAAATCCATCAACCATAGCAGATCCGGTCATTCACACTACGAACACCTTCAACACCACAACAAATTATTGCAGAGTTCTTAGGAAACCAAGTATCGAACTAAAAAAAAAAGTGGAGAATGAGAAGCCAAGAACGATGAACCTGTAAGAAATGGCGACAAACTGAGAGAGTGAGAGTGAGGGTATGGATAGCGGTCAACTGAGTGAGTGAATGAGTGTGAGGGTGTGGCCGACTGGCCGGCGGCAAAGAGATGTTCGAGTGAGAGCTTGAGAGTTGAGAGTGGAGAGATGTGGCTGAGATGAGAAATGAGAATCTGAGATTGATTAGATTTAGGGTTTAGAAATAGGGTTATATATATAGTTAGAGAATTTTAGTAATTTAACTATAATCGGTCGGGGTCGAGGTTGGGTTTGGGGCGGGTATTACTAAAACCCGCACTCGACCCGAAATCGTTTCGGGTTTGATACTTAAAACCCAAACCCGACCTTACTGTTTCGCGGGTCGGGTACCCGCGAGTCAGGTGGGTTTTGCCATCCCTATTGAAGAAGCTAAAGGATATCCACCTCAAGAAATAATGAAGGATCACACTCTCTTTGTAAAACACATATAATGGTTCCAAAATTTTTTTTTACCTATATTTAATATTCTTTTTTTTTCCCCTCTTTTTGTTGTTCAAAATGATAGTGCTTTGATCTATCATCAAACATACCAATAGCCGGTTCAACCATACCAGTTCCCGGTTTTTAGAGTTGAAGTGGCTGGATTTTTATTATTCCTAGTTTTTGGCTCTTTTTAAGTTATTTGTCATAACCAGATTGGATTAATAGCAGGTTCCCGATTGAATTGGTCGGACCAGCCGATTCGATCTGGTTTTTAAAACCATGCACAATTTGTATACGAAATTTTGTGGTGGTGGGTTGTCGCTTTTTTTTATGAATATATATATTCTCATAAAAAATACTAAATATGAATATACACAGAGAGCCAGAGTCCATGCCGTCTCTGTTTGCATACCAAAAAAGAAATGTCATATTAGATCAGTAATGAGACTTTATAAAATTTACTTTTAATTTTATAATTTTTTTTTGTCCAATTGCCTTTCTGTATAGGCTTTGTGGATTGATGATCTAATAAATTGATCCTAATGGTTACTTATGGAGTTTTTTGACAATTAGTTATGTATTTAGAAATGGGTAAGGTTAAGAAATAAATCACATGATAGGAGGAAACAGTCTACCAGAAGAAGATAGGTATGTAATAAGTTGTTATTGAATTATGATGTTTAAGTAGTAACATATAACTTCTTGTTATATGCCAGGTGGAACCCAACCAGGATGATCGTCTCAAGTGGAACCCAACTAGGATGATCATCTTAAACAACCAGATATAGTAAAATAAGAGAGAGAGAGAGAGAGAGAGAGAGAGAGAGAGAGAGAGAGAGAGAGAGTACGTTGCTAAAAAAATGGGGCTGTTATTGGGTACTCCTAGTCCTAGGGTAGGGAGGGGAGTATAAAGTACCCAATAACTTTTCACTAAAATGATGTATGGTTGGACTCGGACAAAATTACCAAAAGGGACTGAGGAGGCCTATAATTTTTTGAAAAAAATATAGCAATAGTACCTACATTTAGAATTGGTTTGGTATTAGTTTTTAACTTTTAGTTTTTATGTACAGTTTTTTAAAACCTCACTTTGTCCTGTCCTTTTTCACTTTATTAGTTTTTTTCAAGAGACAAATATACTTTAGCATTCTTTTGGTAAAAAATTTTAAACAAAAAGCTAGATATATAGTTTGTTCCCAAACAAGCACTTAATGAACATATTTAACTTTAAAAAATAATATATATATATATATATATATATTTATATATATTTGGCTGGACTTATAGCCACGTTTAGGAACGCGACTATAGCTAACCTATAACTGCGTTTTTAAAACATGGCTATAGTTTAAGTGTATAGCCTTGTTCATAAACGTGGCTATAGGTCTAGCCATTTTTTTTAAAGGACCTATAGCCGTGTTTAGAAAATGCGGCTATAGTTAACCTATAGCCGCATTTTTAAAATGCGGTTATAGGTTAAGTCTATAGATGCGTTCATAAACGTGACTACAGGTCTAGCCAAATATATATATATATATATATATATATATATATATATATATATATGTTTTAAAGGAGGATCTATAGCCGCGTTTAAAAAGCACAGCTGTAGGCTAAGTTTATAAAATATTAAATATTACTATTTATAAATATTTATGTATAAAATTATATTATTATATATAATAAAAGTTGGGCTTAAGCACCGTGGATGCACCAAGTGGCGGCACCAAATTGCAAAAATTTTCTTAGATATTTTAAGAAAAAATATTTATTAGTTTTCTTCAACTATAATTTCTAAGTGAATAAAAATCTTAATTTGATTAAAGTTGAATTACACTTGCAGTATTTCTAAGTGGATAAAAATACAACAATGTAGTGTTTAATTTGTTCTTTTCTTTAGTTTATTTTGTCTAAGGTTGCAACGTAGTGTTTAGAATTTTTGTTTAAAAAATTCTATTCAATTAATACTAGTCGCTAACCCGTGCGATGCACGGGATAGTTAAATAAAAGGACAATTAACCAACATCACGTTAAGGTAAAAGAATTAGTGAAATTTTTATAAGAAAGATTTTTATAAAATGTTAATACCATATGTATATGCTTATATTGTTAATGTCTCACTGCAGGTACATAATTACTGAAACCTACAAAGTAATTTACAATTCTTAAATTAATAAAACAAAATTCCTAAAAGTTATATATATACACACTCAAAACTGATATAAACTATAAAGATAAAAACAAATCTTATTTAGTCGTATTAATAACAATATAAACAATTCAAAACATGGAATATTATCAAATTTATAACACATAATTCCATTATCTTTTACGTTGAATCCAAACAAATAATTAATTGAAATTAATCCAAACAAATAATTAATCAACCAAAAATCAAAACTTTAATTAAGAAAACAAAAAATCACATGAACCCAAAATAAAAATTCTCAATAAAGAAAAAACATATAAGGTAAAGAATTAAGATCAACCTACTAAGTTGCAAATACCAAAAACCCTAAAACTTAAACCTTCCAAATTTTATAGAATCCCCAAATTCTACTTCAAAACCAAACAAAACCCTTCAAATTCAAAAAATTCATATATAATATACCAAATAAAAATTTACCACACCTTGGGTTGGAAGACATAGGTTGCAGTTTTGATTTTTCTCCAAAAAATAGAGATGCTTTATCTGCTGTATATAATATAAAATAATTATTAGAAATTTCAACCCAAAAACCAAACCCACAAAAACACTATCAAAATATAGAGATTAACCCAAATACTTAGAAGAAAATAAATTCTAAACATAACAAAACAATAAGATAAAATGAAAATTTCAAGCACATATGAAAGCAAATAAAAAAGACAAAACCTAAGTTTTTTTTTTTTTTTAGTTGAGTCTCTCTCTTTCTTATTTTTTTAATTTTAAAGTGAAGTTAAATTTAGGGTTTTGAGATGGTAATTGCTAGGGTTTTAAGGAGAAAAGAGAGAGTCCTACCAGGAGTCTAAATAATATAAACAATTCAAAACATGGAACATTATCAAATTTATAACACCTAATTCCATTATCTTTTACGTTGAATCCAAACAAATAATTAATTGAAATTAATCCAAACAAATAATTAATCAACCAAAAATCAAAACTTTAATAAAAAAACAAAAAATCACATGAACCCAAATAAAAATTCTCAATAAAGTAAGAACATATAAAAATTTACCACACCTTGGGCTGGAAGACGTAGGTTGCAGTTTTGATTTTTCTCCAAAAAATAGAGATGCTTCATCTGCCATATACAATATAAAATAATTATTAGAATTTCAACCCAAAAACTAAACCCATAAAAACACTATCAAAATATAGAGATTAACCCAAATACTTATAAGAAAATCAATTCTAAACATAATAAAATAATAAGATAGAATGAAAATTTTAGGCACATATGAAAGCAAATAAAAAAAGACAAAACCTACGTTTTTTTATTTATTTATTTTTTATTTTTACGTGAGTCTCTCTCCTTCTTATTTTTTTAATCTTAAAGTGAAGTTGAGTTTAGGGTTTTGAGATGGTAATTGTTAGGGTTTTAAGGAGAGAAGAGATTTTGGTATTTTTATGCAAAAAACGTTATTTTAGGTCTAGGTGATTTATTTCCTTGTTTTTAGGCTCTTTTAATATTTTTTTAGGTCAAATTTGGTTCCTATTATGATTAGGTATTAATTAGGGCTTATTTTAGAATATATTTTCTTGTCCATCAAGTTTTATGAAGCCCTTAAATAGGCCTCCAAGTTTGTATACGTTTTTTAATATTATTGTTATAAGATATAAAATCTAAAATAAAAAGAATCAAAAATAAAAATAAAAATAAAATAGTGATGATGTGGAAAATTGTGAGAGCTTCAAAAGTTTCGGTTTTATATATATATATAGATTAGCTTTAGACTTTTTGTTGATATAAAATTCTTCAATGTGGATATATAACTATTTCTATGTGGTGTCATTGTACTGTAAATAAAATATGTTGATGTTCATTGTTTCTCATAGACTAGCCTTTCGATTTGTGTCCTTTTGCCTCCTTTGTTCCTTTGTGTTCATCATCATGAACTTGATGCTTTTAATACTTTTGACCATTATAAGTACACTTATTACCTATCAAGAAATATATGGTGATGTGAGGTTTAGAGTTTGTGAGTTGGTGTTATGTTAAATAATAGAAATAACTTGTAAATTGAGGGAAAAGTAGAGGAAGTGGGCTGGGCATATGCTGTTGTAGGTTGTGTCTGCAGTTTTGTCAATCCAACCAAATCCATCATAGTCATAAAAAATAACTCAGCCCAATGCCATAGGGGTGGGCTTAGGAAGTCTAGTTGAGCACAATTCTGTCAGACTTGGACCAAAATAAAGGGGCTTATATTGAACATTTAATCATGTAAGCACATTATTTAAGAAGATATTGTAATTTAGACAATTGCACCTAACATTTCAACGTTATCAAAAGAGTAATGTTAGAGATACAAACTTTTTTACAAATTTTTTTACAAATTGATGATGTGGTGAAAGGTTATTGGTTAATGAAAAAGTGATGTTAATGATAGGTCTAGATAAAAACTAATAAGAAGTTAGCCACATCAACAGTTTATAAAAATATTGTAAAATAGTTTGTAACTGTAATATTACTCTTATCAAAACTACTATTCAAAATGGCAAAGAATAAGACCAAATGAGAAAAAGAAGATTGTGGTTCAATGATGCATGATCATAAGAAAAAGGGTCCATCAATGGCTAAGACAACTTCTAAAACAACTTCAAGTGCAAGTAGATGCATATAACATGGTTAAGAGCACTTGCACTAATAAGTGTAAAATAGAAAAAGTTGCAAATTTTACACAATTTTACTCGTTTTTGCTCAAAAACTACCCACATCAGTTTGTCTAAAACACTGTTTATATGCAAAATTGCTACAGTAACCGTGCATATATGAACAGTTACTGTAACTTTCTATATGATTTTTTTTCTCTCTCCTCTCCCTTGCCTTGTTAGACTCTCTCTCACCCACTCTTCAATGCGAAGAAGCCGTTGACCACTGTTAGGTTCTAAAGATTTAGGATTTTATGTATTTAGAACTCTAATGTGTAATATTGGCAAACCATGATCAAAACAATATGTTTAGTCTTGTTTAGGCTTGCTCAAAGTTGATTAAATATTGTAAAGTTGGAATCGAGTGGCTGTAGATGTATTGGAGCATTTCGGCCTGGCTCGATCGATCGAAGGATAGACTCGATCGATCGAATCTCGGGTCAGATGCGTTTTCTGCAGAGTTCCAGCTCAGCCCAAACTCTATTTAAACGCCTTGGGGTTCAAGTAAAACACTCCTATTTATAAGGAAAACCCTTGAACGTTTTTGGGACTAGTGAGAGTGAGATTAGAGTGCCTCTTGTGCCTCATTTTATTAGGGTTTTGTACCCAAACCTCTCTAAGTCTTTGTTGCTCATATTTGCTGTTTATGTGAATCTCTTGTGAGATCTTTGAGGAGCTTTCCTTCACATAAACTTAGGGTTTTCAAGGTAGAGATTATTTTAACATCTTGAAGATCATTACAGTTGCAACCATTGAAGCTTAAAAGAAAAACAAGCGGGGAGCTTATAGCTGATAGAGGAATTAAAAGAAAGAAGTAGTCCGTGGATTCGGAGCCTGCGCGTGGTCGTGTCAGGAAGTTTTACTGGTGGGTAGCATTAGGAAGTCAAGCGGGGAGCTTGTAAGTCCTTTTGTAAGAACTTCAATTCTTTCTTAGTGGATTCCGGTTTGCCTTGAGGATCGGTGGGTAAAATCCTCCCCAGGTTTTTCCGTGTGGTTTCCTGGGTGATCATATCATTGTGTTCTTTATTATTTCCGCTGCTTTATATATTTTATATGCATGATATGATTTTGTGATTGTTTTAACCTAGAATTGTTTAATTTGACTAAGTAACAACTTGGCTAATTAACTAGGCTACGCAATCTGGTTGTTTTTAAGGGGTCTAAAACCGTTCAAGTGGTATCAGGGCGGGTAGCTCTTTTGGTTTAGATTTTTTGATCTAAGAGCTGATCCTTGACCCCTGTTGTCATGGATAATTTGAAGTGTCTTTCTGATCATGTTTTTGTTCATGCTTCTGCTGATTTTGTTGATACCTGTGATGTTTTGAATAAAAATGACACTATTGTTTCTGCTGATTTTTTTGAAGCTTTTGAAACTCTTCGTAAGGAATTATCTAAATCTTTGAAAATTTCTAAGAAATTCAAGGAAGAGTTAAAATTGGCTAATCTTGAAAAAGAGGAATTGCTTGTTAGATTAGATGAATCTAATAAAAAGAATGAATATTTAAGAAATCAAATTTCCTCTCAAGATGAGAAGATGAAAAGCTTGGCATAAGAATTAGTTGAATCTAAATCTAAAATTGAAAATTTGACTAATACCAAGCCTGCTAATGATAACAGAAGTGTTTCTGTTTCTCTTAAGCCTAAAACTAAAAAAGTTTATATCCCTCCTTTCAAGAGGAATAATAAAGAAAAGGCTTATTGTGCTAGGTTAGACAAAGGTAAAAGTTCTGATGTTAACGCTGAAGTTTCTAAACCTAAGTCTGAACCTACTGTTAGAGAGCATAATAAATCTGTTTTTATGCCTATTTGTCACCGTTGTGGTGTTGTTGGTCATATTAGACCAAATTGTTCTTTGTTGAGGCAAAAACAAAAATCTGAGACTAGATTTGCTGTTAGGAATACTGATGTTCCTAAATTTGTTCCTATTTGTCACTTCTGTGGTGTCTCCGGTCACATTCGTCCTAATTGTCATTAGTTGAAATCTAAGTATTCTGTATGTCAATCTAGGATATGTGATGATATTTCTCATGCCATAAGTCCATATAAATTGTTTCATATTCTTTTGAAGAATTTGAGCTTGTTGGCTTGTGAAAGGAATTTGCAGGATTTTAGTCTGTCTCAGAAGATTGGTGTAATCCCTCAAATACACTCTGCTTCTCATGGATTTTCACCTACAAAGCCGAAGACTCGTGCTATATGGGTGAGAAAAGATCCTTTAAGGTGAGTGTTGCTGACTTGTCCCTGTTTTAATTCTTTCTATTGTTTGTGGACATGTCTTGTTTCTGTTTTTGGTTGTTTTTTTTTTTTTTTCTAGGTTGTTTTTTTATTAAAAAAAAATCGAAAAACATTGAAAAATTTCAAAAAGACAAAAATATTTTAATTTGTGTCTTGTTTTATTTTTCTTGAGGATTACATGAGTTTTGATATCTCTCTTGATTTAGAACATGTTTGACATTGTGGAGAAACTTAATAGTTTGTGCTAAGCTATTTTTGATTTTGTGTGAGGATGTACTAGTTTGTACATGTACTCAAGGGTTAATTAAGAAATTGATATTTCTTGTTTGTGTACCCTATATAGCTTAGTTAAGCACTGTCATGCATTGCATTTGCATTGATCATTTAGCACAATGTGTGTTTTTTTTGTCATAAATTTTTTTCAAAATCTCAACAAGTGGTTATAACGTTTGTTAAAACCAAAAAGATTTTTGTGTTTTGTATTATAGATCTTGGATTTATAATCAAGGATTGGCCATATTATTTTTACATAACATGTTTATGTATTTTGTTTAGCTTGGATGAGCTTATTTTATTGCACTTTACTAGTTTAAGTTTTGTAGTGCATGTTGTGTGGGAAAGATGTTTATAGTATTTATCACTTTGTCTTAATCTTGAAGTCACATGTTTTTGATTGACGGACTTGATCCTTTTGAGAAAGGCATAAATAACCATCTCACCACTATTCTCTAGCAAATCATGAACACCTTAGTGCATATCATAAGATTTAGTGCTCGAGAAAGTGTAGCACATGCACAAAAAGAACATAAGGTGTAGCCTCAATTTATTTAATTCAAACCGGTGTGTACTATTAGGCTTGATGCCAATTTACTTAATTCAAACCGGTGTGTACTATTAGGCTGAATGCCAATTCATATATAAATAAGAGGCAAAAATGCAAGAAACTTACATGATTGCAAGCTTTAGATCTAGGAGATGTGAGAGTTATAGGATGTAACTCTTTAGATGATAGAATCTTTCAAATTCTATGTAATGAATTTTGTAGACTTTGTGATTAATTACTATTCACATATCACCTCACATGTATCTCAAGCTTTTGCTAGTTGCACACACTACGCAAGTTACTCTTTGCTAAACTTGGTACATTATATTGTGTGTGATTTTGTTGTGGCCATCCAATATTAAAAGTTCCTTGATTTTAATGCAAAATGTGTTTCAAGTTTGAAAAATTTGAAAATATCTTGAGATTTGTGCACAACATATTTGTTGCTTGAGAAAATTAAATGGGAAGATGATTGAAACTTGTGTTTGAGAAAATTGGGTTTAAAAATTTTGGGTTTTTGAAAAAGCATTCCATCTCATACTCATGCATTTTGTATTCATTATTCAAATGCTTTGAGGAGTTGTTTCAAAATTGGGTTTGCAATTTTCAAAACTGTGATTTTCCCCAAAATTCAGTGTGCTTCTGCCCATTTCGATCGATCTAGTGTGTTTTTCGATCGATCGAAAAAGTGTCTCAAAATGTGTTAAAATGACTGTTTCATTCGATCGATCGAATGTATTTTTCGATCAATCGAAAGTCATGAATCAGGTTTTTAAAATGGGTTTGTTCTTGATCTGAATTGGGGCTTTTGTGAAATTGAGTTGAATTTGATGAAATTGGCTTGTTGTTTGGATGTAATTAAGCATTATACTCTGTGAGTTGTGTTATGTGATGCTCAATTCATCAATTTGTTTAAAAATTCAACAAGTGGTTTTCAATTTTTGGGGTTTTTGGTAGAAATTCCCTGCTCGAGCCAATTTCGTCAATTTGATCTCAATTGAACTTAGTTTTACTGCATTAGAACATGCATCATGACATATTTTCTCATGCATCTTTTATGTTTAGGATTCACATGCATTGCATTGATTTCTGTATCCATCTTGCAATTTTGCAGTTATATCTCTTATTGTTTTCACACATAGCATGCATACACTTTGCTACATTGGGTACTCAACTTGATCAAAAATTGATTGATTAATTTTTGAGCGATGTACTTTCTAGTATATGCCTTTTTTATGTGTGAACTGTAGCAAATATTTTTCTTAAGAGATATGATGGATAATCAATGTGCAAATATTTTCTCTACTCATGCAACTGTTTATGGGTCACATAATGCCATGTTTGTATTTTATTGAAAGAGAGAATATTTTTTCTTCATGTGTATCCTCACCTTAGTTTTTAACTTTGGTTTGTGTGTTTTTATCTTTGGTCCTGCTAGTGAGGATGTTCCTGATCCTGTTGGTGTTGCTGCTGCTGCTGATTTTCCCCCACCCCCTTTATTTTTCCCTAAAACTGTTTTTCCCACAACTTGTTTTGTTTTTCCTATTTTTATAGGGGGAGAAAAGTTTTTTTTAACCTGTGTTGTTCATAGGGGGAGCTGTCTCTATTTTCTATAGAGTTGAATTGTTTTGTGTTCCCCTTGATTCTCTATTTTCTCTTATCCTTTATTGCGTATGTTGACTGTTTACTCTTTGTATGAGTTGTCTTTGTCAATACGTGACAAAAAGGGGGAGAAATTGTTGATTTATGGGAATCTTGTTTGTCTTGTTTAGGGGGAGTTGAAATTATTTTTGAAAGGGAAGAAAATAAAAACTTTTTGTTGTATCTAACTTAGGGGGAGAGTTAAGTTACTTATGTTTTTATTTATGTTTCTTGTTTCACTTCTTATTGATTTATACTTATGAGTTCTTCATTGGTATGTCTTTATTTTGTGCTATGTGAAATCAAGAATTTATTTTTGTTGGTTTACTGTTTTTCTGTCACACATGCGTTTATGCGTTTGTTGAGTGTTTCAGGAATATACAGGTGCATTCGATTTGGCTGCTGTCTATACTTGCAACTGATGGATAGTAGTTAGGTTGGATTTTTTGTTATGAGCATTATTTTTGTAATGGGCTTTTACTTTGTAAACTTTGAGCTTTTAGTTTGTGTTTTGTCACGGATTGCCAAAGGGGGAGTTTGTTAGGTTCTAAAGATTTAGGATTTTATGTATTTAGAACTCTAATGTGTAATATTGGCAAACCATGATCAAAACAATATGTTTAGTCTTGTTTAGGCTTGCTCAAAGTTGATTAAATATTGTAAAGTTGGAATCGAGTGGCTGCAGATGTATTGGAGCATTTCGGCCTGGCTCGATTGATCGAAGGATAGACCCGATCGATCGAATCTCGGGTCAGATGCGTTTTCTGCAGAGTTCCAGCTCAGCCCAAACTCTATTTAAACGTCTTGGGGTTCAAGTAAAACACTCCTATTTATAAGGAAAACCCTAGAACGTTTTTGGGACTAGTGAGAGTGAGATTAGAGTGCCTCTTGTGCCTCCTTTTATTAGGGTTTTGTACCTAAACCTCTCTAAGTCTTTGTTGCTCATATTTGCTGTTTATGTGAATCTCTTGTGAGATCTTTGAGGAGCTTTCCTTCACATAAACTTAGGGTTTTCAAGGTAGAGATTATTTCAACATCTTGAAGATCATTACAGTTGCAACCATTGAAGCTTAAAAGAAAAACAAGCGGGGAGCTTGTAGCTGATAGAGGAATTAAAAGAAAGAAGTAGTCTGTGGATTCGGAGTCTGCGCGTGATCGTGTTAGGAAGTTTTACTGGTGGGTAGCATTAGGAAGTCAAGCGGGGAGCTTGTAAATCCTTTTGTAAGAACTTCAATTCTTTCTTGGTGGATTCCGGTTTGCCTTGAGGATCGGTGGGTAAAATCCTCCCCAGGTTTTTCCGCGTGGTTTCCTGGGTGATCATATCATTGTGTTCTTTATTATTTCCACTGCTTTATATATTTTATATGCATGATATGATTTTGTGATTGTTTTAACCTAGAATTGTTTAATTTGATTAAGTAACAACTTGGCTAATTAACTAGGCTACGCAATCTGGTTGTTTTTAAGGGGTGGGCTGGGCATATGCTGTTGTAGGTTGTGTCTGCGGTTTTGTCAATCCAACCAAATCCATCATAGTCATAAAAAATAACTCAGCCCAATGCCATAGGGGTGGGCTTAGGAAGTCTAGTTGAGCACAATTCTGTCAGACCTGGACCAAAATAAAGGGGCTTATATTGAACATTTAATCATGTAAGCACATTATTTAAGAAGATATTGTAATTTAGACAATTGCACCTAACATTTCAACGTTATCAAAAGAGAAATGTTAGAGATACAAACTTTTTTACAAATTTTTTTACAAATTGATGATGTGGTGAAAGGTTATTGGTTAATGAAAAAGTGATGTTAATGATAGGTCTAGATAAAAACTAATAAGAAGTTAGCCACATCAACAGTTTATAAAAATATTGTAAAATAGTTTGTAACTGTAATATTACTCTTATCAAAACTACTATTCAAAATGGCAAAGAATAAGACCAAATGAGAAAAAGAAGATTGTGGTTCAATGATGCATGATCATAAGAAAAAGGGTCCATCAATGGCTAAGACAACTTCTAAAACAACTTCAAGTGCAAGTAGATGCATATAACATGGTTAAGAGCACTTGCACTAATAAGTGTAAATAGAAAAAGTTGCAAATTTTACACAATTTTACTCGTTTTTGCTCAAAAACTACCCACATCAGTTTGTCTAAAACACTGTTTATATGCAAAATTGCTACAGTAACCGTGCATATATGCACAGTTACTGTAACTTTCTATATGATTTTTTTTCTCTCTCCTCTCCCTTGCCTTGTTAGACTCTCTCTCACCCACTCTTCAATGCGAAGAAGCCGTTGATCACCAACATCCATCCACCCATACATTAAATTTATCAATATTTAACTTCTAAAGCCTATTCATAAAAAGTTAAATCCATAGTTTAGGTCAGTCAATGAACTAGAAATTTTAAAGTCACATTTAATACCAATACTCATATATATCACTTTTAAAATTCATGAGAACTGTATAATTTCTTGGTTTGTTGGATTGTTATTTTTAGGGACTAAATACTGGAAAATTATTAGGTACTCATAGAGTATTATAAATGCGTACTTCTCATTCTCACATGAATGGTGGGTCCTACCATAAATTTAATTAGTGGAACCTACCATTCATGTGAGAGGATGGAGTACGCATTTATAGTATTCCAGGAATTCACAATAATTTCCCTAAATACTATGAAGGGTGGAAGTTTGTTTTAATGATTCAAATTAAAACGAACAAGGAAATTAATAAAAGTAAGTTTGTAGCCACAGAAAATTCACTGAATTTTTTACAAATCTTTCTTGCATTTGGGTTGTGGTGGAAGTGTGGAACCCAACTGAGAAGAATACTTGAATGTGGATCACTATTTTACTAACACTGCTCACTAAGAACCTAAAAGTCACCGAGTGGCCAAATTTGGTAGAGCTTTGTTTGACTGGTTAATTAATCATTGCAACATGTTGTCAAGTCTTCCTTTTGGGGCCTAGTCTTTTTTTAAAGAACCAGAAAGCACCTATTGGCTATGATATGTTAGAAATGATTAAGAATCAGTACTATGTGCACTTCCACGCACTTTTTGATGAATCGGTTATAAAAAAATAAATAAAAAGACGGGTTGCGTCGCATTGCAGAGTGACCAAACGGGACCCAAAAGGGTCAGTAATCACTCCTCCACATGCAAATAAAATAAGCTATAGCCAAATGAAATCAACAAAATAACCCAAAGCTTGAAAGCTAAGTTCCAAGCTGCTATAGGTTAAATCTAAAGTTCCTACCTCAGCTGTTCCAGTGGCTCACATGAGAATCAGAGTATTACGTAGCCGTAGGATACGGTGGAAGCTCTAAGGATAAATAACTTTAGCATATAATATTTGGAAAGCGGCAGTGATAATAACAAAAATTTCAACATAGTCAAAAGTATGACCAAATCAATTAGATATGGATCGGGCAATATAAATATTTTGTAACAACAGTGAGAGTTAATGGGGAGATGACATTATATATTATAAGCCCGTTTCATATTTAATTTTGTAACATCAAAATTATGAGCATAATTTTTTTGATATATTTTTATTGAAATTCATAGATAAGAAATGTTATATTGTTAATTTTCTTTTCCTGTTTTTGATAATATTGCATTATTACATAATACATATGGAGGGAGTAGTAGAATTAGAGTTAAACATCTAGCAGCATGCAACTACACCCTTTCATATATATATAACCATACCCTTTGCTATTATTAAGAAAATAGTGGAAAAGAAAAAAAAAAAAAGAAAAAAGGAAAAAAAAAAAGTAGAGTGGAAAATGATAAGTAGGGCGGGACTCTAATAATCTTAAAATGTTTTTTTGGGACTCATTTTGGCACAACTTATTTTATTGTCAATTAATTATTAGAGTTTTTTCCTAATGGCAAAGCCAATAATTTATTTTTTGGGAGTTAATTAAATTATAATAATTTCTTTCTTTATACATACTATATATTATATTATACATATATAGAGTACTATAAAAAAACTATCAACAGAGTTTAAGATGTAAATCGAATATTTTATCTTAAACAGAATATTTAATTCATAATAGATGTATAAAAAAGGGGTTTATCAAAATTAATAAATATATACAAAATTTATTAAAAAAATATTAAATACATTTTACCTATATTTTCAATATAAACAGCCAATTATCTATAATAAAAAAATAACCTTGTACTTGGAGATTCTTTAAACATTTTTTTAGAAATTGAAAATTTCTCGTAGAATCTAAAGGATAGGTATTCCTACTTTCTAAATTGCCAGCATCTTTTTTTAAAGAATATATCAATAGTTCTTAATTTACTACAAAAAAACTGGACTTTTGCAGCGTTCTACTCGCCAACGTTGCACTACCGCAATAGCTCTATTGCACTGGTGACAAAAAAGGCCACTATAAATGCACATTTTAGTGGCGTTTTTGCTTTTTTGCGGCGGGCAGAAAACCGCTGCCATATGAGGTTAGAATTTGTGTCAATTGACTTTTAGTGGTGAGCAAAAGGCGCCGCTATAGGGAACCAATTAAAACGGACTCGTTGAACTTTTAGCAGCAGGGAGAAATGTTGCTATATGTGTAAACCTTTTAGCAGCGGGCAAAAACGTTGCTATAGGGCATCATTTAAATCATAATATATGCACCTTTAGCAGCGCTTTTTGATCGCCACTATAGGTTCTTTTTTTTTTTTAGCAGGTATTAAAACCATTATTTTTTTTACAGACCTGTTACAAAGAACCTGTAATAGTTTTAGCTCTACTAACACAATACCACAAATGCAACTAATTAACAACACCACAAATGTCTTCAAACTAACGTAATATTAACATCTAAATATATTATCAAATACATAACAAAAGAAGATATGTGGTCCTTTGTACACAACATTATATTAACTATATAACATTGTTTATATCCATCATAATAAAATTAACAAAAGAAAAGATTTGGTCCTTTGTATACAGAAAGTCCTTCAACACTTAAATTAAACTAATACCATAATCAAAGTTTCAAAATATTTTTCAACACTTGCAAAAAATGTGTTTGTTCAAATGTGGTTCTTTGTACACAAAATGTCCTCAAACACCAGCATAAAATTTATAAGCACCTTGGTTGATGGGATGCATTTGATGATTGTTGGAGAGTTGGGGATTGTAGGATTGGAGGAATGTCCTACATACAAAAAAAAAAAAAAAGGTAATAATTAGGACACAACAATACCAAATATTGGAATCCAAAATTGCCTAATGCATGAGCATTAGAAGGGAAATTTGGAGTTTCAAAGGCTGCAACTACAATATGGAAATCATAGTACAACTATCAAACCCATTCAGTTGTGCAACTCACAAAACTGTGCAACTCATCATTGTTGGATGATGAGGATTTATTTGCAATTACTTTGAATACAGTATTCATTTTTACATATAAATAAAATAAGTACAACCTCAAACCCAACTATTTCACATTGCTTGTTTAATGTGCTAAAATATGATATACTGCTTATTGCCAAAAAACCACACAATCACATATAGATATTTCCAATAACTACTCTATAGATTTACTACTCATGAGTGTTTCTTTACTTATGTGAACTGATGCAGCATAGGCATAAATTATTGAGACATATGAATACTCTATATTATATAACTACTCTACACATTCAAACCATGCCAGGTTGCTAATTTTACATCCTCTTAGCTAAACCATTATTAACCAGTACTCTCTATTGTCTACTGTATATTATTGAATCTTATATCCAAAAAAAGAAGAACTCTACTAGTTTATGATCTTTCTCTCAATCACCATTATATTTGTAAGTACCACATTTACAAAGATAATTGACTCAGCCAATTAGCAGATAGCATTATACTTTCTAAGCCTTCATATGCCAACTACAAATCGGAGCAACTACAGGCCTACAACACTGTGATCTCACCTTGAATCCTTATGACTATACAAAATGAGGCCACATTGCTTATGATTGGAAAAATACCAAATGTTCAATACATTTCAACAAATTACAGAACCAAGCAGTAATCAACAAAGACAATATAGAAAAATAATGTACAAATATTTAAGTTACATGTAGAATTGTGCCCCTTTAGGTTCAGACTAGCAATATTGAAAATGGGCAAAACAAAATGATAACTTAATGCAACAAATCACATCTTACCTACTGAAATAGATACTCTAATTCAGGATTAATGAAAAATAAATCATAATAATTTAATCTAACACATGTTCTGTGCTTTAAAGTTTTTGCTCAGCAAAAACTTTAAAGCACTAAAAATGTTTCAACATGAAGCACCCAGTTGTCATGTTTTCACAATAAACAAAATTCTAGAGGACCTCTGTTTTCAATCTAGAAACTGAGCTTAAAGTCCAGTAGATCAATTAGTGCTTAAATAAATCAAAAATTATATAAGAATGTGCTCTTGGTCTAAATCAAAAACATATCTACATAGATTGCGAACTTCTAATAAAACAAATAACCAACCTGACTACATTGTGAAGTTATTTGTTGCATTTGTTGAAGCATGCAAGCCATTCTTTGCTCCATCTCTTAGAATTGGCTAAGTCTTTCCTTCATTTCGTCAAAAGTTGACAATTTCACCAAGGAAGCCTTCAGTTATGCAACTTCGTTGTCCCTTGATTGACTTGATTGTATTTGAAGGTCCGTGAGAGCACTCTTGCTACTTCGGCCACTTGGGCTTGGACCAAATCCTACCCCACGAATACAACCTTTGCGCTCCTTACCCATCACTTTGGCAGACACATTGCCCGGCGCCCATGCAATACTACTACTTATGTCAGATGATTGCAATTGATTCGAAGGGTTAACCAACAACTCCTTCATTTTATCCTGATATATGAATTCAATGAGCAATTTTTATATAGCATTTAATGAGCAATCATTTATGAATAGTACAAATAAGATTTGAAATTATGGCATAGTAGTACCAACAAGATTTGAAACATGTAAGTACCAACAAGAAACATCTAATTGAAGTAGAAGTTCCTCAACAAACAAAAAATTAAAACAACTATGGAAAGTATTTCAAAACAACTAGCATCACAACTAACATTTCAAAGTATTTCAAAACAACTAACATTTCAAAGTATTTCAATAAAGCTATCCTCTTTAACATGGAAACATAAAGCAATGTTGTATCACACAATTTAAACATATGTTCATCTGTTCTTTAGCCTGTTTGCATGCAGCTGAACCATAAATTGCAGAACTATTTAGATTATGATTTTTAGGTCAAACATAAGAGCTGTAACACCCCAAAATCATAAGCAATAAAAGTTTATTTAATCTTAATAATCCATAAAAATATTACATAAAAGAAACCAGCAACCTTAAATCTCATCACAAATGTCAGAACTCTAATTCACCAAAGACAAAACATCCTCAAATAATTCTCCAATACAATATTTAATGCATAAAAATAACAATAAAGTCCTCAATTCCACAAAATAGTTTGTAATTGCTATCTCCTAAGAATCTCTACTCCAATAATCCCTCTAATGTATCTGTAATGGGAAATAAAAGGGGGTGAGATAACTCAATAAGTGGAATTCACTAACATTAGGGTGTGGGAACAAACCTTTCAAATAAATAATTCTTACAACAATTTCATAACTTGTAACTCATCAATATTTATCATCAAATACTTCATATATATAAACAATATCTTTATATTGTGAGCCATCATAATATATATATATATATATATATATATATATATATTAATACCATCACATAAACAATTTCCTAGACTTTTCTCGTGGTCAACATTTACGCCCCGTTGACAAGGTTGTGATATCCCTTTTTTTTGGGATTGAAACTTCCTTTTCATCCCCTTTCTTAAGGATGGTTCCTTTGGAACCTAGAGGTGCACTCCCTTGCTAAGGAGCTTCCTTTTTGGATCCTTAATAGTATACTCCTTGCTAAGAAGCTATTGAATGTGCATTGTCCCCTTTTCTGGGACTGTCCCTTGCTAAGGACTAGCTACAGTATGATTGTCCCTCGCTAAGGACTACATACCATACTGAGCTTCTACTCACAAGTTGCCATAGGTTTCCAAAACACATTTCAATATGCTCACAAAAATAATCCATTCATAATTCTAAAAAATATAAAGATATATTCACGCATACAAGTTTAAATAAATTCAGGTTGTCCCACAAGTTTTTCATAAAACGAATAGTCAATGTGCACATCAAACATTTATAAAATATCAATTCATATATAAAATATCAACATGTTTCTTTGATATAAAATAGTTTAATAACCAACACTATTTTGAGAAAACCCCCAAAATTAGTAAAAACCACTTACCTCTTAGTTGCAAAATAAAAGGAATCAATCACCCTTGAGTCACAATGAATTAGTAGAATTAGAGCCTAGCAACACCAAAAGTAGGTCCATCAATACACGAATTTCCTACTAAAATATGTTTTCATACTTAGACAATATAATCTTAGACAACACTGATATTTCCAAAATTTTACATTTGTTTACATAACTCTCCAGTTCACTTTCAGCTTTAATCTAATTGTTCTATTTCACGTATTTTTACTATCCATTAATAAGCATGATTGTATTGCAACTCTATAAAACTCTAGCAATTCACTATAGGTCTAGCCATCATATATTCTACTATTCCTTAGAAGCCACATGATATATAAACCTATCTGATCAGCATAATATTTATTTCTATTAGTCAAAGTAGAAGCCACATAATATAGTTTTGCCAAATCAATCTTAGAGCTAATAGAGGACCATATGGCTATACATACTATTCATGCGTAATCAATTTTAAAGCCTGGACCATACGACTATATATAAAAAATTCCTATTATAATATTCTAATCATCAACCCAAAGACCCATAATCCTCTTGATGCTGTAAAGCATAAGGACACTGTTGGACACTTATTTGGACAATGACAATGGCGATGAAAAGAGTGAGACTATAAACAATTATATATAAACCACAAGTAACCTTTTTTTTTCCTTTCACATGGTGACAAACTTGAATTGATAAGTCCAAGCCTATTACCCTATTAGGCATAAATTCAAAGCTTGTGGCCCTTTCCTGACATATTGACTATCCTTATCTAATATAATACAATTATAGGAGCCCTTTTCTATTAGTATAACGATAGTCTAGGTTCATGACAATTGCTAGCTATTGACTATTCAAACTTCTTAAATTTACAGCAAGACAAACCATACCTAAACTACTTGTGCATAGCTGTAGAGAAGAACAGAAACAACTCACTCATGTGTTGCGGCTGAAAACAAAAGGAACTTCTTATGTACATACACGTGTAACTTAAAAAGTAAAAGGCTAGGGTTATCAAGGCCCATATATTTACTTATGCCACCTCACTTGGGCTTCATATCCCATAGTATTTATCTTATTTTTAATATCTTAGACTCAAATCAATTTAATCCATTTAATTGTAGGCCTCCTTTATAATTTACGCATAGTAATTAAATTGGTATCAAAATTATGGGGTGTTACATCCTCCCCCCCTTAAAAAAAATTCCGTCCTCAAAATTGTACATACCTTCATTAATGAACAACTCTGGATAATTTGATTTCATCTCTTTTTCTCGCTCCCAAGATGCCTCCTCCACTGTGTGATTCTTCCAAAGGACCCTAGCCAATGATATGGTTTTGGTGCATAGCACTTGATCCTTGCAGTCAAGAATTTGGATTGGAACTTCCTCATAAGTCAAGTTGTCTTTGATCTTGAGTGGCTCATAGTTCAAAACATGTGAAGGATCTGGGATGTACTTCCTCAGCATGGAAACATGAAACACATTATGCACTCCTGCATGTGTAGGCGGTAAGGCCAACTCGTAGGCAACTTTACCAATGTGTTTTAGGATCTCAAATGGACCAAAAAATTTGGGACTCAACTTCCCCTTCTTCCCAAATCTTATCACACCCTTCATTGGGGCAACTTTCAAAAATACCATATCCCCAACCTCAAATTCAACTTTCCTTCTCGAGTTGTCATAATAACTCTTCTGTCGACTTTGTGCTATTTGCAATCTTTTACGAATCAGATTAATCTTCTCAGATGTCATCTGAATGATTTCTGGTCCCAACAATTTCCTCTCACCAACCTCTTCCCAACACAATGGGGACCTTCATTTTCTACCATACAAAGCCTCATAGGGAGCCATCTCAATACTAGAGTGGTAGCTCTTATTATAGGAAAATTCCACTAAAGATAAGTATTTTTCCCAACTCCCTTTGAAATCCAATACACAAGCCGTTAACATATCCTCCAAAGTACGAATAGTCCTTTCTGATAGACCATTTATTTGTGGGTGGAAGGCTGTACTAAAGCTAAGATTAGTACCCAAAACTTTATGCAGGCTTTCCCAAAACTTAGAGGTGAATCTCGAGTCTCGATCATACACAATTGATGCTGGAACTCCATGAAGACTCACAATCTCATCAATATATATTTGTGCTAGCCGATCAAGTGAGTAAGTCATCTTAGCCGAAATAAAATGTGCTGTTTTTGTCATTCTATCCATAATTACCCAAATGACCTCATGTCCCTTAGGAGATCTTGGCAAACTAGTCACAAAATCCATACATATACGCTCCCACTTCCACTTAGGAATGGGAAGTGGTTGCAGCAGTCCTGAAGGTTTCTGGTGTAGTGCCTTAATTTGTTGACAAGTCAAGCATTGCTTCACAAACTGAGCTATCTCTCTCTTCATATTATTCCACCAATAAGTTTCTCGAATGTGACGATACATTTTGGTGCTACTGGGGTGCACTGAGTATGGGTACGATGGGCTTCTTCTATAATCTTCTTCTTTAATGCAAGATCATTTGGCATACAAAATCTTTTTCCAAACCTCAAAACACCATCATTAGACACATTAAATCCTGGTCTCTTCCCTTCTTGTACTTCTTCTATTATCTTTACAATTTGTGCATCATCAACCTGTGAACTCTTAATTTTCTCAATCAAAGTGGGTTGTATTGTCAAATTGGCCATAAAGACTTGGGAATCACCCATGACAATTTCAATTCCCATCCTCTCCGAGTCCTTAATAATCTCATTTTGAGTAGTTAACAAGGCAGGTGAGAAACAGGAAGACTTCCGACTAAGTGCATCAGCTACCACATTAGCCTTATTTGGATGGTAATTGATTGAGCAATCATAATATTTAATCAACTCAAGCCACCTTCGTTGTCTCATATTCAATTCTTTCTGAGTAAAGAAGTATTTCAAGCTCTTATGATCTGTATAAATCTCACACGTTTCACCATACAAATAATGTCTCCAAATCTTCAATGCAAACACCATTGTAGCTAACTCCAAGTCATGAGTGGGATAATTTTGTTCATAACTCTTTAATTGGCGGGAAGCATAAGCTATGACTTTACCATGCTGCATCAACACACAACCCAACCCTTTTCTTGAAGCATTACTGTAAATGACAAAGCCTCCTAAGTTGCTAGGGATGGTTAGTACTGGTGCAGTGACCAACCTTTGCTTAAGTTCTTGAAAACTCTTCTCACATTCTTCTGTCCACACAAACTTGGCATTCTTATGAGTTAGTTGAGTCAATGGGGCTGCAATATGGGAAAATCCCTCCACAAAGCTCTTATAATAGCCAGCAAGGCCCAAAAAGCTTCTAATCTCACTAACATTCATCGGTCTTGCCCAATCAACCATAGCTTCAACCTTACTAGGGTCTACAGAAATCCTTGCCTCAGATATCACATGCCCTAGGAACACCACTTGATCAAGCCAAAATTCACACTTCTTAAACTTTGCATACAGCTTCTTCTCCCTCAAAATTTGAAAAACAATTCTCAAGTTCTCTTCATGTTCTTCCTTGCTTTTGGAGAATATTAAAATGTCATCAATAAAGACAATAACAAAGCGGTCTAAGTACTTATGAAACACCCTATTCATCAAGTCCATAAATGCAGAAGGAGCATTGGTTAATCCAAAAGGCATTACCAAGAATTCATAATGCCCATACCTAGTCCTGAAAGCAGTCTTAGGTATGTCTTCACCCTTGATTTTCAACTGGTGATACCCAGAACGAAGGTCAATCTTAGAGAAGACTTGTGCCCCTTGCAGTTGATCAAATAGGTCATTAATATAAGGGAGAGCGTATTTGTTTCTCACAGTAACCCAGTTTAACCCACGGTAGTCAATATACAACCTCATAGTCCCATCTGTTAGGACATAAGGGATTCACTTGTTAGGAACATATGTCACTATTTTATGTAGTTGGCTAATCATTTGACAAAATACACTTTACTTGTATTTGGGTAGATCTAGGATGTGTTTAATACTTCAAGAAACATGTTGTTCAAGTCTAGTATTAAAGCCGTGAAGATTGGACCAAGAAACAAGTGAAGAAAAGCTGTTCAATAAAGCTGGACAGATAGCTTAACACCTATGCACAGATAGTTCGATAACTGCTTGACACATCTTGACAGCTAGGCTATCTATCGAGATTTTCAACTTCTTCTTATTGCAATATCAATAGCTTCTCGACAGCTTGTGGATCGATTGAGAAAGCTCCTGCCCCCTCGACAGCTCCTTGATAGCTTCTCGATAGCTGTATCTATCGAAGTTTAAAGCTCGACACCTCTCGATTGATTGAGGTTATGGGAATCTAGATTTTTAGATCTAATTTTTTGCCCATGCTGACATGTATGTGAAGGGTTTCTTTTCTCACAACTCTGGACCTATATAAGGCTTATTTTAGAGGCCGTCATATAAGAGAATATAAGGAGAACATATGCAAAAGGTGACTGATGCCTTATTCTCTTTGAAAGAAGCTACTGCGTCTTTTACGCCTTAGGGTTTTGTAACCAAATGCTTCTTGATCTTCATTGTTAATGAAGTGAAGAACTTTGCAGCTAACAATTTTCTTCTAGTTGGTGATTAAGTCACATACTGGGATCCGCGCAATTGGTTAGTCACGTACTAGGATTCGTGCATTAAAGGGTGGTGTTCATTTATTGAAGAGTTCAGAGGTTCTAAAACGGTAGAAGGTTTTTGCTGTAAATTCATCTACAGGGATTGTTGAGTCTAGGGATAAAGGTTTTGTACTAAATTTGAAACTTCTCTTTACTATAGTGGATTGCTTTTCGGGAAGATTTCTCCCTAGGTTTTTTATTGTGAAACTAGTTTGTTTCATTGGTTTTCCTAGGTCATCATATCTTGTCTTATTTATTTTTTCACCGCATGATATTGACATGATATTAATGTTTGTTTGTTCTAACAAGTTTTATTTATAATAAATCTAATTAACAACTTAGGTTTAAAACTTATTAATTCTATCAATTGGGGTATAAATTTCCCAACAAGTGGTATCAAAGTGGGTACACTCTGATTGGATTAATTTCTTGAGTGTGATCCTTGATCCCTGTTGTCATGGATCGTGGACAATCTCTTTTGATTCCACCTTTATTTGATGGAGCTAATTATGCGTATTGGAAAGTTCGTATGAAAGTTTTTTTGCAGACTCTAGGTGAACAGGTATGGCAAACTGTTGAAGTTGGCTAGATTAAGCTAAAGGAAGCGCCTGTGGATTGGGATGATGCAACAATCATAGCGGCAAATTTCAATAGTAGGGCCTTAAATGCTTTGTTTTGTGGGGTGACCAATGAGGAATTCAAGAGACTATCATCCACAGAAGTTACTAAGGAAGCATGGACTATTCTTGAGACCACCTATGAAGGTATCAAGGCAGTAAAGATTGTGAAGCTTCAAAGACTCATTAGTAGTTTTGAAGAAATAAGGATGGAGGAGGATGAGACCTTTGATGAGTTCTATGCTAAACTCAAGGATATTGTGAATTCTGCTTTCAATCTTGGAGAATCTATTGCAGAATCCAAAATTGTTAGGAAAATCCTTAGGTCCTTACCTGAAAGAGTCCATGCCAAGATCACTGCCATTAAAGAAGCAAAGGACATTGATCAAATTCCTTTGACTGAGCTTGTTGGGAACCTTCAAACTTATGAGATGGGATTAGGTTTAATGGGAAAAAGTGGAAATAGTAGAAACTTGCCTCTTACGGGTATAGAGGAAGAGATTGAGGACTCTGAAGATGAAGATGATAATGAGGATGAGGATCTAACCTTCATAGCTGATGAGATTATCAAGCTTCTTCAATTTAGGAAAAAGAATAAGGGAAAACCTCCTAGGAAATCTAAATCCTCTAGGAAGAGCAAGAATGAGAAACCCCTCATCCAATGCCATGATTGCAAAGGTTTTGGTCATATGAGGATAGAGTGTCCAAACTACCTCTTGAAGGAAAAGACCAAGGAGTCCAAAGATAAAGGGTTGGTTGCTACTTGGAGTGATACTGAGAATGACTCTTCTAATGAGTATACAAATGAATGTAGTCACGTTATGGCCTTTGCTGCTTCAACTGATAAGGTGATTGTGGAGAGTGCTAGTGACAGTGATGATTCTTCTGATTATGAAGTACCCAAGAAGTTTATCTTTCAGGAAGCCTATGATAAGCTATGCACTGAATTCATAAAATTTGAAAAGACTTCTCATCTTTGTAGAAAAGAGCTTAATGAGGTAAAAACGAAAAAAGGTGATCTGTTAATCAAGCTAGATAAGACTACAAGGTTAGTTGAGACTCTTATTGTGGAGAACACCTCATTAAAAGAGAAGGTCAAGAATCTTGAGGTTGAGCTTAGTTAAGCTAGAACTCAAACAGAAAGGTGCAAAACTTGATGAGGTATTGAGTGCTCAAAAGCCTAGTTTTGATAAGACTGGCGTAGGATATGCTGTTTCCTCCGGCCCCTCCTCTTCCACGGCTTCTGGATCAAGGATTGTCTTTGTGCCCCAATCTGAGAAAGGTGATAAAGGTATGAAATCCAAAACTCATTTGTCTAATTCTAAATCATTTGTTAGACCTCATGTTTGTCACCATTGTGGTGTTTCTGGACACATTCGTCCTAATTGCTTTAAGTTGTATCCTCAAAAGCAAGTGTCCAAATGGTCACAGGTTTCCTCTTAAGGACCTACACCTTTGTTTGGAGAGTTATTAAAAGCATTGAGCTTTTTAACTCAATTTTAGGAGAATTTTAATTCTTCTATGTCCTTTAGTAGACATACTAAAACATGTGCCTTTTCATCTCCACGGCCAAAGACTCGTGTTGTGTGGGTGAGAAAGGAGCCTAAGACATAAATTGTCTTTTTTGTTTGTCCTCTGCTTTAATTCTTTCTATCTAAAGTAGGACTCTATTTTCTTGATTTCTTATATGTTTTTGGAATCATGCTTTCATGCATCTACATCTATCTTCATGCTTTCATGTTGTCTGTCTGTTTTTGTTTGGTTGTTTAGTTTTTATTTTATTTTGTTTTCAAAATAAAAATAAAAAGGAAAAATCAGAAAAATACAAAAACAGTGTGTTTGTGTACATTGGTACTTTTGTACCTTGGATGGCCATTGAAACAAAGTTTTCTAAACTTTGTATCTCTTGTAGCTTAGATGAGCATCTCTATGCACAACTAAGCAAGTGAGTTTTATGGCTCTTGTTTGTGATTGTTGGGAAATTTAGACCCTGGTTGATAGAATTAACAAGTTTTAAACCCAAGTTGTTAATTAGATTTATTATTAATTAAAACTTGTTAAAACACATAAACATCAATATCATGTCAAAATAATATGCAGCGGAAAAATAAATAAGACAAGATATGATGACCCAGGAAAACCAATGAAACCAACCAGTTTCACAGTAAAAAACCTGGGGGGAAACCTTCCCAAAAAGCAATCCACTATAGTAAAGAGAAGTTTTAGATCTAGTACAAAACCTTTGTCCCTAGACTCTACAATCCCCGTAGAAGAACTCAAAGCAGAAACCTTCTACCGCTTTAGAACTTCTAAACTCTTCAATATATGAACGCCACCCTTTGATGCACGAATCCCAATACGTGACTAACCAATTGCGCAGATCCCAGTACGCGACTTCAATCACCAACTAGAAGAAGATGTTGGCTGCAAAGTTCTTCACTTCATCAAGAATGAAGATCAAGAAGCACTTGGTTACAAAACCCTAAGGCGTAAAGACGCAGTAGCTTCTTTAAGAGAGAATAGCCTTTTGCATATGTTCTCCTTGTATTCTCTTATTCTCTTGTGTAACGGCCTCTAAAATAAGCCTTATATAGGTCTAGGGTTGTGAGAAAAGAAACCCTACACAAATACATAAGCCTGGCCCAAAAATCAAAAAGCTGAATTTTCGTAACCTCGACAGATAGCAGCTATCGAGGAGGTATCGAGCAGGTGTCGAGGTTTAATGAATCTCAGCAGATACAGCTATCGAGGAGGTGTCGAGAAGGTGTCGAGGGGACAGAAACTTTCTCGATCGATCGACCAGCTATCGAGAAGGTGTCGAGATTGCGATAAGAAAACACCTTAAGATCTCGATAGATAGCTAGCTGTCGGGGAGGTGTCGGGCAGCTGTCGAGATATCTGTCCACAGGTATCGAGCTATCGGTCTAGCTTTAATGGACACCTTTTCTTCATTTGTTTCTTGGTCCAATCTTCATGGCTTTAATACTACACTTGAACAACATGTTCCTTGAAGTATTAAACACATCCTAGATCTACCCAAATACAAGTAAAGTGCGTTTTGTCAAAAGATTAGCCAACTACATAAAATATGTCCTTAACAGTGATGAGTAAGATTAAGTAATCTCTTGTATTTAACACTCATATCACTCTTTTTGATTAGAAGGATTAGAAAATTCTAAGAGAAAGGCATAAATAACCATCTCACCACTGTTGCCCGCTAATCATGAATGACATCTGTATGCTTTGGCATAACAAAAGTGTGATGTCAATGACATTTGTGTGCTTCGGCATAGCAAAATTGGAATGTCAAATGCTTAACATTTGGGTATTTCTTTTCTCTCTCTTATATGCCCATGCGTGATATGCTTATTCAAAAGAAAAATATGCAAAGAAAAATAAAAAGATAAAAGATAAAAAAAAATGCTTTATATATGATTACAAGCGTGTATTCTAGGAGATGTGGGAGTTATAGGATGTACCTTGAAGGTGATAGTCCCCATCAAACAGTTATGATTGTGTGTGAGTTAAAGTGATTTTTTCATATCTCAAATTGTCATAAAATGTATACACTTATGCAATCTTGTGATGTTTTTCACATATAACACGCAATATTCTTTGTTACTCTTGATACATGTGCAAGTACAATGTGATTTGGCCATTACAAGGTTTTACATGTGTTAATGTATGCTCACTAAACTGTCTTAACTTATTTTTGAAATATAAAATTGGTTAGACTTGTTTAGTGTGTGTGTGTGTGTGTGTGTGTGTTTTGGGATCTATGTGCTTAACATTTTTCTTGTTGAGAGATTTGTTTTTCACATGTTTTGCATATTTCTATTATTTTGTCATCCATAGCATCTTATTTCATTACATTCATGCATTTATATGGATTTCTTGTACTCCCTTGATCATCCTTGATCATCTTTATGTTTCTCGGGTGAAGCTTTATAGCTTCTTGTACCCTTTATCAATCATGACAAAAAGAGGGAGAAATTGTGGAGAATGTGTGGTTTCTTTTTTTGAGATTCTACATGTTAGGGGGAGAAATACATGCTTTTTGTAAGGGGGAGTTGAGTTTCATCTTGTTAGGGGGAGTGTTTACCTCCTTGTTGTTGTAGGAGCTTCTTTTAGCTTCTTCTTCTTGTACACTGGTCTTGTGACCATGTTTACATACATTGTACTTATCTTTGATATATTTATATGCTGATGTATGTTTTCTTCACCTACCTTTACATGTGTTGTTTCTTTTCTCTTTTAATGCACATGTTTTTTATTATTTGTATGCAATCTATTATTTTTGTTTCACACTAAGATGCCTTGATGAGTTTTGTTTAGAAGTGTTTCAAAAATACAGGTTGTCAAAGTCTTTCTTGCCATGAACTCTAATCTTGCAAAGTTTTTCAAGAGTTTGTGTTAGGATAGATTTTATTGTATTCAACAAGTGAAAATGAGTTGAGTGATTTATAACTTCTCTCATATGCTCATTTGTTTGTTGTGGTTTTGTCATGGATTGCCAAAAGGGAAGATTTTTAGGACATATGTGATTCACTTGTTAGGAACATATGTCACTATTTTATGTAGTTGGCTAATCCTTTGACAAAACGCACTTTACTTGTATTTGGGTAGATCTAGGATGTGTTTAATACTTCAAGAAACATGTTGTTCAAGTCTACTATTAAAGCCATGAAGATTGGACCAAGAAACAAGTGAAGAAAAGCTATTCAATAAAGCTGGACAAATAGCTCGACACTTGCGGACAGATAGCTTGATAGCTGCTCAACACCTCTCGACAGCTAGGCTATCTATCGAGATTTTCAACTTCTTCTTATCGCAATCTCGATAGCTTCTTGACAACTAGTGGTTACGAGAGTCCAGATTTTCAAATCTGATTTTCGGCCCATGCTGACATGTATGTGTAGGGTTTCTTTTCTCACAACCCTAGACCTATATAAGGCTTATTTTAAAGGCCGTCACATAAGAGAATACAAGGAGAACATATGCAAAAGGTGACCGATGCCTTATTCTCTCTGAAAGAAGCTACTGCGTCTTTTGTGCTTTAGGGTTTTGTAACCAAGTGCTTCTTGATCTTCATTGTTGATGAAGTGAAGAACTTTGCAGCCAACAATCTTCTTCTAGTTGGTGATTAAGTTGCGTATTGGGATCTGCGCAATTGGTTAGTCATGTACTGGGATTCGTGCATCAAAGGGTGGTGTTCATATATTGAAGAGTTCAGAAATTCTGAAGCGGTAAAAGGTTTCTGTTGTAAGTTCATCTACGGGGATTGTAGAGTCTAGGGACAAAGGTCTTGTACTAGATTTGAAACTTCTCTTTACTATAGTGGATTGCTTTTTGGGAAGGTTTCCTCCTAAGTTTTTTACTGTGAAACTAGTTTGTTTCATTAGTTTTCCTAGGGTCATCATATCTTGTCTTATTTATTTTTCCGTTGCATGATATTGACATGATATTGATGTTTGTTTGTTTTAACAAGTTTTATTTATAATAAATCTAATTAACAACTTGGGTTTTAAACTTGTTAATTCTATCAATTGGGGTCTAAATTTCCCAACACCATCATTCTTCTTCACAAATAAAACTGGTGCACCCCAAGGAGATGCTCTTGGTCTGATGAACTTGTCAAGGAGTTCTTGTAACTGTTCCTTGAGTTCCTTAAGTTCAGTGGGTACCATCTGATATGGTGCTTTCGATATAGGAGAAGTTCCAGGGAGCAAATCAATGGAGAATTCAATCTCTCTATCTATAGGTATCCCTGGTAGGTCTTCGGGAAAGACATCAGGAAACTCCCTCACAACAGGGATATCATCCAACTTCAATGCCTCTTTCCTAGTGTCCACCACATGAGCTAGGTACCCTTGGCATCCTTTTCGTAATAGACGCTTAGCTCGAAGGGCTGATATCACCTTAGGTAAAGCATGCATCCTAGAGCCCTTAAACTGAAATTCAGGTTCTCCTAGAGGTTGAAACACCACTTCTTTTCTGAAACAATCTACACTAGCATGATAAGCCGCCAACCAGTCCATTCCCAAAATTACATCATAGTCATACATGTCCATCAAAATCAAGTCTGCTAACATTTCCCTATCCTCAATTTGGATGACACAAGACTTAAGCATAGAATTACACACCAAAGAATCACCCATAGGTGTGGCCACAAACAAGTCATAATCCATAAGTCTAGGTTTCTTATCACATAACTTAGCATATCGAGAGGAGATGAAAGAGTGTGTAGATCTAGAATCCAATAGAGTTTTAGCAAAGTTTGAAAATAATGGAAGGATACCTGTAACCATAGTATCCGAAGCTTGAGCGTCTTGTGGTGTGAGTGCAAACACTCTCCCTTGTGCTTTCCTCCTTTGATCATTCTTTCCAGGTTGTGCCATTGAGTTTTGCTAAGGAGATGTACAGCTTCTAGCTAAGTGTCCTGTCTTCCCACAATTATAACGAGCCTTTCCATCAAAGAAACACGGCTTATCTCCATGAAACCTTCCACATGTGGGGTTAGCATTCGAACTTCTACCTTGAGCATTCTGGGGTGGATTCTTATTTTCTGGCTTATTTGATGATGAATTACTCCCAGACTTGCTAAAAGATCCTTTCTTGTTCCAATGACCTTGAGCACTACCTTTTCGAAAGCCTCTCTGTCCAGTGTTTTTAGGTGGGTTCTCCTTCCTAACACTGTTCTTGAAATCTTCCTCCAGTCTTATAGCTCTCTTAACTGACTCTACATAATTATCAACCCCTGATGCAATCAGATGGTGTCGAAGTCTCTCATTCAACCCCTTTTGAAAACTGCTTGCTTTCTTCGCCTCAGTAAGGATTAAATGGGGTCCAAAGCGAGATAACTCGACGAATTTAGCTGCATATTACTCAACAGTCATACTTCCTTGCACCAAATCAGCAAATTCCCTCTCTTTTCATTACTGAACCACCTCAGGGAAATAGTTATCATAGAAAACATCTTTAAATTTCTCCCAAGTGATAGGGTTTCTCTCATTGTCCATTCCCTCCAAAATGGCCTTAGTGGATCTCCACCAACACTCAGCTTCCCCAATCAACTTGAAAGTTGCAAACCGCACCTTCTGAGAGTTAGTGCAATCTAAAGCTTCTAACAACTTCTCCATTTGCAAGAACCAGTTTTCAGCTTCCGTGGGATTTGGTTTCCCATCAAAAGAAGGGGGATTCTGCTTCATAAAAGTCTCAAAAGAGAAACCAGCCCTTGCCTCTACTCTACCTCCGCCTCTACTAGCAATCTAGGCCAACCTGTCCAACAGTCAGGCAGCAGCTTCATCCAAAGGATCAATGCGTGTCACCCTAGGATGTTCATTATTTGTCGCATCTTGAGTGACTTCAGCCTCAGTATCAACCCTTGCTTTGGTTGGCCTTTGCAAATTAACGATAGGTTCCTCGCTATTGGAATTAGCTACTCTCTTCTTTTGGGTGGCATGATACCTAGTTAACAAAGAAATCAAAAAAATATAGATGGTGCAACAATTACTATTACTAAACATAAGAAGTAACATTGCTAAGATTATTTAAAATTTCTCATCAAACATAACCTAAATACCAAATGCTCTGACAAAAATCAAGATCATAGCCTAGTTTCAAGTGTCTACAAAAAGATCATAGCCTAGTTTCAAGTGTCTACAAAATCATAACCTAGTTTCAAGTGTCTACAAAATCATAACCTAGTTTTCAAATGTCTCAAGAATCATATCCTAAGCTCTGATACCACAATTGTAATGCCCCAAAATCATAAGCAATAAAGTCTATTTAATCTGAATAATCCATAAAAATATTAAATAAAAGGAACTAGCAACCTTAAATCTCATCACAAATGTCAGAGCTCTAATTCACCAAAGACAAAACATCCTCAAAATAATTCTCCAATACAATGTTTAATGCCATAAAAATAAAAATAAAATCCTCAATTCCACAAAATAGTTTGCAACTGCTGTCTCCCAAGAATCTCCACTCTAATAATCCCTCTAATGTATCTGTAATGGGAAATAAAAGGGGGGGGGGGTGAGATAACTCAATAAGTGGAATTCACTAACATTGGGGTGTGGAAACAAATCTTGCAAATAAATAATTCTTACTACAATTTCATAACTTGTAACTCATCAATATTTATCATCAAATACTTCATATATATAAAAAAATATCTTTATATTGTGAGCCATCATAATATATATATTAATACCATCACATAAACAATTTCTTAGGCTTTTCTTGTGGTCAACATTTACGCCCCGTTGACAGGGTTGTGCTATCCCTTTTTTTTGGGACTGGAACCTCCTTTCATCCCCTTTCTTAAGGATGGTTCCTTTGGAACCTAAAGGTGCACTCCCTTGCCAAAGAGCTTCCTTTTTGGATCCTCATTAGTATACTCCCTTACTAAGGAGCTATCAAATGTGCACTGTCCACTTTTCTGGGACTGTCCCTTACTAAGGACTAGCTGCAGTATGATTGTCCCTTGCTAAGAACTAAATACCATATTGAGCTTGTACTCATGACTTGCCATAGGTTTCCAAAACACATTTCAATATGCTCACAAAAATAATCCATTAATAATTTTCAAAAATATAAAGATATATTCACGCATACAAGTTTAAATAAATTCAGGTTGTCCCACAAGTTTTTCATAAAACGAATAGTCAATGTGCACATCAAACATTTATAAAATATCAATTCATATATGATAGGCCACAAATTGAATGACTCCTTGTGATATAAACTAATTAATTAATTTAGCCAAGTTATTAATTAATCAATTTATCATGCAAACGCGTGGCAGCACAAACAAATCACCAAAACTAGATATGCAGCGGAAAAATAAATAACTCGGTGATTTGTTCACGAATGGGGAAAACCCTAACGGCAAAAACCCCACCGGGTGATTTTCAGGTCACCACTCCCGAAACTCCACTATTATCAAATCAAGCGGTTACAAGTAAAGGAATCCCAAGTACCTTACCAACCTACAGTTGAACCTTTACCCCAATACCCAATTAGACTTGATCTGTAGTGACAGTTCCCCCTTTTGATGCACGGCTCCCAAGTACGTGACTAACCAAATGCGCGGATCCTAGTACGCGACTTCAAACACCAACTTTAGGAAGAGAGGTTGGCTACAAAGTTCTTCAGATCATCCTATACGATGAATAACACGAAGATGCTTGGTTACAAAATCCTATGGTGCAAATACACAGCAACTTCTTGAAAGAAGATGAACTAGGTCAAGAACTTTGTCTCTGATCACAATTTGCTTGAACAAGGATTGCTCAATGCTTTTGCAACTTGTGTTTATCATGACGGCTCTTAAAATACTCCTTAAATATGTTTAGGGTTAGAAGAAAAGAAGGCCCAAAAACATATTCACGGATCCTAAGAAAATCAGAACAGAAAATCTAACTTTTTAATTCTCGACAGATAGCAGGTGTCGAGGTAGCTATCAAGCAGGTGTCGAGATTTAAAAACTTTGCACTTCAGCTTGCTTTTTCTTGGACAGACTTGATGACTTCAACACTTGATCTTGAAACCTTGTTTCTTGAAGTATTAAAAACACCTAGAACTACCCAATTACAAGTAGAGTGTGTTTTGTCAAAGGATTAGCCAATTTACATAAATAGTATGACATATGTTCTTAACATGTGAACACATATGTCCCAACAATATATAAAATATCAACATGTTTCTTTGATATAAAATGGTTTAATAATCAACACTATTTTGCAAAAACCCCCAAAATTAGTAAACACCACTTACCTCTTAGTTGCAAAATAAAAGGAATCAATCACCCTTAAGTCACAATGAATCAGTAGAATTAGAGCCTAGCAACACCAAAAATAGGTCCATCAATACACGAATTTCCTACTAAAATCTGTTTTCATTCTTAGACAATATAATCTTAGACAACACTAATATTTCCAAAATTTTACATTTATTTACATAACTCTCCAGTTCACTTTCAGCATTAATCTAATTGTTCTATTTCACGTATTTTTAATATCCATTAATAAGAATGATTGTAATGCAAGTCTATAAAACTCTAGCAATTCACTATAGGTCTAGCCATCATATATTCTACTATTCCTTAGAAGCCATATGATCGTATTTTTAATATCCATTAATAAGAATGATTGTAATGCAAGTCTATAAAACTCTAGCAATTCACTATAGGTCTAGCCATCATATATTCTACTATTCCTTAGAAGCCATATGATATATAAGCCTATCTGATCAACCTAATATTTATATCTATTAGTCAAAAGTAGAAGCCACATAATATAGTTCTGTCAAATCAATCTTAGAGCCAATAGAGGACCATATGGCTAAACGTACTATTCATACGTAATCAATTTCAAAGCCTGGACCATACGGCTATATATAAACAATTCCTATTATAATATTGTAATCATCAAGCCAAAGACCCATAATCCTCTTAATGTCGTAAAGCATAAGGACACTGCTAGACACTTATTTGGACAATGACAATGGCGGTGAAAAGAGCGAGACTATAAACAATTATATACAAACCACAAGCAACCTTTTTTTTTTTCCTTTCACATGGTGACAAACTTGAATTGATAAGTCCAAGCCTATTACTCTATTAGGCACAAATTCAAAGCTTGTGGCCCTTTCCTGACATATTGACCATCCTTATCTAATATAATACAATTATAGGAGCCCTTTTCTATTAGTATAATGATAGTCTAGGTTCATGACAATTGCTAGCTATTGACTATTCAAACGTCTTAAATTTAGAGCAAGACAAACCATACCTAAACTACTTGTGTACAGCCGTAGAGAAGAATAGAAATAGCTCACTCATGTGTTGCGGCTGAAAAAAAAAAGGAACTTCTTATGTACATACACGTGTAACTTAAAAGGTAAAAGGCTAGGGTTATCAAGGCGCATATATTTACTTATGCCACCTCACTTGGGTTTCATATCCCATAGTATTTATCTTATTTTTAATATCTTAGGCCTAAACCAATTTAATCCATTTAATTGTAGGCCTCCTTTATAATTTACGCATAGTAATTAAATTGGTATCAAAATTATGAGGTGTTACAAGAGCTGTATATATGATTGACACAGACAATAGTGGGACGATAACATTTGAGGAACTTAAAGAGGGTTTAAAAAGAGTGGGCTCTGAACTTATGGAATCTGAAATCAAGTCTCTTATAAACTGAAATTTTTGGTTATGGTTTTGTGATTAAAATTTTTAAGGAAAGATGGATCTTAACAAAAACCTATTCTTTTAGACTCAAGGGATGAAAATTAAGTTTGATTATCACTAGTGGTATTTTCTCGTTTAGCCTTACTTACTAGCAGCTGTGCAGAGAATGACATCAAATAACAAAATCAGATGAACCAAATTCAGTGCTATATATTGATAAGTAATGTGATTTCATTAAAACTCAAAAACAATATACCAAAAACATATATGCAAAGGAAACAAAGCAACAAAAAAGAACAAAAAATAAAAGTAGGCTGAGACTTATCAGCTGATAGCTAAAGGGACTACAAAATCCAAAAAAATAAGCCATAGAAACCAAATGCATTAATATTAATCCACCTTCATAGATGTACAACCTAAAATCCCACTTCCCTTAAGTCTTTCTAAACTATCTGGGAACATGCTCCTCATCATCTATATGCCCATCAAATTTGCAACTTTCACTCATATTAATTTAAACCTCCCTCTAATCTATAATATCATTTGAATCAAAATCGGTCTTTCACACTAATGCATTCACCAGATATATGGTCAAAGAGCATAAGAATCACTTAACAAAGAGCATAAGAATCACTAAACAAATAAAATTCATATGAATCAAATAATGGAGGCCATTGCCTCCATATTATTGTTTTGTTAACCTTCATTTCATTAATATAAGTCTATACATCACCACAAGCTCCTATATAAAAACTCAAAAGTAGGCACCTAATAAAATTTAATGTAATTAAATGGATTACTCACCATTTTTGCTTGCACTACAGGATTAACTGCAGATCCATCTTTACGAGTATGCAGTATTGAATATATTGCTGCACGCTCTACAGGACATCCATCCGCTTTTGCTTGCAATATGAACAACATATTTATGTAGTAATTCATATTGGTTCCACATAAACTTAAGATAAGTCAACTCATTTAAAAATTAGTCATAATGCTTATTACCTTTTGATGGTGTACTATAAAATTAACTCCAAACTCGTCCATGAGGGTCGTCCAAGAAAAGAATAGAATAACGACCTCATGTAAAATGCTCATCCGAGATAAGGTCGCCCATCCAAGAAGTTATTTGGACGACCTCCATATGACCCAAAGCATGTCTCTCTCTATGTATGCTTTGGATGACCTCCATGTTCTTATTGCGGAACACAAGTAAAAATCAAGGTTCATTACTACAAAACGCTCCCAATGACGGTTATGAAAAATAAGACCAGAAAATATAACTTCCATGGCAGTTATAGAGGTTAACTCCGAATCTTTCGACCTCTACAAATGTGGGGGAAGTTACAAGACAAGTAACTGCTTCCATAGCATTATATAAGAACTTATCCCCAACAAATAAAAGTAATTTTTTTCCCTTTTACACAAGTTCCAGAAATTTGGAATTCTAGATTTTGAAGAGAGAAACTAACTTCATCATCGAAGGGTTTGTGGCTGGCCAACCCCAGTCTCCTTTGATTCTTTGTTTTCCTTTTTCAAGCCCTCCAAATCACTTAAGTCCGAAACATCTAGTCTACTGATTTTTCGAGCATCGTCACCTTCTTTGTAGCGTGCACGACAAAGCTGCATGAACTAGCAATATATAAGTCCTCCTGTTTAGAATGACGGTCCCTATTCTTCTCTGACTCTATCTACAAAATTATGGAGTCAAAGAATACCAAAAAAAAAAAAAAACTGTAAGGCTGAATTTAATCAACCATCTTGTTGGCTTTATTTCGTGCCAAATTTGCTTGTAATTTAGTATAAAAGAAACCCTGTATTTAGGTGGGAATCATGTAAGGGTAGTGTGTGAGAGAGTGTGAAGAAATGCTCAAGATTGTGTAGTGAAGCAGGGACTCGCGCCTGGATCTCGCGGGTGGCTCGTGACTGGCAAGCCGCCAGATGATGCACATGAGTGAAGCATGCAGGGAAGCTGAACTATCATGCCAGCTGTAGCACTACAAAACAAAAAGTCCAGACTGGCCATTCAGTTAACTCGCAGCTTGAACTCGCGACTCAATCAAGTCGTGAGGCCAAGTTGCCAGCCAGCTTTGTTTTGGAAAAATTGACTGTTCGCATTCCTTTCTCACCCAAGTATAAATAAACCTTATACCCACGAAATGTAGAGAACTTCCAGAGAAAATTTTGAGAGAGAAGCCCTAGAGAAAAACAGGATTGACTCATCCACAATTTTTACATAGAGACTCTTCAAATTCCTCTACTCTCACCCTCTCCATTGTTACATCCTTGAGAGGTTCTTGGCCAAATCCTTTTCTCACCATACCCATATCTATGAGATGGCTTTTTGGTGCTTTAGGAAGCAGTTAGGAAGGGACCAATGGTTATTAATTGATGCTATGGGCTATAGCGGAATCCGGTAAGCTAAAAAAGACAAAGGTTCGGCGTAACCTCATTGGAGCAAGAAGTTTGGAGGGCTTAGGTACACTGGGTAGATTAGGCTTGGAGGTCTTCTGCTGTTCATGTATCCCAAGTACATTTTCTAGTGGATTATTAACCGCTTAGAGGGCGGTAGAAAGGTTTTACGCCGAGGCCTTCAGTTTCCTCTTCAATAACACATCGCTGTATTGTCCTTGTGTTTGCATCTCTCTTCCCTTAATCTTTGCCATTTAATTTCTGCTATGAATGTGATTTTAATTGGTTTAGATTGTTTATTAATTCTGTTATTTGCTTATGTTCATTTTCCGCACATATATTGTTTGCATTAAGCTTGAATTGATAATTTTGTAATTGAGGGTCTAAATGTTCATAGTGGTTTATACGCTATTTGACCTTTCAATTGGTATCAGAGCGGGTGCACTTGTTGTGGTTTAAATACCTAAGTGTCATCCTTGATCCTTTGTGTTTATTTGCCATGGATAGTGCTTTGTATGCCTCTTTGTATGATTTGGTTGATGATGAATGTTGCATGTCTCGTGTTTGTGAAAATGCCTCTATGAGTGTTAATCCTCATGATTGTGATGCTATGTTACATGAATCTTTAGGTGTTGTTGATATTTCAAATGACAAACTCCTGAAGAAAAAGGCTAAGAAGTTTCAAAAGAATTTGAGCAAGTTATTTTGTGAAAATGATGATTTGATTGCTAAGCTCAATGAATCTAACAAAGTGGTTGAGAAATATAAGAAACTTGCTGAAAATTCTCTTGAAAAGCTAAAAGAGTTTAAGAGTTGGAACGTTTGAATATGGACTTGGATGCTAAACTTGTTTTGTCTAACAAACTTGTTGATGAGCTAAAATGTGAAAATGAATCTCTTAAGATGCATGCCAAGTGTTTGATTATTTAACCTATTGCTAAAAGGGATGAAAATATTTGTTGCAATCCTGTTGTGGTACCAGATTTTGTGGCAATTGTGTGTTCTACCTCAAAGGACAAATCAGTGTACATTCCTCCACATAAAAGAAATCAAAAGGTGGAGAGAAAGGCTGTTAAGTCAAAGCCTCCGTTTAGGTCTCAACCTAAGGTTTTGGATGGATCTAAGTTTGTTCCAGTTTGCCACCATTGTGGTGTGATTGGTCATATAAGACCTCAATGTCATAAGTTGAAGAAAGAACAAAATCATGTTGTTAGATCCCTTCCTAAAAAGCCTAGTGGATCTATACACATAGTTTGTCACCATTATGGTGCTTTTGGTCATCTAAGACCTCATTGCTCTTTCTTGTTCTTAAAAGAATTAAAAGAAAAGAGAAACTTGAGCTTCTTGGAAGTTATGCTATGAAAGCTAAACCGGATTTGAGTGAAAGTAGAATGTTGTTAAAGAAAGTGTTTAATGCTCTTAACTTCTTGACTATGTGCATCTTCGGTTTTCATTCTTCCAACCCTCGTCTCACTTCTTTGTAGACACTCATTCCAAACAATCATTCTGTTTGGATGAGGAAGGGTTCTTATGGTTAAGCTTTTGCTCTTTTGGTCTTAATCTAATTCTTTCGATCTTTGTTGGATCCTTCATGCATTGAATGTCATATCTTCATGCATTTTGTGCATCTTGCATTTATTCATATGCATTGTTTTTGTTTTGATCTTACTTTTATGTTTTAGTTTTGTGTGAATAAAAAATCCAAAACCACATAAAAAGTGAAAAATTCAAAAAGTTTGATCGTATATGTTTGAGCACATATCACATGTGAGTTTTGCCTTGTGCCTTTGTACTAATGGCTTTGTGCATTTATGAGCTTAGCTTGTTTTTTATGCACTTATATCTTTGTGGGAAAAATCTTGACATCTTTGTATGATTGTTGTAAATCAATCTTCAAGCTCGTCATGAATGATTAGTTAATAGTCATGTTGGTTTTGATACATGCGTAGACTTGTGACTAATATCTTCCCACTCTTTTATTGATTTTGCTTAAAGAGCTCAACAAATGTAAATCTCAAATTGAAAAGAGATAATGAGCTACAAAAGCCGTCGCACATACTAGTATTTGACTAAGTAAAAGGGAAAGCAACTTGTTTTGAAAATGTATGATGCCCAAAAAGCCAAAGGCTTGTTCATCAAATTGAAATATCAAAAATTTCAGGCGTTGATCTCTAAAAGAGATGTAAAGATAAAAAATGATCAAATGTTATTAATTGTAAAGAAGCTAAATGAAAAGCTTCAAAGATATGCAATCATTTTCTTGTGGGAGGTCATATATGTTCATTTCTATAATTGAGATAGACCACTTAACTTAGTACTAGTTGTGTATGACTTGATTGAATTGATCATTGAAGCTTCACTCTAGACTAAGGACTATTCCACACTTGATACACACACGCAATACACATGCCTATTGTTCAATGAATGCCTTACTAGTATTTGACTAAGAAAAAGAGAAAGCGACTTGTTTTGAAAATGTATGATTCCCAAAAAGCCAAAGGCTTGTTCATCAAATTGAAATATCAAAAATTTCAGGTATCGATCTCTAAAAGAAATGTAAAAATAAAAAATGATCAAATCAATATATATATAAAGCAGAGACCTCATGCGGGAGTGCATGAGGTCACACCATGTGGCGCTCTAATTTTGCTTTTAGTTTCTTTTACCTCTTTTTATTAAGTATTTTTTACTGTTACCCAAAATATCACATTAACTTATTTTTATTGTTACCTCATTAATTGACTAAGTTTACACCACAACTTTCTTTTTAGTTCATGTCTTTTACCATACCCACCATTTTAGTATTAAAAACAAAAGCACAAAATAATAATAATAATAATAATAAGATACTAACCCAATAACTAAGGGCTAATATAACTAATCCAATAAGGTAATAGGGAGAGATAAAGAGACACAAAAATATTTTTGATTGTTAAATGAAACTCATTGTTCCACAATTACCAAAATAAAAAATTTGAGATTGACAAAGCATTTGTAAGAGAGAGAAATAAAGGAATTTAAGGGGCCACCACTATCGTCATGCTGGCTAGCCTCCCACCACCACCATGCTAGCCGGCCTCCCACCACCAAGCCAACGAAACCTCTAGGGGTATTTTTTTTTTTTTTTGGTTAATTCTTACCATAAACTCATTACTACCAAAATTCTATAACAATTATGTTATAATATATGTATAACATTCTCAAAACCATCAGTAGAATGTGATGTTTATAAGAATTGTAGCAAAAGTGCATTACTTGAACTATGCTAATCTTATTTAAATGGTTAAAAATTAACTCTTTTTATTGAGATCATAGTCCTAGAGACAAAAGTCCAAGATTAAGTTCTTTTGTTTTTGTACAGATAAATTGCCAGTAGTGGAGCGTAATGCTCTAAGAGCCCGTTTGGATTGAGAGGGGAACGAGGGGGAGTGGAGGAGAGTAGAGTAGAGTTGGCTGAAAATAGGCTAATTTTGGGCCAAATCTACTTTATTCACTCTCGCTCCCCTTCAATCCAAACGGATCATAAAGTAGAGACCTCATACAGGAGTGCATGAGGTCATGTCATGTGGCGCTCTAATTTTGCATTTAGCATGTTTTACCTTTTTTCATTAATTTTTTTTTTTACTGTTACCCAAAATATCACATTAACTTATTTTTACTGTTACCTCATTAATTGACTAAGCTTACACTACACCTTCCTCTTTTCTTCATGTCTTTTAGGCTTTAGCATACCCGCCATTTTAGTATTAAAAACAAAAGTACCAAAAAAAATAAATAAATTAAGGACTAATATAACTAACCCAATAAGGTACTAGAGAGAGATAGAAAGACACAAACATATTTTTGATTGTTAAATGGAACGCATTGTTTCACAATTACCAAAATAAATAAAAAAAATAAAAATTGAGATTAACAAAACATTTGTAAGAGAGAGAGAAAAGAAAGGAATCTAAGGGGCCACCACCATCGTCATGCTAGTTGGCCTCCCACCACCATCAAGCCAACGAAACCTCTATATGTTTTTTTTTTTTTGTTAACTCTTACCATGAACTCATTACTACCAAAATTCTATAACAATTATGTTATAATATATGTATAACATTCTCAAAACCATCAGTAGGATGTGATGTTTATAAGAACTGTAGTAAAAGTGCATTACCTAACTATGCTAACCTTATTTAAATGGTTAAAAATTAACTCTTTTTATTGAGATCATAGTCCTAGAGACAAAAGTCCAGGGTTAAGTTCTTTCGTTTTTGTACAGATAAATTGTCACCCTCCCTCCCCTTCAATCCAAATGGACTAAAAAGTAGAGACCTCATACAAGAGTGCATGGGGTCATGTCATGTGGTGCTCTAATTTTGGATTTAACATTTTTTACCTTTTTTCATTAAGTTTTTTTTTTTTACTGTTACCCAAAATATCACATTAACTTATTTTTACTGCTACCTCATTAATTGACTAAGCTTACACCACACCTTCCTCTTTTCTTCATGTCTTCTAGGCTTTAGCATACCTGCCATTTTAGTATTAAAAACAAAAGTTCCAAAAAAAATAAATTAATTAAGGACTAATATAACTAACCCAATAAGGTACTAGAGAGAGATAGAGAGACACAAAAATATTTTTGATTATTAAATGGAACGCATTGTTTCACAATTACCAAAATAAAAAAAAATTGAGATTAACAAAACATTTGTAAGAGAGAGAAAAGAAAGGAATCTAAGGGGCCACCACTCTCATCATGCTGGCTGGCCTCCCACCACCATCAAGCTAGCGAAACCAATACATGTTTTTTTTTGTTAACTCTTACCATGAACTCATTACTACCAAAATTCTATAACAATTATGTTATAATATATGTATAACATTCTCAAAACCATCAGTAGGATGTGATGTTTATAAGAACTGTAGCAAAAGTGCATTACCTAAACTATGATAACCTTATTTAAATGGTTAAAAATTAACTCTTTTTATTGAGATCATACTCATAGAGACAAAACTCTAGGGTTAAGTTCTTTCGTTTTTGTACAGATAAATTGCCAGTGGTGGAGCGTAATACTCCAAGGGCCCATTTGGATTGAGAGGGGAAGGATGGCGAGTGGAGGAGAGTAGAGTAGGGTTGGTTAAAAATAAGCTAATTTTGGGTCAAATCCGCTCTACTCTCCCTCAATCCAAATGGACCATAAAACATTGAAAGATAATCACAAGCAGCATATGCAATTAGTGCTTTCCTAAGTCCAACACATTCTTTCTTCTATTTTTGCCCAATCAAAATAAGTGCTTCCCCTATTTAAGTTCAAGTGAGTTATTGCTTCTTTTTTGTTTTATTGCAGTCATTCATAATTTGTAGAGTTAAAGATAAAAATTATTTTAATGGAAATAAAAAAACAGAGACCTCATGCAAGAGTGCATGAGGTCTTGCCATATGGTGCTCTAATTTTACATTTAACATTTTTTTACCTCTTTTTATTAAATATTTTTTTACTGTTACCCAAAAGTTTACATTAACTTATATTTTACTATTATCTTATTAATCTCCCACTGATTGCCTCAGCTTATCCACACATTTTCTCTCTTCTTCAATTCTTTTAGCATACCCACAATTTTAGAATTAAAAACAAAAGAAAAAATAATAATTAAGGACTAATACTAATAACTAACCACGTTATCAAAAAAAAAAAAAAAAAAACTAACCATGTAAGGCACTAGGGAGAGATAGAGAAACACGAAAATATTGTGGACAGTTAAATGAAATGCATTGTTTCACTATTACCAAAATAAAATACTTGAGTTTGACAAAGCATCTGTAAGAGGAATCTGAGGGGCCGCCACCTCTTTCATATTGGCCTCTCCCCATCATCAAGCCGTCAAATTCTCTGCGGGTAATTTTTTTTTACCATAGTTTTAAATAATTTATATGACACGCATATACACTTGCTCACACTATCTATTAATGTCGCATTATCGATGAGTGGAAGGCAGCGAGAAAGTTGAGCATATTTTCATTTCATGGTATGCAATATGTGAACACAACATAGATTAGTTGATTTTCATGGTCATATTACTCTTTTGTATTTATTTTTGGTTTCATGATTTAAAAAAAAAAATTAAACTTACATTGAGAAGGCTACAAATGTGCAATGAAGTTACTAATCTAATTTTTAATATCTCAAAATGTATATGTTTCTTTTCTCAAATTTAGATTATTTTTTCATTTAAATATATGTATAACATTCTCCAAAAACGTTTTACATAAAATATTACAAAATTATCCATGCATCGCACGGGAAACTTACTAGTGTTATTAATTGTAAAGAAGCCAAAAGAAAAGCTTCAAAGATATGTAATCATTTTTTTGTGGGAGGTCATATATGTTCATTTCTATAATTGAGATAGACCACTTAACTTAGTACTAGTTGTGTATGACTTGATTGAATTGATCATTGAAGCTTCACTCTAGACTAAGGGCTATTCCACACTTGATACACACACACACAACACACATGCCTATTGTTCAATGAATGCCTTATTCATTTGTTCGATTGTACTTGTTTAAATGTGATGTGTTTGTGCTCAACTATATATGGATCAATCCAAAAAGATTTTTGATCATTTTATATGTTTTTGAAAGTGATTTTTATCACTCTTTGTGTTCATGTTTAGTGCTTACTTTGTTTTTCATTATTTGAACATGTTCTGTGTTGAAAAACAAGTGTCAGAATTTTTGGCTACTCATTCTGGCGACTTGTAAGTCGCGAGACCTAGTCACGAGTTTTGGCTACTTGCAAGCTGTGAGACCCAGTCACAAGCTTACACAGAATGGTTTTGCGACTCACTCGCGACTCAGCTCGTTACTCGCCAGTTGCGAAACGCCCAGAAACAGCTTTTTAAAGAGCTTTTTCATGGGAAACCTATTTTAAACCTCTCCCATCCTCTCTTAAACCCCTCTTTCAATATTTTTACATCAAAACCGAATCAATTTGAATGGTTTTTCATTCCATCAACATCTCTAAGGTAATTTTAAACTCTTTTCATTGATATGTATCCTTGGATTATGTTTTAGTGAGTTTTGTGCTCTTGGTTGGGATTTTCATTATAGGTGTTGGGAAAACTTAATTTTTGTCACAATTTTGTATGGGATTGATTTCTTTTAATGATTTGCTTTAGTTGTTGGCTCCTTGTGGCAAAAAGAACATGTATTAAGGGTGGTTTTCATGATGTTCATGCATTGTTTCACGTTGTTGTTCGTAGTGTGCACGCTAGGTGTTTGATAAAATGTCTCTTTGGCATTTTCTTACTTGTTTGGACTCAGATGAGTATCAAACTTTAGCGTTTCTTGTTAGGACATATGTGGTTCAAATGTAAAGAACATATGTCATACTTTTATGTAATTGGCTAATCCTTTGACAAAACGCACTTTACTTGTATTTGGGTAGATTTAGGATGTGTTGAAATACTTCAAAAAACACACTTTACTTGCATTGAAGCCTTCAAGTCTGTTCAAGAAAACAAGCTAAAAGTGTAATTTTATTAAAGCTCGACAGCTGGCTCGATAGCTGCATCTATCGAGCTTTAGTAAGTTATTTCAACCCCGTGTCTCGACACCTACTCGACAGCTACTCGACAGCTTCTATCTGTCGAGGTTTATAAAAATCAGAATTCTGATCTGATTTCTTGGGATCCGTGAATGTTTCTTTGGGCCTTCTTTTCTCCTAACCCTAGACATATAAAAGGATTGTTTTAAGAGCCGTAAAAGAGTTCACAAGTTGCACAAGTATTGAGCAAACTCTGTTCAAGCAAATTGTGACCGAAGACAAAGTTCTTAACCTAATTCATCTCTTCTGAAGAAGTTGCTGTGTATGTGCACCTTTGGGTTTTGTGACCAAGTATCTTCTTGATCTTCATCATGTGTATGAATTGAAGAACTTTGCAGCCAACCCTTATTTCTAGTTGGTGATTGAAGTCGCGTACTGGGATCCGCGCATCTGGTTAGTCACGTACTTGGGAGATGTGCATCAAAAAGGGGAACTGTCACTACAGAACAAGTCCAATTGGGTATTGGGGTAAGGGTTCAACTGTAGGTTGGTAAGGTACTTGGGATTCCTTTACTTGTAACAGCTTGTTGTGATAATAGTGGAGTTTCGGGAGTGGTGACTTGAAAATCACCCGGTGGGGTTTTTGCCGTTAGGGTTTTTCCCATTCGTGAACAAATCACCGTGTTATTTATTTTCCACTGCTTATTTAGTTTATAGGTGATTTGTTTGTGCTGCCACACAATTGCATATAATTGAATCTAATTAATTCACTTGGCTAATTAATTGGTTAATTCATCACAAGGGGTCAATTCGTTTGTGGCCTATCAAGTGGTATTAGAGTAGGCACACTCTGATTAGGTTTTAATCTTTGCTGTGTGATCCATTGACCCCTGTTGTCATGAAAACTCTTGATTGTTTTGATTTGCATGATCTTGTGTTGAATGATGATGATGATATTCAAGATGCCTATTGCAAGCTTTATAATTTTTGTATGAAATCTCTTGAATGTTCTACAAAATTAAAAGCTAAATTTAAAAAGGTCAAACTTGAAAAAGATGATTTGATTGCAAAATTGGATGAAGCCAATAATTTGAATGAAATTTTTAAAAATCAAATTTCATCTCAGGAGGACAAAATTAATAGTTTGGAAGAGCAACTAGTTGAATTTAAAACTAAAGTTGAAAAATTAACTAGTGCCAAACTTGTTGTTGAGCCTAACTCAAAAGAAAAAGATTTTTATATTCCCCCATTTAAAAGGAATAATGAAGAGTTGAAGGCTAATATTGCTAGGATACACAAAGGTAAACAATCTGATGTTAACATTGAAGTTTCTAAACCTATGTCTAAAACTCCTCCTAGGTTGAATAAAAATTCTGAATTTGTCCCCACTTGTCATCATTGTCATATTGTTGGTCATATTAGGCCAAATTGTCCTAAATTAAAGTCTCTGTGAACTTCTAAGGTTAGACCTCCTTTTAGGAAGCCGAGTAGCTCTAAAACTGCTCATGTTTGTTACCATTATGGTGGTTCTGGTCACACTCGTCCTAATTGTTTCAAATTGTTTCCTCATAAACGAGTGTCCAATAGGTCTCATCCTTTGTCTAAAGGCTCTGTACTTATTCTTGGTGAGTTATTAAAATCTTTGAGCTTTTTGACTCAATTTCAGGGGAATTCTAATTCGTCTATGTCCTTTAGTAGTCATACTAGGACACGTGCCTTTTCATCCTCACGGCCAAGGACTCGTGCTGTGTGAGTGATAAATGATCCTAAGACTTAATTGTCTTTCTTTATATCCTTTGCTTTAATTCTTTCTATCTAAAGTTGGACTTTCTTTCTTGATTTCTTATCTTTTTGGAATCATGCTTTCATGCATTTGCATATTTCTTTCATGCTTTCATGTTGTTTAACATGTTTTTGTTTATTTTTCAGTTTTTGTTTATTTTGTTTTTGATCTAAAAAATTTTTTTTTTTTGAAAAATTCAGAAAAATACAAAAACAGTTTGTGTTTTGTGTACATTGATACTTGTGTACCTTGAATGGACAATGAAACAAAGTTTTCTAAACTTTGTATTATTTGTAACTTAGATGAGCATCTCTATGCACAACTAAGCAAGTGAGCTTTGTGGCTCTTTTTTGTGATGAATAAGATTAAGTTGTCTTTTAGACTTAACACTCATATCACTCTTTTTGATGGGTATGACTAGAAAATCCTAAGAGAAAGACATAAATAACCATCTCACCACTGTTGCCCGCCAATCATCAATGACATCTGTATGCTTCGGCTTAGCAAAAGTGTGATGTCAATGACATTTGTGTGCTTCGGCATAGCAAAATTGAAATGTCAAATCAATGGGTATTTCTTTTCTCTCTCTTATATGCCCATGCATGATATTCTAAATAAGAAGAAAATATGCAAAGAAAATAAAAAGCAAAAAGATAAAAAATGCTTTAAATATGATTGCAAGTGTGTATTCTAGGAGATGTGGGAGTTATAGGATGTACCTCGAAGGTGATAGTCCCCATCAAACAGTTATGATTGTGTGTGAGTTAAAGTGATTTTCTCATATCTCAAATCATCATAACATGTATACACTTATGCAATCTTGTGATGTTTTTCACACATGACACGCAATATTCTTTGCTACTCTTGATACATGTGTAGGTACAATGTGATTTGGCCATCACTAGGTTTACATGTGTTTTTGTATGCTCACTAAACTATCATGACTTGTTTTTGAAATATAAAATCAATTAGACTTGTTTAGTGTGTGTATGTGTGTTTTTGGAGATCCATGTGCTTAAAATTTTTCATTGAGAAATGATTTTGAGAGCCTTTTATGTTGATTGGATCATTGTTGAGGTGCATCTTTGATTGCATTCATGTTTATGTTTTTCACTTCTTGAAAAACTGTTTTTAAAAGCTGGTTCGACACCTCCTCAATACCTAGATATCTGTCGAGCTTCTCTTGCTTTTTCTTATCGCAATCTCGACACATCCTCGACACCTGGTGGATCAATCAAGAAATCTTCTGTCTCCTCGATAGCTTCTCGACACCTGGCCGATTGATCGAGCTTCTGTTCTGGGTTCTGGTGTTTATTCCTCAATACCTCTCAATACCTGTATCTATCGAGATTTACTAAGGCGCTATATATACTTCTTGTGCAATCTAGTTCTCATTTCCCTCGATCTCTCTCGATCTGTCTGCGCCTGTTCATCTTCTAAACTCATTTTTCTCACTCCAAACCTTCAATCCATGTGATTTTCGGCCCTTCCTTGCTTCAAATCACTTGGTATGATCTCTTTTCTTCTCATATTTCATGCATTTCATGATTGTGAATCTTAGGTTTTGGGGGTTTTTGAAAAATTTTGGGGTTTTTCAAAATTGATGAGTTTTTCTTGAAATTTTGGGATGGGTTTTTATTTAAATATGTTCAAAATCTCATGCATTGCATCACATTTGCATTCTAATGATATTTTCATGCATTTAGATGTGTGCAATTTGTTTGTGTGCTGGTAGGATTGGATTGGGCTGAGCCCATGATGAATTTTGTCTTGCATGTCATATGTTCATGCGTTCCCATGCATACATACTCTCTATTTACGTTAGTCGTGTCTATGGCACCTAAACGTAAGTCTGCTCCATCTCGGAACCCTCTTCATTCCGGGGCATCATCTTCTTCTGATCCTACTCCTTCTAAAATTCGGTTCCGTGATGAGGATGCCTGTAAAGCATTCTTGGAGAACTTCTCTCGACAAGGTGTTCATTTGGAACGTCGAGTCATTTTGGCGGACTTCGCCGACATTGACCTTCCCGATGTCATTCACAATCGGGGATGGGAGTCACTGTGTGGCGTTTCGGTCACTTATCCTCTCGTGCTTATTTAGGAGTTTTACTCCAACATGTACGAAATTGATTCTTCAGTACCTCTCTTTCACACTCGCGTTCGAGGTACGCGCTTTGTTGTCACACCGCAGCTTGTTACGGATGTGCTTAGAGTTTCGAGGGTAGCGCATCCTGATTACCCCGATTGTGAGCATCTGAGGACTGTGTCCAAAGACAAGATGATGTCTGCTTTCTGTGAGCACCCATCTATTTGGGGTGAGCGTCATTTTACACCATGTCGACCTTTTGCTAAAGGTCCTAGATTCATGAACATGGTGATGACTTTTGTGTTGCACCCACTCTTTCACTATAACTCTATCACAGAGGCTCGTGCTCGATTTTTGCTTTCTTTGTTGGAGCACCTCACTATAGATTTTCCTTCACATTTCATTCTTTCCATCATAGATGTGTTTTAGGATACGGTTACCCGTGATAAGCTCATCTTTCTTTCTGCTATCACGAGGATCTTATGCCATTTTTCTGTTCCTTTTGCCTCCTCTGATCACTTCTCTATCATGTGTGCCATAGATGCCGCTACCATAAAACATAGTGAGGCTCAGTTTTGGTCACGACAGGAGTCAGCAGCTTCTCCCTCTGGTTCGACGCCATCTTGTTCGGCACCCTTTCGATCTGCTCCGTCTACATTTACTCCCTCCTCCCCTTTGGGCGATGTATCTCTTGGAGACATCATGGCGCAGCTACAGCGCATGGATGCTCACCTTGATATGCTCTCTACTGAGTTGTATCAGGTGAACATTCATGTTGGTCGTATTGCACGACGTCAGGCGACCATGGGTGGTTTTGCTCCTGAGGCTACTCCTTCACCACCTCCTCCAGTGGCTTTTGATTCTGATGCTGAGGATGATGATGATGATGGTGATGATGATCATGGAGATGCTAGCTCTTCTGATGAGATGTTTGCTTGACACTCTACCCTTTGTCACTTGTGACAAAAAGGGGGAGTAATTTTGGGATATGAGAGTAGTCATCTTAGGGAGAGAGTTAGTATAGGACATTTTTGATAAGGGGAGTATTGATACTTGAGGGATGTAGTGAGGATATGATGTCTCTTTTCTTTTCTTTCTTATATAGATACATTGTTCTTGTACATTTGATCTTGTTATCATTCTGACATACATTGTACTTATTTCTTTCTATATGTGGATGTATGTTGTTTCTTTCACCTGCCTCTTACATGTGTTATTTCTTTTCTCTCTTTTTACACATGTTTCTTTACTTGTATGCAATCTATTATTTATGTTTCACACAAAGATGCCTTGATGAGTTTTGTTTAAAGTGTTCTAGAAATACAGGTTGTCAAAGTCTACTTGTCATAAACTCTCTTCTTACAAATTTTTTCAAGAGTTTGTGTTAGAATAGATTTTATTGTATGTAACAAGTGAGTATGAGTTGAGTGATTTATGACTTCTCTCATATGTTCATTTGTTAGTTGTGGTTTTGTCACGGATTGCCAAAGGGGAAGATTGTTAGGACATATGTGGTTCACATGCTAAGAACATATGTTATACTTTTATGTAATTGGCTAATCCTTTGACAAAATGCACTTTACTTGTATTTGGGTAGATTTAGGATGTGTTGAAATACTTTAAGAAACTATGTTTCAAGATCAAGTATTAAAGCCTTTAAGTCTGTTCAAGAAAACAAGCTAAAAGTGCAATTTCATTAAAGCTCGACAGCTGCATCTATCGAGCTTTAGTAAGCTGTTTCAGCCCCGTGTCTCGACACCTGCTCGACAGCTACTCGACAGCTTCTATCTGTCGAGGTTTGTAAAAATCAAAATTCTAATCTGATTTCTTGGGATCCGTGAATGTTTCTTTGGGCCTTCTTTTCTCCTAACCTTAGACATATAAAAGGATTGTTTTAAGAACCGTAAAAGAGTTCACAAGTTGCACAAGCATTGAGCAAACTCTGTTCAAGCAAATTGTGACCGAAGACGAAGTTCTTAACCTAGTTCATCTCTTCTGAAGAAGTTGCTGTGTATATGCACCTTTGGGTTTTGTGACCAAGCATCTTCTTGATCTTCATTATGTGTATGAACTGAAGAACTTTGCAGCCAACCTTTATTTCTAGTTAGTGATTGAAGTCGCGTACTGGGATCCATGCATCTGGTTAGTCACGTACTTGGGAGCCGTGCATCAAAAGGGGGAACTGTCACTACAAAAAAAGTCCAATTGGGTATTGGGGTAAGAGTTCAACTGTAGGTTGGTAAGGCACTTGTGATTCCTTTACTTGTAACCACTTGTTGTGATAATAGTGGAGTTTCAGGAATGATGACCTAAAAATCACCCAGTGGAGTTTTTGCCATTAGGGTTTTCCCCATTTGTGAACAAATCACTGTGTTATTTATTTTCCGCTGCTTATTTAGTTTATTGGTGATTTGTTTGTGCTACCACATAATTGCATGTAATTGAACTTAATTAATTCACTTGGCTAATTAATTGGTTAATTCATCACAAGGGGTCAATTCGTTTGTGGCCTATCATTTCTCATGTTTCCTCATTAGAAACATGTTTGGTTCATTGGTTGTGTATTCAACACACCTTTTCCCACATGTGGATTTTCCATGCATTGGTCATGCATTGCACGTAGCTACATCTTGCACACACCTTTGCTACCCTTGTTATGCATTGGTCTATACCTTGTTGCCTCATCCTAGCACATCATATTTACCTTATGCTTTGTAGTATTTTGTTTTGTCTTTAGTTTGAGCTTCATTTTCTCATTCATCTTGCACCCTTCATGCATCTTTATCCTGGTTCATACCTTCATCTCTTGCCCTATTTTCTCCTTGACCCTTTGTCTATTCATGTAAAAAATGCAGAGAGTATACTGTTGTGTTATTTCTATATGACTCTTGTGCACATTCTTAGGGGGAGAAATTCTATTTCTCATGCACACTCGTAGGAGGAGAGATATTCCATAGGGAAGATGCATATACCAAGGGGGAGAAGACATTGTGCTAATAAGAAAACTTTGTTTTGTTTGTGTTTCTTTTTGTTTGTTTTCTTGATTGGCTTTATGGTGCTTTAAGTTATGTTTAGTATCTATGCTTTGCTGTTCTCTTTGCATCGTGTTTGTATGTTGGACATGTATACATCCTTATGCTATTGTACTTTATTGGTTGCATGTTGGGACGATCATTTGCTTTACTATATGATCATTTTAGTCATTTTCATATGACTGTCATGTGTTTGATCAAGTTGCTCATATGTTTCACAACATGTTTACTTGATCGCTTTTTGTTTGTTACATTATACTTATCCTTTTATTACTTACTTTGCCTTAAGGGTCTAATGTGTTTTGTGTAAGTGTTTTAGGTTACAAGTATATATGTTTCAAGTGCATCACAGCTTCTCATCATTTTGAGGGGGAGAAACTTTAAGCACTTTTAGTTTATATTGTGCATTTTCTTTAGTATATCATTTTTGTACCTTTGCTTTTGTAGATTTTACTTTTGTACCGTTGCTTTTGTAGCTTTTACTTTTGTACCTATGCTTTGTAGCCTAGTACTTGTTGTTAAATGTTATGCATTTTCTTTAAGTACATCACTCTTGTGCCCTTATTGGATTTTTATTCTTAATGCAATTACCTAGTGTTGTTGTATTAGTTGAGTGTTAGACATGCAAATGATACTTTGCAATTGAGCTTATTAGCTTGCATGTCCAAATGTTCATTCCATGTGTGAATGAGCATTGTGATAACTTTTTATAGTGATTGTTCATTTTTGGTCAAGCCATGGTCTATTGCTTTATTCCATTTTGCTTGATCGCATTATGCTTGCTCCATATGCATTACAAGTTTTCTGCATACAATGATCATATTGTGTTTTAGAAGATACTTGTTCTTATCATTCAAGAGCTTCACAGATTCTAGAGTTAAGTGTGAGTGAGTTTTGTTCAACTGTTCCCAACTCATGCGTTAAGTTTAGAGTTTGTTGTAGGGTTTTGTCACGGAATAGCCAAAGGGGGAGATTGTAAGGTTGAATTTAATCAACCATCTTGTTGGCTTTATTCCGTGCCAAATTTACTTGTAATTTAGCATATAGAAACCTTGTATTTAGGTGGAAATCATGTAAGGGTAGCGTGTGAGTGAGTGTGAAGAAATACTCAAGACTATGCATTGAAGTAGGGACTCGCGACTGGATCTCACGAGTGGCTCGCGACTGGTAAGCAGCCAGATGATGCACACGAGTGAAGCATGCAGAGAAGCTGAACCATCATGCCAGCTGTAGCACTACAGGACAAAAAGTCCAGACTGGCCATTCAGTTAGCTCGCGGCTTGAACTCGCGACTCAGTCAAGTCACGAGGCCAAGTCACTAGCCAGCTCTGTTTTAGAAAAACTGACCCTTTGCATAACTTTCTCACCCCAGTATAAGTACCCCTTATACCCACGAAATGTAGAGAGCTTCCAGAGAGAATTTTGAGAGAGAAACCCTAGAGAAAAACAAGATTGACTCATCCATAATCTTTATATAGAGACTCTTCAAATTCCTCTACTTTCACCCTCTCCATTGTTACATCCTTGAGAGGTTCTTGGCCAAATCATTTTCTCACTATACCCACATCTGTGAGAAGGCTTTTTGGTGCTTTGGGAAGCACTTAGGAAGGGACCAATGGTTATTGGTTGATGCTATGGGCTATAGCTAAATCCAGTAAGCTAGAAAAGACAAAGGTTCGGCGTTACCTCGTTGGAGCAAGAAGCTTAGAGGGCTTAGGTACACTGGGTAGATTAGGCTTGGAGGGTCTTCTGCTGTTCATGTATTCCAACTTCATTTTCTAGTGGATTATTGACCACTTGAAGGGCGGCAAAGAGGTTTTACGCTGAGGACTTCGGTTTCCTCTTCGATAACACATTGTTGTGTTGTCCTTGTGTTTGCATCTCTCTTCCCTTAATCTCTGCCTTTTAATTTCTGTTATGGATGTGATTTTAATTGGTTCAGATTGTTTATCAATTCTACTATTAGCTTAGAGGGCTTAGGTACACTGGGTAGATTAGGCTTGGAGGGTCTTTTGCTATTCATGTATCCCAACTTCATTTTCTAGTGAATTATTGACCGCTTGGATGGCGGCAGAGAGGTTTTACGCTGAGGACTTTGATTTTCTCTTCGATAACACATTGCTGTGTTGTCCTTGTGTTTGCATCTCTCTTCCCTTAATCTCTACCTTTTAATTTCTGCTATGGATGTGATTTTAATTGATTTAGATTGTTTATCAATTCTGTTATTAGCTTATGTTCATTTTCTGCACATATATTGTTTGACTTTAAGCTTGAATTGATAAGTTTGTAATTAGGGGTCTAAACGTTCATAGTGTTTTATACGCTATTTGAACTTTCAAAAACAAACAGACTTACATTTTTACACACAACCACAAGTGTTCTACTAATTTAACTATTGTGTTAGAAAGGATTACGTTGTTCTCTTAAGTAATGGAATTCACTATTATAAGGCATAGCATACGGAATACTACACTACAAATGAGCTTCAAGCATTTGATTTAAATTTCTCTTTTGTTATCAATACATCCTAAATAGTTTTTCAAAGTTTAAGAATATGATATTAAATGGTTGAAATTATAACACAGCAAATGGTCAGGAGCTAGACATTAGTAAAGTGAAAATTAAACTTTTTGTGGTTCTCTAATAAAGCAAGACTGCATGACTTTTCAGCCGCCTAAAGTCCAACATATGGTACACTTCACCTACATACAATTAGCTGATATTAACCTCAAGTATTGGTTCTACAACATCCAGGAAATTTTTGGACTTGCATCTTAGCCCCATATATATGACAAATAATCTCTTCTTTCTAGTTAGTCTACGCTTGAAATAACAAGAAATATTATTTTATTTAGAGGCTGGCAAAAAAAAAAAAAACTTATTCATACATAAATACATAGAAAATTAACATTGTTTAGTAAAGGTGCTATTTATCTCATGTGTTTTTCTAACTAGAATATCTCTTCACATTTATGTGAAAAGTTTTTTAACTATTCATAGAGATCTTAATGTAGTTTCACACTTTCACTAAGTTCTTATTATATTTATTATTTCAAAAAAAGGAAGTTGCAACATCAAGACAAAACATTAATACTATAGAAACATTAGGATATTGGAAGCAAAGTAAAAGTTCTAAGAATTTTTTTTTTTTGGTTATCATGAAGACACATATTTCACTTCTCACCAACCAAATCACAATGTCTTATTCTCAAAAAAAAAAAAAAAAATCACAATGTCTTAACCATTCGAAATGGGTTGATTTAAATTCATGATCAAAATTACTATTTTTAACAAAACATGAAACATAATACATAGTTCCAACCCAATGTCAAAGGAAAAATATCTATTAAAAGTGAAAGAAAAAAGAAAAGTTCGACCACCATTGATCCATTGTGTGTGTCATGTCATTATCCAATATTTTAGTAGGGCCCAAGAAGCCACGTGGCAAGATCTGGTTGGAGCACAGAAAAGACAGTGCCATAGAGGAATCAACCTCTGCAGAGCAACGAGACAGAATAAAGAGGACGATCAAGTAGTTTGTAAAGTACTAAAGCACAGAAATTGAACATGTGTATTGCAGTGTTGGCGAGCTCACTCTCTATACCCACTCATTCTTTTGCTTAACGGGGATGAATATCATAGCAGGTGAGCCCAAATCTCTATCTAGGTCTTTTTTTTTTTTGGATTAGTTTGGCTGTCTGATATGGTTTCTGAGGTTGACAAGGTACCATTTTTGTTGGGTTTATTTTGGTTTTGGTTTTGGTTTTGAAGGTCTACAAGGCAATTGGAATGGTGGGATGGTGGTGAAATATTGGGAGGGAGAGATGAGCATGCAGGTGGGACATGGTTGGCTTGTGGAAGGGATGGAAGGGTTGCTTTTCTCACAAATGTTAGGGAAGTTAAGTGTCTTCCTGATGCCAAGAGTAGAGGGGATCTCCCATCCCGATTCTAATGTTGATCAAACTCACAAGTCACAACCACTGTTTTAATACCATTCTCAATTGTCCCAAAGCTGAAGCTCGGTGAATTTTGATAAATAACCATCACATTTACAACATGGCAGTAATGAAAACCAAAAACACAAATTAAGCACATCTTAATTTTTTTTTTTTTTTTAAAAGAACATACCACTGCATCCTCACTATTCCCAATCTTCTGGTATGCATCCCTCGGGTCAGTTGCTCTTCACCCATGCTTTGTTTCTTGGATGCGGTATGTAATGAGCCGTCTTCAACCTACAATTGTAATCCCTCCAAGCCTTCCCAATTTTTTGTAAGGTAAATGTCTTCAAACCCGCATATGCAGTAGGATTAGTAGGGACGGCATATTTTCGCTACAATCAAATAGTTGAGTTAGCAAATTACAATCAAATAGTTGAGTTAGAATTAGAACTACAACAAGCATGCTAAAATGTCATAATTACAAGTATTATAAGTTCCTGGTTTACCTCTACGAGATGCCAACACTCTTCTTTAAGTTCTTTTGGCATGTCCTTCCAACTCAGATATCTAATCGGGCACATGTGGGGTTTCCGCACAATCGTCCCCAAGAAACCAGTGAAAGCCCTCGCCCCGTCATCAACCGGCTGATGCATAGTACTTAGTGGCAACTCAATTACTTGGTCGTCGGGAAGATCCCAAACCTCCAAGTACTTGCTTGGCCTGCGAATGGCATGTACAGGTGGCTGCACATCTGAAATTTAAAGGAGACAATATTGTTAAAGTAAGTAAATATATATGAAATTAAATATATAAAGCTTATTTAGAGTTCACATCAGATTGATCACTTTGTAACATAATTTGAATGAAATGTGGTTTTGGATGAAGAGAAGCACGTGTTGGACTATGTTGCTTTAAGTTTAGTTCTCATACATTTTCAAGTTTCAACACAACTTTCTAAATTCAAGGTCCTTTTAGGTTAAAACAGCCTACATTAATGATGAATAAAAAATGCAGTATAGATTTTATAGACTATAAATTATTCTGAAGAAAGTATTGCATGCCATAGTCTCACTCTCTCTCTCTTTCTCAATAACTTAAAAACATATAAAGAATCATAGCGCAAACTTTGCTGACTCTATCAATCAACAATTGAAAAAAAAATTGTAAACAAATGTCTTTTCTTTCTCTATCTTCTTGTTTACTAGTTAGTAGATGGTGGAGCATAATATTAGAAAATTCAACTTAAGAAATTAGCATCAGTTTAAATAAAGTGGAATCGAATTTTCAATTTAAATTCAACTTAAGAATTTTTAAATAAAATTCAACTATCTAGGTGGATTAGAGAGAAGGCATGGATATGTGTTTTGTTTATTAAATTTGCAATTATGATTGATACTATTATTGTTTGAATAACATACTTGAGAATGATTGTATTGATTAGCAATTAAAGGATTAACATGAACCTAACTATAGAACTTGAGAGTTTCAACATGCATACGGGCATAACAAATAAAACTGTCACACTTAACAAAATATAAAAATAGACAACAACCATCATGAGACATATAGGGTAGGGGCTGAGACATAGAGGCTGCTCCTTTATTTATTTATTTTTTAATAGAATTTTTAAACAAACTAATAGCAAATTTGATATCAAGTTGTAAGCTCATACCTTGCGTAAAAGCTTTGTGCATTTCTTGGCTTGTTTCTTCATCCACATGTTCTGTAGAAGCTCCTTCCACGGTTACACTTTTGGAACGCGTGTGCAAATTTGCTTTTCGCCTTGCCATTTCAACTGTCAAAGTGTAAAATAGAAACAAGTATATAAGCACAACGACAAGTAAAAAACAAGTCGATATGAATGAAATATAATGCTGCATGTAACTAATTATTATCAACAACAACAATACTTGTAAAAAAAAAATATATATATATATATAGAGAAACAACAACAAAAATAGCCCTCCACTAATAATTCATTTGTCTGTTAGAGTTTTAATAAAGAAAATAGTTGTTTTGATTTTGGAAGAACAGTTTATGGTGCAATCAACTTTATAATAATTATTATAAGACATGTAAATAAATTATAAAAAACCACCATTGAACCACTATTTTCACAAAGTTTTTAGGTAACAGACTGATTAGTATAATATCCCTTCACATGGAACCACCATTGATATCACTTTTATTATACATTATTCACAATTTGTCACTTCAACAATATTGAAAAGATAAATAGTGAAAATTATTGTGTTTTTAGACTTATTGTAGAATTGGTTGAGAGGCGTAAAGCTTAAGTTTCTTTGAGCTAAAGGGAGAGTAAGGAGATAGAAGGGCCTTAGTGTTAGTTTTCTTTGAGCTTGCTAGGTATGACAAAAATGTTTTGCCCAGCTCAACTTGCCTACACTACTATAACTCATGTGGTTTTCCTAGTCCTATTCTACCTTACCCCGGCTTGTAAGCGTGTAATTTATTGAATATATTTAAATAAAAACACTTTCTCTCAATCTCTCTCAACACTTTCGTCATGCCCCTCCCTTTTCTCTTTTATTTCAATTCCACAATGTCAAAGTCACATCATTAAGAATGAAAAAGTGTAATGAATTCCACTATCTTCAGAACATTTTCCTAGCATTTGTAAATAGATAGAAACCCAAACATGTGCATTACAAAAACAGATGTATTAAATATGCATAGAGTCACTTCATATCTACATGTGTTGGTGTTGTAACACAGAGAGAGAGAGAGAGAGAGAGAGAGAGAGAGAGAGACTTATACCTAGGACTAACACAAGCAGGGAAGGTTAAAGGACCAATTTGTATTGCCTTCCAACTAGGGTAATACTCACACTCAAGACCAAGTAATGAACTAGAGCCCTTGCATGTTCCTTGCACACAATCTATTACTACACATGCAATACCTACACAGAAACCATCATTGCCCACATTATAATCATCATAACTATCAACCAAGCTAATCAAATTCAAAACCCAAATCTCATTTTAGTCCTTTAAGATAAAACCAAAAGAATTTAATAAAAAAAAAACGATTAAACACCAAATTTGTTTTGTAAAGAAAATATATAGTGAAACAAACAGTTCAAGGACTGTGAGGAATTGGCTACCTGGTTGAAGCTAAAGAAAGTGAAGAAAAGGAAATGCAAAGAAATGAGGGTGAAAATCAGACTTTTGAACCGAGCTAATTTCCCTCTAATGTTTCTTTCATTTCTACCATTTTCTTAGCAACCAAACACAAAACAAGACCCAAAAAAAAAAAAAAATATTCATTAACAATCGAGACAATAATAATGCATTTGGACACATCTAACAACTCAAATCAAAAATAAAAAATATTCATTAACAATCAAACAAGAGTAGTAAAATACCCTAATCACAGGGATACCCATAATCTAATGTAAAATTTTCATTAACAAACCAACGCACATTTGAAAATCACATAAACTGATAAAGCACAAACCAACACACAAATAAAAAAAATAAAAAAAATAGAGAGAGTGTTCGAGACAACTTACAGAGAGAGCATTTGGTTTTTGGGAGTGAAATAAGGTGTTGGCGATGAGGTGGATTGGGGTTGCTAGGTGGTGGCCACTGAATTGACATGGTTTGGTGGTGGTGGAGGGGTTGTTGTGAAGGTAGCAGCGGTGGTGGGATATTGGGTCTGTGAGTTAGAGATTGAGAGGGAGAGTGAGAGAAAGAGAGAGAGAGAGAGCTAGAAAGAGAGAGAGAGTTTAAAAGATAAATAGTGTTTGAGCTGGGTGTTTGGGTGGGATTTTGGGTCTCTGAAGAGTTAGAAAGAGATACAGTGAATAGTGTTTTTGGGTCGCTAAAGAGTTAGAGAGATAGAGTGAAATGAGATAGAGGGATACAGTGTTTTTGGCAAAAATGAAAAGGTGCTACAAATGAAAAGCCAAAAAAAAAAAAAAAAAAAAAAAAAAAAAAAAAAAAAACAGAGGGAAGATTTAGGGAGAGGCAGGGGAGTTAGAAGTCTATAGCGGCGGTCCAACCTGCTGCTATAACTAAGAAAACGTGCCACAAAAAGGAGTCCCTATTGCGGTGGTCATACAAACACTGCTGCAGCTTGCATATTGTAGCGTTTTTCTCTTCCACCACTATAGTATCTACGCAAAATGATATATTTATTGCGGCGGGTTTTGGAGCGCCACTATATCTAAGTTAACACTGCTAAAACATATATATTGCGGCGGTTTTATGTCCCGCCGCTGTAGGATGCCACAAAAGACTATACCTATAGCGGCGGTCCAAAAAACACCGCAATATGCAACATATAGTGGCGGTTTTTGCACCTGCCGCAATAGTACAAATTTCTTGTAGTGATTTGGACATGCTTAAATTCTATAATAAATTAATAGTAAAGCATCCTAATTCGTAGTAGTATTTGTTAGATTTAATAGAATTAGATTTAACCAATCATGAATTTAGATTAATAAATTGAAATCATACCATCATTTTGAATGAAATCAAATATAAATAAGAATTAAGAAATTTTTTTTTGCCTTAAACAAATCGAAATCAATTAAAATTTTAATGATACGGAGATTAAAAGTTTCTGGGACAAAAATTAATGGAGCAATTAGGAAGAAAGTTATCTATTCTTACCATAGCTTGTTATGAAAGAGTAGTATTGTGGTGTGAAAGATATGGGAAGGGGAGGGGGATTAGCCTTTGGTCACATCTTGCAAATGTGAAGTGCATAAAAAACAATAAAGAACTATATTGTCTTGGTCTCCTAAACGCAACGTAAAAGAAAAAATTGGATTTCTTTGACTTTTTGATTGAGTCACAATAGAGCCAAGTCACTTTGATGTTTTAATTATTGGCTAGAAAGTTAGGAATTGGGATAAGATAATATAAGTTTGGTCCATATAATTAGAAAAAGATGCTTAAAAAAATAATTTAGGTGGCCAAAACTTCAAATTGCTGAAAAAATGAAATTTTTATATGTTAGGACATATGTGATTTAATGTTAGCAACATATGTCAAATTGTAATTGGCTAATCTTTTGACAAAACACACTTTACTTGTAATTAAGTAGATCTAGGATCTGTTAATGCTTCAAGGAACAAGGTTTCAAGTTCAAGTGTTAAAACCATGCAAGTCTGTCCAGGAAACAAGTGAAGAAGTGATATTCATTAAATCTCGATAGTTAGCTCGACAGCTAGCATCTATTGAGGCTTAAAGAGCTGTTTCAACCCAAGGTTTAGCAGTTGCTTGATAGATAGGGTATCTATCGAGATTTATGAAAATCAGATTTTAAGTTCTGATTTCACTCCAATCCGTGAATATGTGTTTGGGCTTTCTTTTCTCACAACCCTAAACATATATAAGGATTGTTTTAAGGGCCATCACAGCTGATGCAATTAAATAAAAAAGTTTTTCACAAGCATATTGTGAACCAGAGACATATGCCCTAGTTCATCTTTCTCTTGAAGAAGCTACTGTGTTTGTACACTGTTGGGTTTTGTGACCAAGGAGCTTCGTGATCTTCATCGTCTGGATGAACTTAAGAACTTTGCAGCCAACATCCTTCTTAAGTTGGTGATTCAGTCGCGTACTGGGATCCGCGCATCTCTTGGTTAGTCACGTACTGGGAACCATGCATTAAAAGGAGAGATTGTTACTACAGAATAAGTCCAATTGGGTATTGGGGTAAGGGTTCAACTATAGGTTGGTATAAGGTACTGAGATTCTTTTACTTGTAATCGCTTGTTGTGATAATAGTGAATTCTCGGGAGTGGTAACCTTAAAATCACCCGGTGGGGTTTTTACCGTATTGGTTTTCCCCATTCGTAAACAAATCACCGTGTCATTTAATTTTTGTTGCATATTTAGTTATTTGGTGATTTGTTTGTGCTATCACGCGCTTTGCATGTTAATTAACTTGGCTAAATTAATTGGTTAATTTATCACAATGGGTCAATTCATTCTTGGCCTATCAAGTGGTATCAGAGCATGGGCCATTCTCTAGACAACCTATAAGGGAACCAAGGCTGTCAAGAATTCAAAGCTTTAGAGGCTCACTACAAGCTTCGAAGAGATCAAGATGGAGGAGGATGAGTCGTTTGATGAGTTCTATGCCAAGCTCAAGGACATAGTGAACTCAGCTTTTAATCTTGGGGAAACCATTCGTGAACCCAAGGTTGTTAGAAAGGTGCTTAGATTTCTACCCGAGAGATTTCATGCCAAGATCACCGCAATTGAGGAATCAAAAGATATTGACAAAATTCCTTTGACAGAGCTGGTTGGCAATTTGCAGACCTATGAGTTGGGTTTGTCTAGGATTGGGAAATTGACCAAGAGCAGTGAAACGGATGAGTCTTCTGATGATGAAGATTCTAAAATAAAGTCTTACATCACTAGACATCACTAGACAATTCAAGAAGTTAATGAAGAATGCCAATGCAAAGGGATTCTGACAAGGACTATAGACAGTCGAGTTCTTCTTAGTCTAAGAGCCAAGACAAAGGGAAGAAGGATGCTAAAGATGGTGGTCAGTACACTGTTCCCTCAGGACCTAAGTGTTTCGAGTGTTAAGGCTTCAGTCACATGAAACAAGAGTGCCCTACTTATCTCAAGTCCATTGGGAAAAGTAAGGAACTTGCTTCAACTTTGAACGACACCGAACCTGAGGATGATTCTGAAATGGAGATAATAGAATCCTAAATGCCTTCACCACCACTGTCAATCCTACTGAGGGGATTATAGAAGATGTGGATGAAGAAGAAGACTTGGTGGAGTCAAAGTTTGAAAAGATGGATGAACAAGATGATATCCACACTGCCTATGCAAAGTTATACAAGGTCTCAAAAAAGCATGAGAAGTTGTATAGGTTGGCCACCAAGAAGCTCAGTGATGTGGAGCTTGAATATGAAGAACTCTCCACAAAGTTTGATGAAACCAATCAGACTATGGGAGCATTGAGGTTTGAAAATAATTTCTTGGTTGAGAAGACCATGAAACTTAAAGCGGAGCTGTTTCAAGTTAGAGCTCAGTTGGAGAGGACTTCAAGTGCAAAGCTTGATGAGATGCTCAGCCTTCAGAAATCTGCATTTGATCGAACCGGTTTAGGGTATGATTTCTCTTCTCCTAGTATTGCTTCTACTAGTACTCCTGTTTTTGTTCCCCCTAACAATGATGTAAAAAATGTTTTAGCTAGTAAGAACACATACAAGGGTAAATCTATCTTAGGAGTACTCCCTAAACTTGTTAAGAAAAAGACTAAAAACCCTAAGGTTAAGAAGGGTAATGCTCAAAAGGCTAAACAGAAGAAGCAGCATCTTTGTCATCACTGTGAAGCAGCTGGACATACTCAACCTAATTACTACCAGTGGTTAGCCACTCAACAGAGCAACAGTATGATCTCGTTAGGAAACCAAAATCAGTTTCCATCCTCCTTTGCTTCTCTTAAAGATCTACTCAAAGACCTCATGTTTCTTTCGAACTTGAACGGTTTCAATTCTTCTCCCTTGCCGCTGGTTCAAGGATTCATGCAAAGGAAAGGTTCCTCCAAGGTGTGGAAAGAAAAAGGCTCCAAGTGATTTAGTCACTTTTTCTATCTCTTTCCCTTCTTATTTTTTTGTGTGTTTGCATTACTTGTGTGTTTTGCTTTATTGCCTTGAGTCAGTCTAATTTTATGCATTGCTTTGTTTAACATTTTTTTTTTCAATTTTGCTTTTTTTTTTTCATAAAATAAAAAAAAAATTGAAAAGTTAAAAAAATACAAAAATAGTGTGTGTTTCTGTACATTGGTACTTGTGTACCTTAGATGGTCATTGAAACAAAATTTTCTAAACTTTGTATCTTTTGTAGCTTAGATGAGCATTTCTATGCACAACTAAGCAAGTGAGTTTTGTGGCTCTTGTTTGTGATGCATAAGATTAAGTTATCTCTTGTATTTAACATTCATATCACTCTTTTTGACAGGAAGGACTAAAAAATCTTAAGAGAGAGGCATAAATAACCATCTCACCACTGTTGCCCGCTAATCATGAAATGACATCTGTCTGCTTTGACATAGCAAAAGTGCAATGTCAAGAGTTTAACATAATTGGGTATTTCTTTTCTCTCTCTTATATGCCTATGCATGATATGCTTAACAAAAGAAAATATGCAAAGAAAAATAAAAGCAAAAAGAATAAAAATGCTTTATATATGATTGCAAGCGTGTCTTCTAGGAGATGTAGGAGTTATAGGATGTACCTCGAAGGTGATAGTCTCCATCAAACAGTTATGATTGTGTGTGAGTTGAAGTGATTTTCTCATATCTTAATTTGTCATAACATGTTGACACTTATGCAATCTTGCGATGTTTTTTTTTTTCACACACAACACGCAATATTCTTTGCTACTTTTGATACATGTGCAAGTACAATGTGATTTGGCCATCACAAGGAATACATGTGTTAATATATTCTCACTAAACTGTCTTAACTTGTTTTTGAAATATAAAATTTGTTAAACTTGTTTAGTGTGTGTGTGTGTGTGTGTGTGTGTTTGGGATCTAAAAGCTGAACAATTTTTCCTGTTGAGAGATGATTTTGAGATATTAAAATGTTGTTTGGATCTTTGGTTGAGTAGCATGCTTGATTGCATTCATATATGTGTTTTTCTTTCCTTGAAAAGCTTTTTTTAAGCAATCTCGACAGTTTCTCGATATCTCTTGATAGCTAGGCTATCTATCAAGCCCCTTCAGTTTTTCTTATCGCATTCTCGATAGCTCCTCGATAGCTGCTTGATCCATCTAGAAACATTCTGGATGCTCGATAGCTTCTCGATAACTACCTCGATCCATCGAAATCTTTTAGTTATGGACACCTCTGGACAGCTCCTCGATAGTTGTTTCTTACCTTTTTTTTTTTTCTCGATAGCTCTCGACAAATCTCAATCCATTGAGAATTATGAACTTCTATTTAAAGGGTCTAACGTGATTTCAACTTCACTTTTCTCGATCTCTCTCGGTACTTTTTGACTTCTCACCTCCCAAAACACCCCTCTCTCACTCCAAACCTTTTCCACAAGTGTTCTTTAGTCTCAAGATCATTTCTTTTCTTTGGTAAGATTCTTTCTCATTCATTTCTTTATGCATTTCATCTCTTGTGACCTAACTTTTGGGGTTTATTGAAAAATTTGGGGTTTTTCAAAATTAAAGAGGTTTTTGCAAAATTTTGGGATGGGTTTTGTATATTTGATCCTAAATGATCATGCATTGCATCACATTTGCATCATAACAATGTTTCATGCATTTTAGATGTGTGTTTACCTTGTTGCAAACTTGTGTGCTAGTAGGTTTGGATTGGTTGAGCCCATAATGCTTTTAAGTTTGCATGTCACATGTTCAAGTATTTTTCATGCATACGTACCTTCATTTCTTTATATTCATATATTGGATTGTTTTGGTGCTTTTCTGCTTGTCCCTCTCTCTCCCCCTTTTTCAGCTTGCATCATGGCACCTTGTCCCTCTCTCTCTCCCTCTTTTAGCCTGCATCATGGCACCTAAGTGTAAATCCACTCCATCCTGGAATCCTCTTCATTCCGCGGCATCTTCCTCTGATCCTTCTCCTTCTCATCTTTGGTTCCATGATGAGAAAGCCCGTAAGGACTTCTCGAAGAACTTCTCTTAACGAGGCATTCATTTGGAACGCCAAGTCATTTTGTCTGATTTCTCTGATACTGACCTTCCCACTGTCATTTACAGTAGGGGTTGGGAGTCACTGTGTGGTGTCCCGGTCACTTGTCCATCCATGATCATACAAGAGTTTTACTCCAATATGCACGAATTCGATTCTTTAGTACCTCAGTTTTCTACTCGCGTTCAAGGTATGCGCATTATGGTCACTATGGATATTGTATTCTAGGTGCTCCATGTCCCGAGGGTAGCACATCCTAACTACCCTGGTTGTGATCGTTTGAGAACTGTGTTCAAAGACGAGTTTATGTCTCTGTTCTGTGAGACTCCTTCTTCTTGGGGTGATTTTCAAAACACCCGTTGCTCGACCTTTGTTAAAGGTCCTAGATTTCTTAATATGGTGATGACTTTTGTTCTCCATCCTTTGTCTCACTATAACTCTATCATAGAGCCTCGTGCTCACTTTTTGTTATCCCTCATTGAGGATCTTTTTATCGACTTCCCTTCTCACTTCATCACATCCCTTGTGGATGTCTATAGGAATATGGCGACCCATGATAAGCTCATCTTTCCTTCAACCATCGCGAGGATTCTTCGCCATTTTTTTGTCTCCTTTCCTCCGACTGATCACTTCTTCGTCATGGGTGCCATTGACGCAGCTACTATTAGACAGAGTAATGCACAGCTTTGCCTGAGGCAGACACAGACCAAGATGGCATCTCCTCCAGCTCCTACAACTCTATCTACCTCCTCTTCTTCATCTTCTGCGAGTGGAGTGACACTTAAGGCCATCATGGCATAGCTTGTGTGCATGGATGCTCGCCTTAACACACTCAGTGATGAGCTGTGTCAAGTGAACACCCGTGTTGGTTGTATCGCACGATGACAGGCTGTCATGAGTGGTTTCACTGTTACTTCTTTTCCATTTCCATCGACTTTTGAGGATGAGAGTGCTGATGGCTCTGGCAGTGATGATGCTGATGAGAATGATGGTGCTAGCTCGCCCAGTGATGATAAGATGTCTACTTGATGTACTTACCCTTTGTCACTCGTGACAAAAAGGGGAAGTAGTTTTGGACATGAAAGTAATCATAGTCATAGGGGGAGAGTTAGCATAGGAGATTTTTGTTAGGGGGAGTGTCTATATTTTTTAGGGAGGTAGTTAGGACTTATGTTTTTTTTTTCCTTCTTTTAGAGATACATTGTTCTTACATTGTGATAGCAAACCTTGTTTTCTTTATTGATGTTATATATATATATATATATATATATGATGAGGTTGTTATTACAGTTCTTTCACCTATCTTTACATGTGTTGTTTCCTTTCTCTCTTTATACACATGATTCTTATATACTTGTATGCAATCTTTTATTTCTATTTCACACTAAGATGCCTTGATGAGTTTTGTTTAAAGTGTTTTAGAAATATAGGTTGTTAAAGTCTTCTCGTCATAAGCTCTCTTCTTGCAAAGTTTTTCAAGAGTTTGTGTTAGGATAGATTTTATTGTATTCAACGAGTATGAGTTGAGTGATTTATGACTTCTCTCATATGTTCATTTGTTTGTTGTGATTTCATCACGATTTGCCAAAGGGGGAGATTGTTAGGACATATGTGATTTAATGTTAGGAACATGTGTCAAATTGTAATTGGCTAATCCTTTGACAAAACGCACTTTATTTGTAATTGGGTAGATCTAGGATGTGTTTAATGCTTCAAGGAACAAGGTTTCAAGTTCAAGTGTTAAAGTCATGCAAGTCTGTCCAAGAAACAAGTGAAGAAGTGATGTTCATTAAATTTCGACAGCTAGCTCGACAGCTAGTATCTATTGAGGCTTAAAGAGTTGTTTCAACCTGAGGCTCAACATCTACTCGATAGATAGGGTATCTATCGAGATTTATGAAAATCAAATTTTAAGTTCTGATTTCACTCCAAGCCGTGAATATGTGTCTGGGTTTTCTTTTCTCACAATCCTAAACATATATAAGGATTGTTTTAAGGGCCGTCACAATTGATGCAATTATATGCCCTAGTTCACAAGTATATTGTGAACCGAAGATATATGCCCTAGTTCATCTTTCTCTTGAAGAAGTTACAGCGTTTGTACGCCGTTTGGTTTTGTGACCAATGAGCTTCATGATCTTCATCGTCTGGATGAACTAAAGAACTTTGCAACCAACATCCTTCTCAAGTTGGTGATTAAGTCGCGTATTGGGATCCGTGCATCTATTGGTTAGTTACGTACTAGGGGCCGTGCATTAAAAAGAGAGATTGTCACTACAGAACAAGTCAAATTGGGTATTGGGGTAAGGGTTCAACTATAGCACTACAAAAAAAATGTGTATTAGCGACCAAGAATTTATGACAAACCCAAAAAGCCCTCTCAAAAAATCTTATTTGCGATGGCAAAATAAAGCCCTTGTAAATACTTGATAAAATGTGAAATATTTGTGACCAACAAAAAAAGCTATCGCAATTATGTGTTATAGCCATCACAAATGCTAATATTTTAGAGGGAAATTTTCCCTCCATATTATTTGCGAGGGACAATTAAAAATCTCTCGCAAAAAGTATATTATTTGTGACGGTTAAAAGAATGCCCTCACTAATACTAAATTATTTGCGAGGGCTAGGATCGACCTTCACAAATAATCATTAAAATGTAAAAAATTTGGAGGGAAATGTTCCCACCAAATTATTTCCGAGGGAAAATAAAAACTCCTTGCAAAAATTTTATTTTTTGTGTGAGTTAAAAATATACCCTCACTAATACTAAATTATTTGCAAGGGCCACAATTGGCCTTTGAAAATAATCATGAAAATATTAATTTTCTTCGGAGATAAAAGTTATACTAAAATTGCAAGAATATAATGATTGGTGAAACATAAAGTGATAGGAAATTTGTATTCAAAATTATGCCTATTAAAATTCATAATATCTTATTTTTCATCGCTAGTTTTCAATTAGGCCACCAACTTATAGATGGTTTGCTCAAATTCTTTGAAACCTTCGGACTCAGCTTGACTTTAAACTTCATAATTCTAATTTATCCATCATTTTCTATCTGTGTAATTAACCAGTACAAGAACTACATGATCACTTTTTTGGAAAGTTGCATGAACTAGACTATAATAAAAATGTTATTTACATATCCACAACACATATAGCAATCAATGATTGCCAATCACTCATAGTACTCGGAAATAAGATGAACAAAAAAAAAAAAAAGCTCAGTTTTAAAATCAATGCAAGGCAATTAAGTGGTGAGAATTGGAGGCAGCAATTTAGACTTTGATCCAAGAACTTTAGCCTTTGTGTCTAGGAAGAATTCTATCCCAGGTAGCACTTTGACCTCTCCTTCAAAAAAAAAAAAAAAAAAAAAAGCAACTTCAAGCTCAGACAAAGTCAAAATAGATAGTATAATCACATATTAAACTCAATGGGGTCAATGTGAGCATTCTATACTAGGGTAATAACCTTAGAGAATTAAGAAAGAGAGCAAGAGAGATAACTGCCCGTACCTTGTTTGTAACTAAATTTCTATTTCAATAAGCATCCTTAGTATTATGCACACGGATAACTAATCTGGATGAAGCCAAATACGGTGATGGAGTGGAGGCTGTAAGCCTTTGAAGTCACTCGATTATCATATTCTCAACACCACTCCTTCTCCAATCTATATCGTCATCTTCATTTTCTTCTTGCAGCACATTTGCATTACAGTGTAAATTTTCTTCTTCATCTGATGGCATTTCATAAAGGTTTCGTGGTTTGGTTTCAATCACAACATTCCATGTGGGATCTTTTATTTCATTAACATAGTAAACTTGAGTTGCTTGACATGCTAATACAAATGGCTCTACGGTTTTCAACTTTTGTGATGTTTTAATGTTAGGTTCTAAGGTCTTAGGATTTTATGTATTTAGAACTCTAATTTGTAATGTTGGTAAACCATGATCAAAACAATGTATTTAGTCTTGTTTAGGCTTGCTCAAAGTTGTTTAATTATTGTAAAATTGGAATCGAGTGGCTACAGAAGTCTTTGGGACTTTCGGCCTGGCTCGATTAATCGAAGGATAGGCTCGATCGATCGAAAATCGCACAGGTTGAATTTTTTGCAGAATTTCCAACTCAAACCTACTTCATTAAACGTTTAGGGTTTTATGTTTTTACCCTAGGTATTTAAACAAAACCCTAGCCACGTTTTTAGAGGTTGTCGATATTGCATTGTTGCTCATACATTACTGTTTTGTGTGAATCTCTTGTAAGATCTTTGAGAAGCTTTCCTTTACACAAAACTTAGGGTTTTCAAGGTAGAGATTATTTCAACATCTTGATGATCAACACAGTTACAACCATTAGAGCTTAAAGAAAAACAAGCGGGGAGCTTGTAGCTAATTGAAGAATTCAAGAAAGAAGGAGTCCGTGGATTCGGAGCTTGCACGTGGTCGTGTCAGTAAGTTCTACTGGTAGGTAGCATTAGGAAGTCGAGCGGGGAGCTTGTAAGTCCTTTTGTATGAACTTTGATTCTTTCATAGTGGATTCAGTTTTGCCTTGAGGATCGACGGGTCAAATCCTCCCCAGGTTTTTACCGTATGGTTTCCTAGGTGATCATATCATGTGTTATTTATTTTTCCGCTGCTTTATATGCTTGATGTGATTATTTGATTGTTTTAACCTAGTATTGCTTAATTTGACTAAGTAACAACTTGGCTAATTAACTAGGCTACGCAATCTTGTTGTTTTTAAGGGGTCTAAAACCCAACAAGTGGTATCAGAGCAGGTAGCTCTTCTGTTTTTGATCCTTTGATCTTTGATCTGATCCTTGACCCCTGTTGTCATGGAACACGGACACTCTCTTGTTGTTCCTCCTCACTTTGACGGGAATAACTATGCCTATTGGAAAGTAAGGATGAAAGCTTTCCTGAAATCCATTTATGAGAGAGTTTGGAACTCTGTTGAGTACGGATGGGAGAAGCCCACTACTCCTGTGAGTGAGTGGCAAACTTCTCAAAAAGAAGCAACTGAATTTAATAGCAAAGCTATGAATGCCATCTTTAATGCTGTTTCTATAGAGGAATTTAAGAGAATCTCAAATGTTAAGATTGCTCATACTGCTTGGAAAATCCTCCAAACTGTGCATGAAGGTACGAAGGCAGTCAAAATAAATAAGTTGCAGTAATTAACTTCTAGGTTTGAAAGCATTAGGATGTCTGATGATGAATCTTTTGATGAATTTTATACCAAACTGAATGACATTATTAATTCTGCTTTTAATTTGGGTGAAGTCTACGATCAACCTAAAATTGTTAGGAAGATACTTAGATCTTTAACTGAAGACTTTAGACCCAAAGTGACTGCCATTACTGAGAGTAAGGATGTGGACTCCATCCCTGTGGATGAGCTTGTAGGATCTCTTCAGTACTATGAGTTTGACCAACCCAAAACTAACAAATCCAAATCAATGGCTCTTAAGTCTGTTGATGATGTTGATGCTGGTGGATTTGATGATAAGCTCTCTACTATAGAGATAGCTTACCTTGCCAAGAACTTTAGAAATTTTCTTAGAAATACTAATAGGAGGGCAAGGAATACCAACATTGCTGAATCTAGAAATTTTAGGAAGAATGATCCCATTAAGGTTAGCAACACTGAGAAACCTAGAGAAAGAATAGGTCAATCTTCCAACAATTCTTTGGATCCTCAATGTTTTGGTTGTCAAGGGTATGGTCATGTTAAATCTGAATGTCCAACATTCCTGAGGTCTAAGGGTAAAGCTATGGCTGTAAACCTTAGTGATAATGAGGTTTCTGATGATGAGTCCGATGGTGACGAGGATGGAAACTTCATTGCTTTCACTGCTACTACTGTAGTCAATGAAAGCATATCTGTTGAGGAGAACCCTTCTGATGGGGAACTCTCTGAAGATGCAGATCTTCAAGAGGCCTATAACAAACTTTGCAAAGTTGCTGCAAAGGATGCTATGAATGTTGAACTTGGCCTAAAGAAAATTGAATCTCTTGAGCTTGAAAAGAAGAATTTGCTTGTTAAATTGTTTGATGCTAATGATCTTTTGAACAATGTGAAATCTGAGAATATGCTCTTGCTTGATAAAGTTAAAACTTTGGAACATGATTTATCTATTGCTAGATCTGCTAGTTCTAAACTTGATCAAATGCCGAGTGTTCAAAAGTATCCTTCTGATAAATCTGGTTTAGGTTTTATTGAGAGCATCTCTGTGTCTGCACCCTATTCCACTATCTTTGTTCCGTCATCTTCTTCTGAACCTTCTGTGAGTGAGGTTGTGAGTGAAACTGTTAAACCCCCTGTGAGTGAGGTTGTTAAACCTGTAGAAGTTTCACCACCTAAGAAGATTAGGGTAGATTTGAGAGAATCTAAACCTAAGGAGCCTACCAAATCTAAGGACAAGATGCATGGTAAACCTGTTTGGGTTTGTCATTACTGTGGTAAGTCTGGACACATTCGTCCTAATTGTTACAAGCTTCAAGCTGATAAGAGAGCAAACAAACCAAAAGTGCCTGTGCCTTAAGCACAAGATCTTATGGCACTAATTGGTGAATTGGTAAAGGCGTTAAACCTTTATTCCAATCCTGGAGTTGGGAATCACTCAAATGTGAATAAGAACTCCAATGCTCGTGGTGCATCTAAAAAGTTTTGGATGCAAAAGACTCGAACTAACTGAGTCTTTTTGACATGGTCCTTGTGCTTCATTGCTCTATTCTTTTGTGACCATTGTTCTTTGTTTTTTTTTTTTTGTGTTTTTGTTCTAGGACTTGCATTGCATTACATTCATGCATTTCATTCTAGGATTTATTTGTTTTCTCTTATAATAATTAAAAAAAAAAAAAAAAAAAAAAAGGGAAAGCAAAACTATGTTTAACACTATTTTTCTTGATTTTTGAAAACAAGGTTGGTCAATCTATTTACACATGTCATGTCTTGTGTACCTTGTTTAACTTTTATGAGCTTATTCTTTGCACTTAACTAGTTGAAACTTTATAGTGCATGTTGTGTGGGAAAAGATGTGTGTGGTTATTAATCACTTTGTCTTAATCTTGAAGTCACATGTTCTTTGATTGTCGGACTTGATCCTTTTGAGAAAGGCATAAATAACCATCTCACCACTGTTCACTAGCCAATCATGAACACCTTAGTGCATATCATAAGATTTTGTACTCGAGAAAGTGTAGCACATGCACAAAAAGAACATAAGGTGTAACCTCAATTAAATTAAAACTGGTGTGTACTATTAGGCTTGATGTCAATTCACTTAATTCAAACCGGTGTGTACTATTAGGCTTGATGCCAATTCACATATATAAGAGGCAAAAATTCAAGAAACTTACATGATTGCAAGCTCTTGTTCTAGGAGATATGAGAGTTATAGGATGTAACTCTTTAGGTGATAGTCTCTTTTAAAATTCTATGTGATGAATTGTGTAGACTTTGTATTTGATTGCTATTCACATATCACCTCACATGTATCTCAAGTTTTTGCTAGTATCACACACTACACAAGTTACTCTTTGTTAAACACTGTACATGCTAGTGTGTGTGTTTTTGGTCTGACCAACCAAGTTTGAAAATATCTTGAGATTTGTGCACAACATATTTGTTGCTTAAGAAAATTCAATGGGAGAATGATTGAAACTTGTTTTTAAGAAAATTGGATTTAAAATTTGGGTTTTTGAAAAAGCATTCCATCTCATACTCATGCATTTTGTTTCCGTTGTTTAATGCTTTGAGGAGTTGTTTTCAAAATTAGGTTTGTGTTTTTCAAAACTGTGATTTTTCTCAAAAATTTTGTGAGCCTCTGCCCAGTTCGATTGATCCATTCTGATTTTCGATCGATCGAAAAAGTGCTTTAATTTGTTTAAAAATGACTATTTTATTCGATCGATCGAATGTAATTTTCGATCGATCGATGATCGTGAAAAAGCTTTTTAAAAAATCAGATTTGACTTTTTCAAAGTCACTATTCAAACTTTTCAAACTTTTTCCTCTCTCTCTCCGATTTGGCAAGGCTCCGCAAAGAGATTTTTGTCGTTTTCCTCCGAAATTTTTGCAAGGTTTCTCTTTCCTCAAGCCAGTAAGACACTTTTACCCTTTCTTTTGAATTTATTTTCATGATTTCATGCATAAATCCATGCATTTGAGGGTGATTTTCGGACTTTGCATAATTGGAATTTTCTGTTGATTCAAGCCCTATTCTGTGCAATTGATCATTGGGTTTTTGTGGGGACACATCATAAACATGATCCTTGCCTGTTAATTTGATCAATTTTGAGTTTGGTGAAAAATTGAAAAATCTAGGGTTTGTTCTTGATCCGAATTGGGGCTTTTGTGAAATTGAGTTGAATTTGATGAAATTGGCTTGTTGTTTTGATGTAATTAGGCATTATAATCTATGTGCTGTGTTTTGTAATGCTCAATTCATCAATTTGTTTAAAAAAATTTCAACAAGTGGTTTTCAATTTTTGGTGTTTTTGATAGAAATTCCCTGCTCAAGCCAATTTTGTCAATTTAATCTCAATTGATCTTAATATTTTATTGCATTAGTACATGCATCATGGCATTGTAATTGTTCATGCATCATATAGATTTTTATTCTATTAATTTTTGTGCTAACTTGCAGTCTACCCTTGGATTTTTTTGTTTTATTCTTTTTGGTTTTTCCTTGTGTCTCTGTCCTTTCCTTAGCATCATGCGTAGGAAGACTAGAGCCCGTAGGTCTGTTCCCTCTCCTTCTCCTCCCCCACCTTCCTTTGATAGTGAGAGGTTTCCAAATGAGAAAAACCAAGAGATTTTCGAGAAGCTAAACCTTAAAAGAAAAGTTTGGGCTGAGCATTCTGTCACCTTAGATGAGGTTGATCCTGCCATTAGGGCAAACTTTGAGCGTCGGGGCTGGTTACCTCTGCTGGATGTTTTGATCCTCCTCCTCCAACTACCCTGATTAGAGAGTTCTTTTCGAACATCTCTATCCGCGTCTATGATTCCAACACTTTAGTTAAGAGTTGGATACGAGGTGTAGAGTTCACCATTGACCCTGATGTCGTGGCTGATGCTCTAGGGGTACCTTTGGTACAGCACCTTGTCTATCCTTATGATGAGTCACCTGAGTTGAGTGATGTCATGTCTTACATCACTGGGTCTTCTATCCAGTGGGGTTCTGATCCTCGGATCACCACCGCTGAGCTTCCTGAGACTGTCTATCTCTTCTTTAGGATAGCATGTCATTCTCTTTGGCCCATTTCTCATCTACACACTATTCCTCTCGAGATGTGTGTATTTTTGTACGCTCTTGTCACTGATGCTCCTATCAGTTTTCCTCATCTATTTCTTCGTTCTTTGAACGAAGTTTATAGGAGTTCTTCTACAACTCATGCTCTTGTTCATCCTATCTTTATTCATAGGATTTTGCTTCATCTTGGTTTAGATGATTTCCCTTCTTCTGAGCCCGTCCATGTGATTGCTCCCATAGGTGCCTCTTTCCTTAGACAGAGGGCTGCTCATCTTCGAGCTGGCTCTAAACACGCTAGGTCTGAGCCTTCTGGTACCGTACCCCCTTCTTCTTCTACAGGTCCTACTCGTAAGGCTGTTCCTGATCCTATTGGTGGTGCTGCTGCTGTTCCTTCACCTCCTTCGGATGACTTCGATGTACGTCGTACCTTGGAGACTGTCATGACCGTTCAGGCGGCTCATAGTCAGCTTTTGGTGGACTTGTTCGATGAGATTCGTGCTCTGAGAGCGAATTTGGCGCATCTTCGTTCATCTTCACCACCTCCTTTTGATGATGGCCTGTGATGTCCTTTGGCATTCCGTCACAAAAAGGGGGAGTAGAGTTTGGAGCTTGTAAAGGAGTTTTTGTAGTTTGGGGGACTTTTTGTTACTTTTTGCGGAGCTAGTGGAGTTTTTGAGATTAGATTGTATCTAGGTGCTTCACCATGTATACTTTCTTTTGGGCTATTCTTGTAGGGAAATACATTTTTTTTTATATATATGATTCTTGATTCTATGTGTTCACTGTTTATTGATTTATATTTATGAGTTATTCATTGATATATGTCTTTATTATGTGTTGTGTGAACTTTCAAGAATGTGTTTATTTTTTGTGTATCTAACCTAGGGGGAGAGTTAGATTACATATCTGTTGATTTACTGTTTTTACGTCACACATGCGTTTATGCGTTTGTTGAGTATTTCAGGAATATACAGGTGGATTCGATTTGGCTGCTGTCTACACTTGCAACTGATGGATAGTAGTTAGGATTGAATTTGGTTTATAAGCATTACCTTTTGTAAAGGGCTTTTTATTGTAAACTTTGAGCTTTTAGTTTGTGTTTTGTCACGGATTGCCAAAGGGGGAGTTTGTTAGGTTCTAAGGTCTTAGGATTTTATGTATTTAGAACTCTAATTTGTAATGTTGGCAAATCATGATCAAAACAATGTATTTAGTCTTGTTTAGGCTTGCTTAAAGTTGTTTAATTATTGTAAAGTTGGAATCGAGTGGCTGCAGAAGTCTTTGGGACTTTCGGCCTGGCTCGATCGATCGAAGGACAGGCTCGATTGATCGAAAATCGCACAGGTTGAATTTTCTACAGAATTTCCAACTCAGCCCTACTTCATTAAACGTTTAGGGTTTTATGTTTTTACCCTAGGTATTTAAACAAAACCCTAGCCACGTTTTTAGAGGTTGCCGATATTGCATTGTTGCTCATACATTGCTGTTTTGTGTGAATCTCTTGTGAGATCTTTGAGGAGCTTTCCTTTACACAAAACTTAGGGTTTTCAAGGTAGAGATTATTTCAACATCTTAATGATCAACATAATTGCAACCATTGGAGCTTAAAGAAAAACAAGTAGGGAGCTTTTAGCTAATTGAAGAATTCAAGAAAGAAGGAGTCCGTGGATTCGGAGCTTGCACGTGGTCGTGTCAGTAAGTTCTACTGGTAGGTAGCATTAGGAAGTCGAGCGGGGAGCTTGTAAGTCCTTTTGTATGAACTTCGATTCTTTTATAGTGGATTCAGTTTTGCCTTGAGGATTGGTGGGTCAAATCCTCCCCAGGTTTTTACCGTGTGGTTTCCTGGGTGATCATATCATGTGTTATTTATTTTTCCGCTACTTAATATGCTTGATATGATTATTTGATTGTTTTAACCTAGTATTGCTTAATTTGATTAAGTAACAACTTGGCTAATTAACTAGGCTACACAATCTTGTTGTTTTTAAGGGGTCTAAAACCCAACAATTAACAATAATGGTTCCGTGCCGATCTCTCTTATAACCAATTCCTTCACGAGATACATCATGCCAATCACATTTAAACAACACAACTTTGTTCCCTTCAGTATATTGAAGTTCAACAATGTCTGTTGGTTGTCCATAATAAGGCACATTGCAACTTTGATCCTCCCCTCTCACCGTAACTCCATTATTTTGTGTTCTTTTACTTTCATCACATTGATTTGTATGAAATCTGAACCCATTAACATTGTAACCACGATAAAAAAATAGCCCTTTTCTCAGGGCCCCGAGCTAATGAAAGCATATGCCCATCAACTTGCCTTGTATTATATAAGTTGGTGATCTACAATAAAACCTAAATAAGGTTAAACTCAAGTTATAGTAGTTAAAATATAAACAAACATACATTTTCAAAATAAATTACTATCTTACTCTTTTTTCAAACCACGCAATAAATTCTTGTCTATGCACTCTGTCAATGTCGAGAACACCTGGATTTGTAAGGATGTTCTTATGTTCTCTGCACATAGCTAAATCTCCTAATCAGTTTTAATATCATATCATGAGAATATCAAAGAAGTATTTTTTGTGAAGATCATCTTACTCAACAAATTGGTCAGCGTCGACACAATTTTGAAGGACATAAAATGTTGCTGCATTGTGAAGATCATCATTCAACTCACACCTTATTGCTTTCCCTAAATGTCGTCCAGATGTTGAGAATATGGACAATTAAGAGGTATTTGCACATGCAGAAGTACCTCCATCATAATTTCGCTCTACCCAATTAAATTTGGTTTCTATTCCATGTAAATAGCGAGAACAAAATGTTAGACATTCATCTGCTAAATACTTTTCTGCAATAGACCCTTCTGTGTGTGCCTTATTACGAAAATAATTCTTAAGCTTGCGCAATAGACCCTTCTGCGTGTGCCAGGTACTGATTATCCCCTCCAATTTTATCCTTTGTGCCTTTAATTTATCTCTCTCTCTCTCTCTCTCTCTCTATTCCTAATTTCATATTTCTGTTTTCTATTAGCAGATTTGCTCAATCTTTTACAGCTTTTGGTGATCCATCAGTCAAAGGTACGCATCTAAAATAATATTTTACTATCTATATAAATAAGACCTACTTTAACTTAGAATAAACTAATGTTACAAGGATAACTAGCTTTACAGAATCAATCTTAAGGATTGATGTGATAGAATAGTACGTTTGGTTTATTTTATAGGTATATAATTTTTTTTTGATGAAATTTTATAGGTATATAATAGTGTTAGCACATTTGGTTTATTTTATAGGCATATAATACTGTCCTAGTTTATAGGATTCCAGTTTTATAGGTATATAATAGTGCAATTGCAGTGTGAGATTTAACAGGTGCCGTATGGTTCATAAAAAGAAAAAATAAAAGGTGTTGTATGAAACACAAAACATTGTAGCCTTTTTTTTTTATTGAATTCTGTGATATCTTTTTGTATTGTAATGAATTTCTTAACAAGGTTGTCGGGTTTTAGACCTAGATTAATTAGCCAAGTTGTTACTTAGTCAAATTATGCAATACTAGGTTAAAGTAATCAAATAATCATATCAAAAGAATAAAGCAGTGGAATAATAAAAGACACAATGATATGATCACCCGGGAAACCACACGGTAAAAACCTGGGGAGGATTTGACCACCGATCCTCAAGGCAAACCTGAATCCACTATGAAAGAATCGAAATTCATACAAAAGGACTACAAGCTCCCCGCTCAACTTTCTAATGCTACCCACCAGTAGAACTTACTGACCCGACCACGTGCAAGCTCCGAATCCATGGACTCCTTCTTTCTTGGACTCTTCAATCAAGTACAAGCACCCACGCTTGATATTCTTTAAGCTTCAATGGCAGCAACCTTATTGATCATCAAGATGTTAAAACAATCTCTACCTTGAAAACCCTAAGTTTATATGAAGGAAAGCTCCTCAAAGATCTCACAAGAGATTCACATAAACAGCAAATATGAGCAACAAAGACTGAGAGAGGTTTGGGTACAAAACCCTAAAAATAAAAGGAGGCACAAGAGGCACTCTAATCTCTCTTTACCAAGTCCCAAAAACGTGGCTTAGGGTTTCCTTTATATAGTGGGAGAAGTAGATCTGAAACCCTAATCCTTAATGGGCTTAAGCTGCTATTTGGGCCAACTTAAAATTTTGCAGATACGATTTTCGATCGATCGAGCCTGTTCTTCGATCGATCGAACCAGGCAGAATATGAAGTCTTCTTCCTGCAGCTTGTGTGTTCTTGAATCTTGACTTGAATCACCTTGAGCATTGTCTAATAAAACCTATAGACTCTAAGATCTATATCTAGACAAGTTTGTGTTCACGATTTGCGAATTGTTCTAAACATTTAGAACCTAACAAACTCCTCCTTTGGCAATTCGTGACAAAACTTTCATACAGAATGAAATGCTCAAATACAAGAACAACCCAATACAATAAAATGCTCATTACAACAAATTCAACCTAACTACTATCCATTAGTTGCAAGTGTAGATAGCAGCTTAATTGAATCAACCTGTATATTTCCTGAAACACTAAACAAAATGCATAAACGCATGTGTGGAAAATACAAGTAAACAAAAATAAATTCTTGATTTCACATAGCACAAAATAAAGATATATACCAATGAAGAACTCATAAGTATAAATCAATAAGAAGTGAAACAAGAAACAGAAATAAAAACATAAGTAAACAAACTCTCCCCCTAAGTTAGATACAACAAAAAGTTTTTATTTTCTACCCTTTGAAAAATAATTTCAACTCCCCCTAAACAAGACAAACATGATTCCCATAAATCAATAATTTTTCCCCCTTTTTGTTACGTATTGACAAAGACAACTCATACAAAGAGTAAACAGTCAACATACGCAGTAAAGGATAAGAGAAAATAGAGAATCAAAGGGAACACAAAACAATTTAACTCTATAGAAAATAGAGACAGCTCCCCCTATGAACAACACAGGTAAAAAAAAACTTTTCTCCCCCTATAAAAATAGGAAACACAAAACAAGTGTTGGGAAAAATAGTTTTGGGGAAAAATAGAAGGGGTGGGGAACAGCAGCAACACCAGCACCAGCAGGATAAGGAACATCCTCACCAGCAGGACCAAAGTTAAAAACACACAAACTAAAGTTAAAAACTAAGGTGAGGATACTCATGAAGAAAAAATATTCTCTCTTTCAATAAAATGCAAACATGGCATTATGTGACCCATAAATAGTTGCATGAGTAGAGAAAAAATTTGCACATTGATTATCCATCATATCTCTTAAGAAAAATATTTTCTACAGTTCATACATAAAAAAGGCATATACTAAAAAGTACATAGCTCAAAAATTAATCAATCAATTTTTTGATCAAGTTGAGTACCCAATGTAGCAAAGTGTATGCATGCTATGTGTGAAAACAATGAGAGATATGACTGCAAAACTGCAAGATGGATACAGAAATCAATGCAATGCATGTGAATCTTAAACACAAACCAAGGGTAGACTGCAAGTTAGCACAAAAACAATATAGAATAAAAATCTATATGATGCATGAACAAATACAATGCCATGATGCATGTACTAATGCAGTAAAATTTTAAGTTCAATTGAGATCCAATTTGACAAAATTGGCTTGAGCAGGGAATTTCTAACAAAAACCTCAAAAATTGAAAACCACTTGTTGAAATTTTTAAACAAATTGATGAATTAAGCATTACAAAACACAGCACATAGATTATAATGCCTAATTTCATCAAGACAACAAGCCAATTTCATCAAATTCAACTCAATTTCACAAAAGCCCCAATTCGAGTACATTCAAGCTCTAGAATTTTCAATTTCTCAAACTTGAAACACATTTTGCATTAAGATCAAGGAACTTTTAATCTTGGATGGCCACAACAAAATCACACACAATATAATGTACCAAGTTTAGCAAAGAGTAACTTGTATAGTGTGTGCAACTAGCAAAAGCTTGAGATACATGTGAGGTGATATGTGAATAGTAATCGATCACAAAGTCTACAAAATTCATCACATAGAATTTAAAAGAGACTATCACCTAAAGAGTTACATCATATAACTCTCACATCTCCTAGAACAAAAGCTTGCAATCATGTAAGTTTCTTGAATTTTTGCCTCATAATATATGTGAATTGGCATCAAGCCTAATAGTACACACCGATTTGAATTAAGTGAATTGGCATCAAGCCTAATAGTACACACTAGTTTTAATTAAATGAATTAATTGAGGCTACACCTTATGTTCTTTTTGTGCATGTGCTACACTTTCTCGAGCATGAAATCTTATGATATGCACTAAGGTGTTCATGATTGGTTAGTGAACAGTGGTGAGATGGTTATTTATGCCTTTCTCAAAAGGATCAAGTCCGACAGTCAAAGAACATGTGACTTCAAGATTAAGACAAAGTGATTAAAAACCACACACATCTTTCCCACACAACATGCACTACACAGCTCAAACTAGTAAAGTGCAATAAAATAAGCTCATCCAAGCTAAACAGGGTACATAAACAAGTTATGTAAAGATAAAATGGCCAATCCTTGATTATAAATCCAAGATCTATAATACAAAACACAAAAATCTTTTTGGTTTTAACAAACGTTATAACCACTTGTTGAGATTTTGAAAAAAATTTATGATCAAAAACAAAAAACACACATTGTGCTAAATGATCAATGCAAATGCAATGCATGACAGTGCTTAACTAAGCTATAGAGGGTACACAAACAAGAAATATCAATTTCTTAATTAACCCATGAGTACATGTACAAACTAGTACATAAAGTCAAAAATAGCTTAGCACATTTATAACACATGCTATTCAAGTTTTACCACAATGTCAAGCATGTTCTAAATCAAGAGAGATATTAAAACTCATGTAATCTTCAGGAAAAATCAAACAAGACTCAAAATATTTTTGTCTTTTTGAAAATTTTTCAATGTTTTTGGATTTTTTTTTAATTAAAAAAACTTAAAAAAAAAAAAAAACCAAAAACAAAAACAAGACATGTCCATAAACAATAGAAAGAATTAAAACAAGGACAAGTCAGCAACACTCACCTTAGAGACTCTTTTCTCACCCATATAGCACGAGACTTCAGCTTTGTAGGTGAAAAACCATGAGAAGCAGAGTGTATTTGAGGGATTACACCAATCTTCTGAGACAGACTAAAATCCTGCAAATTCCTTTCACAAGCCAACAAGCTCAAATTCTTCAAAAGAATATGAAACAATTTATATGGACTTATGGCAGGAGAAATATCATCACATATCCTAGATTGACATACAGAATGCTTAAATTTCAACTTATGACAATTAGGACGAATGTGACCGGAGACACCACAAAAGTCACAAACAGGAACAAATTTAGGAACATCAATATTCCTAACAGCAAATCTAGTCTCAGATTTTTGTTTTTGCCTCAACAAAGAACAATTTGGTCTAATATGACCAACAACACCAAAAAGGTGACAGGTAGGCACAAAAACAAATTTATTATGCTCTCTAACAGTAGGTTTAGACTTAAGTTTAGAAACTTCAGTGTCTACATCAGAACTTTTACCTTTGTCTAACCTAGCACAATAAGCCTTTTCTTTATTATTCCTCTTAAAAGGAGGGATATAAACTTTTTCAGTTTTAGGCTTAAGAGAAACAGAAACAATTCTGTTATTATCAGCAGGCTTGGTACTAATCAAATTTTCAAGTTTAGCTTTAGACTCAGCTAACTCTTGTTCCAAGCTTTTCATCTTCTCATCTTGAGAGGAAATTTGATTTCTCAAAAATTCATTCTTTTTATTAGATTCATCTAATCTAACAAGCAATTCATCTTTTTCAAGATTAGCCAATTTTAACTCTTCTTTAAATTTCTTAGCAATTTTCAAAGATTTAGATAATTCCTTATGAAGAGTTTCAAAAGCATCAAAAAAATCAACAGAAGCATGAGCAGAAACATGATCAGAAAGACACTTCAAATCATCCATGACAACAGGGGTCAAGGATCAGCTCTTAGATCAAAAGATCTAAAACAAGAAGAGCAACCTGCTCTGATACCACTTGTTGGGTTTTAGACCCCTTAAAAACAACAAGATTGGTTAGCCTAGATTAATTAGCCAAGTTGTTACTTAGTCAAATTATGCAATACTAGGTTAAAGCAATCAAATAATCATATCAAAAGAATAAAGCAGTGGAATAATAAAAGACACAATGATATGATCACCTAGGAAACCACATGGTAAAAATCTGGGGAGGATTTGACCCACCGATCCTCAAGGCAAACCTGAATCCACTATGAAAGAATCGAAGTTCATACAAAAGGACTACAAGCTCCCCGCTCGACTTCCTAATACTACCCACCAGTAGAACTTACTGACACGACCACGTGCAAGCTCCGAATCCACGGACTCCTTCTTTCTTGGACTCTTCAATCAAGTACAAGCACCCACGCTTGATATTCTTTAAGCTTCAATGGCAGCAACCTTGTTGATCATCAAGATGTTGAAATAATCTCTACCTTGAAAACCCTAAGTTTATGTGAAGGAAAGCTCCTCAAAGATCTCACAAGAGATTCACATAAACAGCAAATATGAGCAACAAAGACTTAGAGAGGTTTGGGTACAAAACCCTAAAAATAAAAGGAGGCACAAGAGGCACTCTAATCTTTCTCTATCAAGTCCCAAAAACGTGGCTTAGGGTTTCCTTTATATAGTGGGAGAAGTAGATCTGAAACCCTAATCCTTAATGGGCTTAAGCTGCTATTTAGGCCGACTTAAAATTTTGCAGATACGATTTTCGATCGATCGAGCCTGTTCTTCGATCGATCGAACCAGGCAGAATATGAAGTCTTCTTCCTGCAGCTTGTTTGTTCTTGAATCTTGACTTGAATCACCTTGAGCATTGTCTAATAAAACCTATAGACTCTAAGATCTATATCTAGACAAGTTTGTGTTCACGATTTGCCAATTGTTCTAAACATTTAGAACCTTGGTGATCCATCAGTCAAAGGTATGCATCTAAAATAATATTTTACTATCTATATAAATAAGACCTACTTTAACTTAGAATAAACTAATGTTACAAGGATAACTAGCTTTACAGAATCAATCTTAAGGATTGATGTGATAGAATAGTACGTTTGGTTTATTTTATAGGCATATAAAATTTTTTTTTTTGATGAAATTTTATAGGTATATAATAGTGTTAGCACATTTGGTTTATTTTGTAGGCATATAATACTGTCCTAGTTTATAGGATTCCAGTTTTATAGGTATATAATAGTGCAATTGCAGTGTGAGATTTAACAGGTGCCGTATGGTTCATAAAAAGAAAAAATAAAAGGTGTTGTATGAAACACAAAATATTGTAGCCTTTTTTTTATTTATTGAATTCTGTGATATCTTTTTGTATTGTAATGAATTTCTTAACAAGGTGATTTCATATAATAAGCTATCCTTGTGCAGCAACTATGCAATGGTTTAAGTTTGTTCTCTTTTTCAACAGTTTATACAAATTGTATCTAAAATTTAATGTCATTATCTCCATTTATTTCTGTATTTGTTGATCTGGCGGTTTGGCATTTGTTCTGAGGTTGTTCCTCAGTTGTTTCCATGTTTCATTGTATTATAATAGATGAAAGGAAACAATTCAATTGATGACGATAACCTTTGGACACCACAACTTGAGAAACTATTTATTGATTAAAGTGTTGTCAATTAAAATTTTATGTTTCAATTTATCAATGTGATAGGATGATGAGCATGTATTTAGTTCTGAAAAAATTGGTAGTTATATTTTTCTTCACAGTAATGTCATTGAAGTAAAAGTTTTGTGAGTTAGGTAGAGCTGTGTTTCATGTGTAATTTCACATTGATATTCATAACCGCTAGTGTTCTTTATTTTTTGTGACTGCATTAACATATTTATATTCTACTTTCATTGTGTTGTTTACAAATGTTAGTTTTTCTAATAGTAGGTAGGCATGGCAAGGAAAGTTAAGAGGAAAGGTAAAGGCATTAGTGAGTCTCAAGACTCTCAACTACAAGAAACTCAGTCAACTAGGCCTTCCTTTGATCATAATGAAGTTTGTGAGCAGGAGCTCTCACAAATTCTACCTCCATCATCTGAGCCTCAAACTGATGAAGGAGCACCTCAGGCCTCTAATTCCATTATAATAGGTAGTATTTACATTATATACCTTTTTTTTTTTTTTTTTTTTTTTTTTTTTTTTTATCGCATTTACTTATATTCATAATTTATGTTGTGATTTGGTTGCACCTTCAGTATTGCACTTCCACCAAGGATCTACATCATGCATAACAGTTCCAAATCCATTATATTATTATAGCATCATTGCAAGTGGCTGGTTGAGAATATTGTGATGGTCTTACATGATGTTCTGAAGACAGTTTCCATCTTATTGAGTTTTTGTCTCTCTTGTTATGCACCTTTTGCTGAGATTGTTCACGACACATGCAAATTTTAAGTTGTACTTCTTGTGTACTTAGGTTGTGCTTTGTGTTTATTGAATGGTTCATTTACCTATAAAAAAAAAAATTTAGAAGTTACGAAAATGGGGCAGCTCAAATTCTGGGTAAAATCTATCAACTGGATGTCCATATTTTAAATCTACTGAATTGCTGTATCATACCCAACTGAAATTGATGAAATCATTGTGTTATTTTTGGAGGGATAAATAATTTTTCTAGCTTTTTTTTTTTCATGGTATAGTGTTCCTTAATTAGATAATGTGAGTGGGAATTTTATTATTAACATGAGGTAAAATATCCTTAATAGCATTGAAATTCTTGTGCTGCCTAATAATTCTTCAATCTGGTAGCAGTGTATGCAACCATGCACTAAAATTAAATGTTAGTTGGAATCAAAGTTTTAAGCATGAATTTTTTTTTTTTTGTTGTTAATTTCTTTTGTTGTTAAAATAATATTCTTGTGCTTGAATATGTGAGAGATCAAGAACAGATTCTAAATGTGATATATGTTTTGTTATTAACTTATTTCACAATATTATTATATGATTCTTTCCCTTATTAGGAGAGCTTCTTTTTCTTTTCTTTTTTTCTTTTCAATATGTACACGTCCTTTATCAATTTTTTATTATTATTTGTTTTATCAATAGGTACTAATGTTGGAAAAAAGAGGGGTCGAGGAAAGGCTAAAAGCATCAATGCCGGAGATGGTGAAATAGAGGTTGAGATTTATGATGGCGAGTGACTTATTGCTATGCTGGTTTATTGAAATTAATCATGGTATCATAACTATATGATATTGTTAACATGTTTGATTTCAATTTCAGAATTATTACATCAAAAGCCATTCGAGAGATTACCATTCTTTTTTACCAAAAACTTAAAGGAGCTTGGACAACTTTTACGGAATACCCAAATTCTGAGCTAGAGACATTATATGCTCGATATAGAGCTCAACGCTTTAAGCATAAGCAGCTTGATGAGGAAGTCAAGAAGGCATTTATAGAATCAGTGAAACACCGCTATTTTGATTGGATGTTTCGCATTAGAAATCCTATTTTTCAGAAGTACGAAGCGAAAGAAGATCGTTACAAGAATGGGCCGTCCTTCATTCCTACACCTTTTTGGAAAGAGATGGTGGATAAATGGATGAAGGAAGATTGGGGGGTGAGTATAAATGAAATACATGTCATAAATTCTCTCACTCTCTCTCTAACCATTGTTTGTTAATGTTTTCATAGAAACTAATGTTCTAGTGTATGAATTTTGCGTGCAGGAGACAAGTTTGATAAATAAGAACAACAGAAATAAGTCTAAAATTTTCTCCACTACAGGTTCTGTACCAATGGCCAAGTACAGATATGAAATGGTATATTATACTATCATCAAATAGTTTTACATTTTATTGTGTATTTACATAGTTTAATAACTTTACCAATGTTTTTTTATTCTTTTAAATATTGTAGTATCTTGAGATTGGCTCTAAGCCTAGCCCCATTGATTGCTTTAAGAAATTTCACACAAAGAAGGATGGCAAAGAATGGGCAACTGATCATGCTAAGACATTATATGTATGCATTTTAATTTTGTTATCAACTTTAGTTTTTTTGTTGTTTTGATCATCCACGTGGTTTTTATTTATGTGTAGGAAAAAATGGATGCCATGAAGGCCAAAGCTGTGTTTGAAGGTACTAAGACAAATGATTATCAGGTCTTTCGTGAAGTGGTTGGTGAACCAAATCATGGTCGTGTTCTTGGCATGGGAATAGGTATTAAGGCTAAGGATGTGTACGACTTAACTTCATCTGGTAAAGGTTGTAGCAACCGTTGCAGAGAAGATTTTACAAAAGAAAAAGAAGATTTGGAGGCTCGTCTTAGAGAGGAAATGGATTCCAAACTTGCAAAAGTTGTGGAGAAGGTTGAGGAGAAGTTTGCACAAAAGTTGCAGTCGATGGGCATACCACAACAATCTGACATAGATCCAACTACCACGGTACAATCTCAAACTTATGCTTTTGCCTCTTGGATCTTCTACAACTTTCTATTGGTTTGTTGTGGTTTACAGCTTGCATCTATTATAATATTATATTATTTTATATTGAGTTTTGATAAATGATAATAGGACTATTATGACACTATCTACTGTTTTGAGTTTTGACAGCTGTGTATAGGTTTTGTATTTAATTTTGTATATCATATGTGTTTTGTGGTTTACGTTTTTCATAATTGTTATATTATTTTAATTTATATTTAATTTTGATAGTGGTTTAAGTAATCAAATTAAGTTATTGTTATTGTTAAATTAAAAAAAAAAAAAAAAAAGGTTACCTTGAGCGGTCTAGGGATACTAGAATTCACTTCAATTGTTTCATTTTAACTCATGTTTAATGTTTTTTATTTTTATTTTTTAGGATGGTACTAGCAGAGATGAAGAGGACAACTCAGACAATAACATAGAGGTTGAAAACAAATTTGGAGAGTGACTCAGAGGAAGACTAATATATTTCTTGTCATAGAATAGTTGTTTAAGTTCAAAACAAAGTTGAATTTTAGTATTTCTTTGTATATTTATTTTTTAAAGTTTGAACTTATATGAATTTTTATCTTTCGATGGATCAATTTTTAGTAATTATTGGACTATTGTATCAATTTTTAATAATTATTGTACTATTGTAACATGATAGTTAAACAAAAATTATATAAAATATTACCACCGATAACATAAAAATTTGGTCATAAATAACTTTGTAGTGATGACAAAGTTCCTCACAATTAATAGAATAGCGACACCCTTAACCTCTCGCTAAAAATAAGTTGCGAGGGGTTAAAAGCCCTCACAAATAAATTTTAGCGATGTTATTATTGCGAGAATATAAATGTCCTCACAAATAATTATTAACGACGATGGCTTCTCCTTGCTAAAAATAAGTTGTGAGGGTTAAAAGTTCTCACAAATAAATTTGAGCGATGCCATTATTGCGAGGGTATAAATGTCCTCACAAATAGTTATTAACGACGATTGTTTCCCCTCGTTAAAAATAAGTTGCGAGGGGTTAAAAAGCCCTCACAAATAAATTTTAGCAGTGCCATTATTGCAAGGGTATAAATGCCCTCACAAGTAGTTATTAACGATGACTGCCTCCCCTCGCTATAAATAAGTTGCGAGGGGTTAAAAGCTCTCACAAATAAATTTTAACGATGCCATTATTGCGAGAGTATAAAGGTCCTCACAAATAGTTGTTAACGACGATTGCTTCCCCTCTCTAAAAATAAGTTGCAAGGAGTTAAAAGCCCTCTCAAATAAATTTTAGCGACGCCATTATTTGTCACTAAAAAGTATGTCGTCAATTTGGAATTTGCAAATAATTAATTGCGAGGGTATAAAGGTCCTCACAAATAGTTGTTAATGACGACTGTTTCCCATCGCTAAAAATAAGTCGTCGACTTTTCTCATTGTTTGGTAATATATTTGTGAAGGCGAATTTGTTCAGTAGCGACGGTGGATTGCCCTCGTAAATTATTTATTTGCAAAGGTATGTTCGTAAAATCTCTTTTAGTGACAAGTGCAAATACGATGGCCTTTGGGGGTCATATGCTCTCGCTAATAACCTTTTGCGACGATATTTAAATTTTTGCGAGAAAATATGGCCCTTGCTAGTAGACTCTTTTCTTGTAGTGACTTGGCTAAATTAATTGGTTAATTTATAATATATAATATATAATATATAATTAAGTAGTGGTAAAGTGCACCCTAAATGATGTGTGCCTCGACCTTTTGTAATGTGAACTTTTGTGTTTTATATAAGTTGATGATTAATTCTTAATTGTGTTTTATTATTAAAAATAATGATTAATTGTGGATAACATTGGATTCCACGGATTACACCTTTATGGGATTATAGGACAAGACTATTAAATAACTTTGACCCACAAAACTAAGGTGCTGCATTACACAGCACAGCTCACTAATGATTTTTCTTTCTGGTACACGATGGACACATTTTGAACACATACGATTCCTCTTTCTGTGTGGTCCTCAGGAGTTAGGACAAGAAGAGCAGTCAGTTAGCAAGAACAAGATATATAATTTTTTTTTTTTTTTTCTGAATAAACATGATATATAATTTAATAATTGAGTTCTGACTGTCTGATATCATTGTAGTCCTTTACCCATAATCAGTAAAATATTAAAAAATATATTATATATCCGATATATCTACCGACCCTTTCATATTAGGTGAATGTACATGTAAATTGCAATATCACCTCCTAAAATCAGATGCACATGGATTTATAAAGTCAACATTAATTATATTTATTTATTTATGAAATGCAAAAATTGAAAAAACCAAGCAACCAACGATAGATTTTTATGGTTTGCACAGTTCCAAACTGAGAAGCCAAAATTATTACATGGAAAAAGTCGATCTGTTACACACCGTGTGTAACCCTTATTGCATTACCATTCAGAGTGCATCAATTCATGAAGAAACAACTGCAAGCTAGGTCTTTTTAGGAGTGAACCAACTTAGTTACAAACTCTTCAATGTTTTTATCAGAACTTCCACCTTGGTCAACAGCTTCTTTGGCCAATGTCTTCCATTTGTATGCATTTTTCACAGTCTCTTTTCCTCTCTCCCCTTCCATTATTTCCCTTATGCAATTTTCTATTGCTTCTCTCTTGACTAACCCTTTCTCATCGGCCGGAGCTTTAAGTCCCATCTTCCAAACATCCATAATATACTTTGCATTTGTTGGTTGATCTGTTAATTGTGGCACTGCAACCATTGGAACACCCAAGCTAAGAGCTTCCAAAGTAGAGTTCCATCCACAATGTGTCACAAAGCATCCCACTGCCTCATGTGTTAATACCTCGAGCTGGGGACACCAATGAACCACAAGTCCTTTCTCTGAAGTCTCTTCCACAAAGTTTTTGGGGAGCTTTGCCTCTTCAGATGCTCTTACCACCCACAAGAAGTAGCTGTTGCTCATTCTCAAACCCCAAGCTAGTTCTTCCATTTGCTCGGCATTAAGAGCGGCCAAACTCCCGAAAGATACATAAATAACAGATCTTTTTGCATGATCATTTAGCCATTTCATGCAAGCATCGCTGTTTGGTTCGAAGATGCAGAAACCATAGCCTTTGTCATCTTCAATCCGCTTGTCTAAGTACATAGATGGTATGGTTGGTCCTATAGTTCTCAATGGCCATATCTCTGTCATCCAATCCACTACCTACAAACAATTTTATCATACCAATTAAGCATAAAATTTTTATTTAATTCAAATAAAAAAATCAATCAAAAAAGAAAAGGAAACAGGAAAGTAACAGTATACAGCCTCAGTTTATTTACTTAATTACCTCTGGCTCCAGCTCATATATCGTGTTGCAAAGGACCCAATCAGCTTTATCAACATTGGAAAATTGGCTCACAAGCATATCAAAGAAAGCTGGATAGGAGTTTAAATCATAAATTAAAGATGGCATGTCCTGAGGTTGAAGTGGTGGCAACCCTGGAAGCAAAATTTCTGGCTCTGAAAGAGGGAGTTTGAGCAACCCCTTATGGACATGGTAGTATATATTATGAACAGCACAAGATTGAGTGAAAAAAACAGCACCAACTAAGCCAAACTTTTTGGCTACGTCGAGAGCCCAAGGCAAGAAAGCATCATAAACAATACAATCAACAGGGTTGCCTGAACTAGAACTAGAAAGCTTCTCAAGGAGCTCAGCCAGAGTTTGTGGCCCCACTTGCCGAAATCGCTCCAAATAGGTCTGGATGCTCTCTGCATGAGCAATCCCACCTTCATCAAAGCCATCAGAGATGGTCTCTAGGGCAATGGAACTGGCTTCTTTGTGAATGGTTTTGGACATGGAGCGTGTGGTAACTAGAGTAACTTTGACTCCTTTGTGCTCCAAACGCTTGGAGAACGCGAGCATAGGATTAAGGTGGCCTTGGGTTGGATAGAATAACACCAAACAATGAGCTTTGTAGGCATTATTCGTTTCCTTCTCCATTTCTGCTAGCTAACACAGGTTATAACTTAGAGCTGTGTTTTAAGTTGTGTTGAGAGAGTGATAGATATGAACATGAAGTGCACAATTTGTATACGGAATTCTGTGGTGGTGGGTTGTCACTTTTCTTTTATGAAAATATATATTCTCATTCAAAATACTAAATACGGATTTACGCAGAGAGCCAGGGAGGGATCACGCCATCAAAAAAATTGTATTTTACAATATGAACACTAAAATGCAAGCTTTATCCGGACTTGGATTCTTAAATTTTAATACAATCTTGCTATAGTGTCCTTTTAAATTTAGAAACTACTGTAGTAAGATTGTTAAAATAAAAAATATTATTTTATTCACTCTCTCTCTTCTGAATCTCTCTTTTAATGTGTTATATATTATTTTAATGTGTAGATATATTATTTTAATGAGTAAAATAGGAAAATAAAAGTTGAGATATTGAGTGTGTTGTAAAATAGTATGGTATAATTAATAAAGTAGCTTTTTAAATGATAAAATGAAATTTTTTTAAAAAAACTGGATGTAAATGCTCTTATTAAGGCAGTCCCAAGTCCTAACTCTCTAATGATGTATGGTTTAACTTGGACGTAAAAGCGATTGAGGGGCCCAAAATTTTTTGAAAAAAGATAGCAATAGTACATTGTTAGATTCTAAGATTTTAGGAACTAAATATATTAGAATTTTAATTTGTAATGTGTTGGCAAACCATGATCAAAACTTAGAGTCTAGATTTAGACTGCTCAAAGTATGTTTAATTGTAAAGTTGGAATCGAGTGATTGCAGGATTTATTGGTTTAGATTTGCAAGGCTCGATCAATCGAAAATTAGGCTCAATCGATCGAACCTCGTGTAGATTATTTTTTTGTAGAATTTTCCAACTCAGTCCAAACCCAATTTGGCATGTAGGGTTTTGTGTTTTACTCCAAGTATAAAAAGAAAAATCCTAACTACGTTTTAGAAGTCTTTGATGTGCTATGTGTTGAATCTCTTGTGAGATTTAAAGGTGTTTACCTTCATATACACTTAGGGCTATCAAGATCAAGATTCATGTCAAGAGCTTGGTGATTGTTTCAATTGCTGCATAAAGAACTTAAAGAAAGTCACAAGTGGGAGTACTTGTGGTTGCAGTAAATCAAGGAAAGAAGTAATCCGTAGACTTGGAATTGTCACGTGGTCGTGGTAGTAAGTTTTCTACTCGTGGTAGCAATAGGATGTTAGTGGCCTAAGTCTTATTGTAAAAACTTCAATTCTTTCATAATAGATCTGTTTTACCTTGAGGATAGTTAGGTTAAATCCTCCTCAAGTTTTTTACCGGTTTGGTTTTCCTGGGTTAATATATTGTGTGTTCTTTATATTTTCGCATTACTTACATGACATGATTTGAATGTGTTAACCTAAAGTTGAATAATTTATCTAAGTAATTACTTGACTAAATAACTAGGTTAAACAACTTGTGTTTTAAGAAGTCTAAAAACGTACATACATACATTTAATGAATATATTGAGCTTAAAATAATTATTTTTGGTCCCCTTCTCTCAAGAAGTTACAAGCTTGCCATGAAAATGACAAATTGGTGAGTTTGGTTTAGTTTTTTTTTTTTTTTTTTTTTTTTTTTTTTTTTTTTTTTTAATAATATTTAAAAAAAAAAAAAAAAAAAAAAAAAAAAAAAAAAAAAACTAAACCAAACTCACCAATTTGTCATTTTCATGGCAAGCTTGTAACTTCTTGAGAGGAGGGGACCAAAAATAATTATTTTAGGTCCCCTCCTCTCAAGAAGTTACAAGCTTGCCATGAAAATGACAAATTGGTGAGTTTGGTTTTTTTTTTTTTTAATAATGTTTTTTGAAAAATGGTGATTTTAAAAATTATGGGATGAAATTTGGCTTTCTAAAAAAGTTAAGCGATTGGTAAAGTTGTCAAAAAGTAGTTTTTGAAAAAGCTTAGTATTCGGTTAATACTTATAAAAATGGCAATTTGAGTTGTAAATTACCAAAAATGATAAGAAATATATATATATATATATATATATATATATATATATATATATATTAATAGTCAAAACTTAGAGCAAATCTAATTAGATTGCAATTGGATTCTCAATTTTGCGCCACATGTCTCATCTAATTTTAAAGAATTCAAATTCAATTACATTCTAAATTGGATTTCAATTTGAGTCCAATTTTGCGTTATGTGTCTATCATTACATATTTTAGAAACACATGTATGGTTTAAACAAGATGTAAGCTAATATCATGTGTAATTATTATTATTATTATTATTATTATTATTATTATTATTAATGATTTCTCCCTAGTAATTGACTCTTTTAAATTTTGTGGAATGCACCATCGTTATTTTTATACTTAATAATTTTGGTTGTATAAATCTTTGCAATAAGTTTTTATTGAGACTTATATTTTTCTTTTTGTAATTATTATACTCATTATTATTGATAGTAACGACTTTTTTCAAATTATTTTTTCCCTTTATGAAAGTTATGCACACAACATTTTCACAAAAACTTCACAATAAAGTCTATATGACAAACTTTTTTATGGTAGATAAAATGATAATAATATCAATAGTAGGTCTAGAAGAGAACTAATAACAACTTGTTTTGAAAACTTTTTTATGAAACTTTTAAGAAAATATATATTGTGTGAGTACCACTATTTTTTTCTAAAGAGGAATAGCACTAATTTATAATTAAAAAAAAAAAAAAAAAAAAAAGGGAGACAATAAAATGTCACAATATTTTCACAATGCTCTTTATTTTTAGTTGTGTTCAATTCTAGTCTAATATTTTATTAATTTATTAAATTTTCTTTTGATATATGAAATATTTGACACCTCAATTGTTGTAAAAAATATTGTGATAATTTGTTGTGTACTAACACAATTGTAATTTATATTTTTATAAATCTCCTTACATGATGTGACACATATGACATATACCACTAAACCCACCTTTTATTTTTCTTTCTACTCTTTTTTTCTCATCCACCCATTTCTTCCTAATTCCCCAGCAAATATATCTTTTCTTCCCTTTACCCATCAACATATCTCTTCTACAAGAAGAAGAAGAAGAAGAAAGAGAACATAAAAATAAAAATGCAAGAATCCCAAAGAAGAAGACTTTAGTAGCTGCAAAGAGAGCTCCGTAGATTTGCTCTGGTTCTGGGGCTGCACCATGTAATCTGTCATTTAAACAAAGGGGTTAAAATCGGCAGTGAGCAATTTGGGAAATTGGTTAAACCTTTCGGGCAGTGAGCAATTTGGGAAATTGGTTAAACCTTTCGGGCAGTGAGCAATTTGGGAAATTGGTTAAACCTTTCCTGTGGTAATATTAAAAACGAGCTTGTGGCTTTTTGCAATTGCAACTCCCTAGCTACTACACGATCTTGTGTGTCTCCTTCATACTTGGAAAAGTGACTTTTTTACAAAGAGCGTTTGCAATACATCACTATAGGCACTTTTTATTTATTTATTTTTTTTTTCAGTTGGGTAGGGCCTATAGTGGCGTTTGACAAACACCACTAGAGGCCCTTGTAACAGTAGGACCTATAGTGGCGTTTGCAAATGCCACTATAGCCCAGCAAAAAAAAAAAAAAAAAAAAAACTTAAGAAAAAGAATCTAGCAAAGAAAAAAAAAAGTGACCTATAGTGGCATTTGGAATAGGACCTATAGTGGCATTTGTCAAACGCCACTATAGGCACTTTTTTTTTTTTTTTGGTTGGGTAGGGCCTATAGTGGCGTTTGACAAACGCCACTAGAGGCCCTTATAACAGTCTTGTAACAGTAGGACCTATAGTGGGGTTTCACAAACACCACTATAGGCATTTGACCTATAGTGGCGTTTGCAAACGCCACTATAGCCCAGCAAAAAAGAAAAATGTTAAAAAAAGTGTCCGACACCCAAAAAAAAAAAAAAAAAAAAAAAAGGAACTATAGTGGTGTTTGGAATAGGACCTATAGTATCGTTTACCAAATGTCACTATAGGTCCAAAAAGTGCTTCTTCTCCGATATTCCAGCACCCAAAAAAAAAAAAAAAAAAAACCACTAAAACTGAATGAGTTTGAGCGGTAAATAAAACCATGGAATATGCCTAGAATATTCTATGGCATATTCCAAAATATTTGAATATAATATAAATATATATATATATATATATATATATATATGTATATATTATTATATATTTATATAAATAAGAAATATTATGTCCACAATATTTTCACAACAAATTATAGGTGGTTAGTTGTTATTGGTTCAAATTTGAACATAACAATAAGATTGTTTTTTTGCCTTAACAATAACAACCAGTAGCAACCTGCCACTTAAAATTTGTTATAAAAATATTGTGAAAATATTGTTGACATATCATTTCTCTTTATATATATATATATATATATATATATATTATGTATGAGAGATGCTATGTCTACAATATTTTCACAACAAATCATAAGTGGTTAGTTGTTATTGGTTCAAATTTGAACCAAACAATAAAATTATTTTTTTACCTTAACAATAACAACCAGTAGCAACCTGTCACTTAAAAATTTGTTGTAAAAATGTTGTGAAAATGTTGTTGACATATCATTTGTCTTTATATATATATATTTTATGAATGAGAGATGCTACGTTTACAATATTTTCACAACAAATCATAGGTGGTTAGTTGTTATTGGTTCAAATTTGAACATAACACTAAGATTAATTTTTTGTCCTAATAATAACAACTAGTAACAATCTATCACTAAAATTTTTTGTAAAAGTATTGGGAAAATATTGTCAATATATCCTTTATATATATATATATATATATATATATATATATATATATATATAAATTTAAAAAAACATTAAAACCTCCCACCTACCCCCACTCTCCCATATCTCTCCCTTATCTCCGAACTTCCTTAATTTCTCTTTTAGTGTTTTTTGTTTTTTTCCGTTCTTTCTTTTTCTCCCTTATCTCTCCACACAAAGTCTCAGACTTCCTTTCTCTTTTGTTTTGTTTTTTCTTTTTCTTTTCTTTCCTTCTTTTTCTCCCTTATCTCCGCTCCTCCATCTTTCTTGTTTTCTTTTTCTTTCACTCTTCTTTCACTTCACACCTGAATTGATATTTTTCTCTTCCTCTCCATTTTGATTTTATTTCTTTTGTTTTATTTGTGGTGGTGTTAATGCTTGTGGGTTTTGGATTCGAAGATAGCGTTGCAGCTTATTGATTTTGTTCAAATTTGTAGATGGTGTTTGAAGTCATTGGTTGTATAGTTGCAGGTAAGCATTTTTTTTTTTTTTTTTAATTATGATTGTTTTGGATGTGAGCATTTTGTGTTTGATTTTGAACTTTTTTAGGTGGGTTTGTGTTTCATTTTGAATTTTCTGGGATAGGTATAGTACGTGTTTGTATTTTGTTTTATTTATGTATTTTGTTTTGTTTTGTTTTGTATCTTTTAATTTAATTAAAATTGTAATATTAATTTAATTACAATCTTAATTCAATTAAAAAAAAACTCTTTCACATCAAAAAAAAAAAATTTCTTTTGATTAACAAAAATTAATTTTTGGTAATCAAATTTTTTTTTGGTGGTTTTTTTTGGCTATAGTGGCGTTTGTAGAGTCTATAGTGGCATTTCACAAACGCCACTATTGTACCATCACTATAGACCTATAGTGGCGTTTTCAAATGCCACTATAGACCCTTTTTTTTTTTTTTTAAAAAAAGGCTATAGTGTTGTTTTTATAAAACGCCACTATAGGTCTATAGTAGCGGTACAAAAGTGGCGTTTGTAAACGGCACTATAGCCAAAATGGGCCTATAGTGGCGTTTTTAGTACCTATAGTGGCGTTTCACAAATGCCACTATAGGTCCAGTTTTTTGTAGTTTGGAACCATATGCACACAAAACCCAACAGGCACACTAAAACTACAACGTTTGTAGCATTTATGCATTTCTGTGTTGGCTGCTTCTCACTTTTTCTTCACACATCCACGAGTACCACGCTATTTTTTTTTTTTTTTTTTTTTTTGAGTGCTAAGCTAGCTTGAATACAATTACAAGAAAAGTTAATGATTTTACTATATATATATATATACAAGTTTTTTATTAAAAAAATTGACTCAATATGATTGCAAGACATGGGATGGGAATGATGAAACATCTAAAATGAATCAAATAAGTAATGCGATGAAATATTGGAAACATTAGTTTTTATGTAGGATAAAGTCTCGTTTCTTTACAAGTTAAGAAACTATTCGAATTACAATTGAATTAACATTATAACTCAAATAGGATTAAACTCTGTAAATTATTTATTTAAATATTGTTGAACTTTAATTTTGTAAATTGAAAGGGAGATTGTTGCAAAATTTAGTGCAAAATCACTTCAGATAATTTTTATTATTTAAAAAAATGTTGAATTTTATTTTTAGATGATTAAGTTAAAATATATTAAAAAACGGTTATTTTTTTTTTCTTCTCCCTTTTGTTGATATTTTTAACATTAAGCATATGCTAGTTTGGATTATAAAGAGTTTTTCTTATTGAGGCTTTGGCCCCCCCTAAGTTTAGATCCTTGTTTTGTCCCTAGTTTGACTGACTTTTTTTTTTTTCATGTGTTTTACTAAAAAATTATTTGATGAAAATCCATCAAATCATAGTTAGGAATAAAAAAGTTTTAAAAAGGTGTAAATGATCAAATAAACTGAAAAGTTTAAAAAAACAAAGGAAAAAAAAAACTAATTAAGTTCAATATTTTTGTTGGTCAAAAGACATTATTAAATCATGATGTTTGTCAAGTAAGTACTATTTAGTTTCTCAAATTTTAAAATGATAGCTATTGGTTCTTTTGTTAATTGTCATTATTCTCAATGCTAACATGACTTACAAGCTAATGACATGACATTTATTAAGTGACATGATACAATTAAAATCCATTCTTACACATAAAGAAATCTGTGACTCGTTTTAAGACCTAATCTCTCTCTCTCTCTCTCTCTCTCAATATTAAAATGGGTCATAGGTTTGCTTATGTCTAAAAGGGTTTTAATTTTTTTAATATTAAAAATGTTGTCATATCACTTAAAAAATGTCAAATCATTGTCTGTTAGCCATGTAGACATTGAAACTAATGGAAGTTCACAGGAAGACTAATAACGCTTATTTTTCAAATTTTAAGGACTAATAGTACTCACTTGAAATTTAAGGAATCAAAAATCTCACTTGGCAAACTTCAAATTATTTTATTAATTATTTTTTGGTATAACTCTATTTTTATTGATCCTATTTTTTAATCAAGATAATTCATTAAAAATAAATTATATTAGAAAAATTAGGAAGACAATAAAATTTTATATTTTTTCACAATTATTGAAATACTATATTATGATTGGTAGTAATAAAAGTAACACAAATGATAATGTTATTATGTGAAAATGATATTATTTCAATCACAATTTACCACAATAATTGCCAAGAGTTTTGTAACTCAATTATTATTCAAATCACTCATCCCTATTTTTGTAACTAATTATAAAAAATAAAAAAAAATAAAAAATAATTTCTAAGAATCTTTGACCTGTAAAAACAAAAACCAAAAAAAAAAAAAATTCTACCTCGTTGATATTAAAATTTTGTTTTGTATATTAACCGAATCCCTCTCACCCACTAAAAAAAATGATCACATTAATAATAATGAATTTAAAAAAAATTTTGTGTCCCACTCTATTCAACCAGCAAATAATTACTTATTATTCACATTATATTCAAATGTCAAAACCTTCCATCATTAAATATATACATTTAAAAAGTCAATTGTCAACCTTCCATCATAAAAAAATAAAAAAATAAAAAAATATATTTAGTCCTAAAAATTTGGACAAAAATGTACGGCCAAAATGAGAATTTGACCATGAATTTCCAATTATCTAGTTAGTAGGCCTGGTTCTCAAACTACATTTTTTACTAGCATCTCGAGTCTAAAAGACTCAATTTAGGACCTATAAATCGAGTCTCACACACTCGGTTTCCATGGTCTAATCACATCCGATGTGGCATTTTTTACACGTGGCGCACACATGGAAATCGAGTCTTAGATACTCGATTTATAAACCCTTTACAAAACAAATATAATGGCACACCCATTATAGTTTACACATTCTCATCAGAGAAGAAAGAGTGAGAGAGAAAAAAAAAAAAATCAGAGTGGGTGGCTTCAGATCGGCGTTGGACCATAGGGAGGTGGCTTCAGCTCGGCGTGGGCCGTGTGTGGTCGTGGGGCGTGGGTGGCTGTCGGTGCTCATGGCTAGCTGTAGGTCGGGTCAGATCGCCGTGGGTCGTGGGTTAGACCGGCCTCTCCTCCACCTTGCCGCCTCCTCATCGAGCTGTAGACTACACAAACGAAACCTAGAAATCACCGGCCTCTCCTCCACATGGGTTTTATTTTTCTGGGTTTCATTTTTCTGCTTTTTTGGGTTTTATTTTGTGGGTTGATTGGGTGGGATTGAATGTGATGGTGGTTGGATTGCGGTAGTCCGGTGGTGGTTGGGTTGTGTTGTTTTAGCCTTGAATCTCTCTGGGATTTCTTAAATTTTTTTTCCAGTGAGGTGAGGTGAGTCTCTCTGAGATTTCTTAAATATTTTTTTGGGTATTTCTGGAAAGACTTGAGACTTATAATTTTTTTTTGTTTTATAAATCGAGTCTTAGAGACTCGATTTCCATGTGTGCGCCACGTGGAAAAAACACCACATCAGACGTGATCAGACCATGAAAACCGAGTTTATGAGGCTCGATTTATAGGCCCTAAATCAAGTCTTTTAGACTCGAGATGCTAGTAAAAAATATAGTTTGAGAACTAGGCCTACTAACTAGATAGTTGGGAAATTATGGTTAAATTCCCATTTTGGCCAAAATGTGCCTAACAACTCACAAGTTGTCTCATTAGTTGTGTGACCATGATGAGACAAATATATCCCGAAAAAAGTAAAAAGCTAGAAATGGATAGAAACCTGGTCCCAAAGAGGAGAAAAGATGCCATAAAGCCAATGGCCAGTGAGGGTGGTTGTGCTTGGATTGTCATTGTTGGATGATTTGGAGGACAGTAGATGAAATAGTGTAGCATGCGGAGCCAAACATTAAGGGTGTGTTTGTTTGGAGGTGAAATTGGGTAGATGAAAAACTTTAGAGAGAAAATAGAAATGAAAACTTTTTTGGAGTGTGTTTTGTTGCATGGGGAGGAAGTAAAATAAATAGTGGAGTCTAGGTGTTTTCTCTCTGGGCTCACCAAAATATTTTCTCTCCAAAATGGAGAGAAAACTCAGAGATGAAAGCTCATGAAATAAGCTTCCAAAAATACCCTTCAAATTCACCTCCAAATCTCCAACGTGTTGGCTTCTTTTTTCTTTTCTTTTATTGTTCTTTTTTTTTTTTTTTTCTTTCTGTTACTGATGTGTGTTGGATTCCTCTTTTCCTTTTCCTTTTTTAATATTTTCTTTCTCTGGTACCAACGTGTTTGCTTCTTCTTTTTTTTTTTTTTTTTTTTTTTTTTTTTTTTTTTAAATTCTTCTCTCTAGTACTAATGTGTTGGATTTTTTGGTTTTTTTTTTTTATTCTTTTGTGCTTGCTTGCCTTTGTCTGGACATGTTGGCTTCTTTTCTTCTTCTTTTTTTCTTTGATTTTTTCCTAGTCATGTAACTTTCTTCTTCTTCTTCTTCTTCTTCTTCTTTTTTTTTTGGGTGCTCATATGTTTATTTTCTCATTAATTTTGGTTGGTTTTTGTTTTTGTTCTTTTTTTTTTTTTTAAAACAGTTTTGGGTTAATTTCTTATACATTTTTTTTTTACAGAAGTGTCCTTCTATACACAAATGTTTTTAAAATATAATGTGTTACTTTTTGTTTTATTTAATAGGGACACATAATAGTAAATTTTTACAAACTTTATTTTCAACCAAACAAAAAGTTTTATATCCCTCCACTTTTTCACCCTCCCAACCAAACACAAATGAGGGAAACTAAAATATTTTCTATCCTCCCACTTTTCCATCATCTCTCTATTTTCTATCCTCCCACTTTTCAATCCTCCCAACCAAACGGACCCTAAGATAAAGATGACTCATAATGAGCTATGTAACCTTTTCTTTTTCTTAAAAATAAAAATAAAAATTTATTTTAAAACTATTTTCTTTTAATTTTTTTTTCTTAAAATTCATGGGATTTCATTTCTAAACAAATATTTTCCTTTTTATTTTTGGTGAAAAATCCCATTGAACTCGCTGAGTTAAACTTTTTTTTTCCCTAGAAGATCTTTTTCCAAAAGTCTATAAAATTTTTCAGGAAATGCTTTTCATAAAAGTCCATTGGAACTTCTCTTTAAGAAATCCATTCCCATTTCCAAAAATACTAAAAATCTAATAAAATATTTTCCAAAAATTCCAAGAGAATCAAATAAATCTTTTCCAAGTGATGTTTTCAAAAACACCCCCAAAGGAATTTTCCCAAAAACTCCTAAATATAATTTAAAGGTCTTCTAAAAGTGTGTTTTCCTTTTAAAAAATCATCACAAACTTACAAAATTACAATTTTAAAAAATGGTTTTAAAAAATTATGCTAGGATCATGACTTTAATTGATTAAGCCCATTAACCTCAAGATCAAGCCAACAAAGTCCACCTCCCCCCATATTTAACCTGTCTTTGTTGTCTTTTTTACATGAGAATTGCATGGAGGGTAAGTTGCTAATGAGTGAGGTAAGCCATATTTAAATTTCAAAGTGAAACTCTTTTATAAATAAATATGTGATAAAAGAGAGAAAGATAATAGGAGAAAAGAGGAGAATAGAAAGAAGTGTGATTATGGTTCTCAATAGGGTAGGGTAGAGTAGCTCTCCCCCACCTGCCCTACTGTAGTATTCTGTTTTCCTCTATCTAAGAGGAAGAGTTTGTCCCCTCTAGTGGTTACGCTACTAGTAGGGCTTTGTTGGCAGAAGTTATCTCTTTCCAACAAAGGAGTGAATATGGATTTGTTAAAGAATAAAAAGATTCAAGGGTTTGCCCTAGCAGCGAAGTTCTTTTCTCAAAGATCCCTGAATATCGACACTGTGGCTTGGACATTCCGCCCATTGTGGTCTACAAGTGGTAGTTTTCATGTCAGTGATGCTAAGTAGAACTACGCAGTCTTCACTTTTGATTTAGAGGAGGATGTCAAAAAAGTTCTCATGGGTGAACCCTAGTCATTTGATAGGCATTTTGTGGTTTTCCATTGGTATGATGGCTTGGTCCCAGTTCAGGAACTCATCTTTGAAAGGGTTTCTTTCTGGGTGCAGATTCATTAGTTACCCTTCTCCCATTTCACTGAGGAGGTGGCTCTCAATCTCGGTGAAACATTAGGACTAGTCATAAGATCCACAGATTCATCAGAAATGAGGGGTGGAACGTTTATGAGGGTTAGGGTGAAAGCTCGAAAATGTGTTGAAAACACACGAGCGGTTTAGACCCCCAAATTCAAATTACGGCTTGGTTGATTTTACACTAACTTGATGACAAGTGCGGAATAGTGTAAACACAAGCGTATAAACAAAACAACTACTCTAATCCATAATTTAAAGCAACTCAGCAGTAAAAATGAAATGAACAAGAGTAGGGAAGAAGGATGCAAATACAAATAACACCGAGACGTGTTATCGAAGACGAAACCGAAGAACTCGGCGAAAAACCTCTCCGCCGCCCTCCAAGCGGAAATCGATCCACTAGACAATCAGTTGAGATACATGGATTAGCAAAAGACCCTCCAAGCCTAGTCTACCCGATGTACCTAAGACCTCCAAGCTCCTACTCCAACAAGGCTTCTCGGAACCGTGTCTTGTCCTAGTTATCCGGATCCCGCAACAAGCTCCATGTTGCATCTGCCATTCAAGGCTTCTTCCAATGCTTCCCAGCAGCACCAAAACGTCACTCAGCACTCTCAAAGGTGTGGTAAGTGTTTTGGCTATCAACCTCTCAAAGATATGGATATTGGAGAGGGAATGGTTGAGGAGATACCACAAGCAATTGTATAGAGAAAGATGGGGAAGACAATCTCTAATTACCAATGTGTTTGGCTAGGGTTTTTCTCTCTGAAGCATCTCTCAACAATTGTGGGTAATAATGGTATATGTAGGAGGGGTGCAAAAGGTGTGACTCAAAAAGTACAGGCTGGCAGAACAGCTTGCCTCGCGGGAAGACCTTACCCGCGTGATACTCGTGAGACACAGTTGTCTCCACCTGGCATGACTCTTCGCATTCCAGCATGTGCCAGGCACATGGTTCACTTCGCGGGAAGCTTGGTCGCGAGATACCCGCGAGAATCCTTCACTTCTTCAAATGCTTGAGTCTTCAACACTCTTTCTACCACACAACCCTTACATCAAGTCCCACAACAAATACAGGGTTTTAAACGATTGAACATAATTACAATCAAATTTGGCACGGAATAAAAGCCAACAAAACATAGTTGTAAATTACAACTTTACAATCTCCCCCTTTGGCTATTCCGTGACAAAACCCTAAAACAGACTCTAGACTTAAACGTGAGTTTGGGAACAAAGGCAAAACTCACTCACACCTAATTCTAGATTCTGATAAGCTCTTGAACATATGAACAAGTATCTCCTGAAATACAACAATACACTAATATCATTGCATGTAGAAAACTTGAAATGCATATGGAGCAATAATAACAAGATCAAGCTAAATGAAATAGAGACACTAGATCATGGCAAGATCAAACAAGTAATCACTATACGCAAGTAATTACTATGCTCATTCACACATGAAATGAACATCCGGAGATGCAAGATGATAAGCTCATTTAAAGAGAATCATTTGCAACTCCAACACTCGACCAATGCGAAATAGACGAAGTATTTGCATCTAGGAACAATCCTACTAGGGCACAAGAGTGTTCATCACTTGAAGTAACAATGCATGACAATGAACTACAAGCAAACATGCATCAAGGTTGCTTAAGCATGGTATAGTAAATGCATGGCACAAACCACAAAGACCTACAAACATATGCATGCAACAAACCTTAAAAGCTTACAAAAGCAACATGGGTACTAATAAAAAGCCACAAAGCACATATGCCACAAAGCATAGAAAGAAAACACAAAATTCTAAAAATATACTGAAATTAATACTGAAGTTAAAGCATAAGTGTCAGAACTATAAACCACAAATAGTAAAACATTAACTATAAGCAAAAAAAAACTTAGAAAACCCGTCTGTAAAACCAATAACCAATAGTTACTGTAACTAAGTATCTAAGCTATGCTCCCCCTAAGGCTGTGCAGGCTCTTGTTCATCAGCTCCCCCTCAAAATTTTCTCCCCCTTTTTGACCGGAATGGCCAAAGGACTAGAATTGGTCGGATTCGGAGTCTGAACCATGTGTAGGGGATAAGCTCTGAATCTGAGCGGATAATGTGGTGATCTGCTCCTGGAGGTATGCAAACTGATCTGCTGTGTGCTGTACATGAGTGTCAAGCATTGTAGACATGTGATCCATCTTAGCTAGGATCTGATCAAGCTTGCTGAGACCTTGTGTTTGTGTTGGAGCAGAAGATGATGGATGTACAGTCTCTGGAGCAGAAGTGAACCTCTCAATCTCCTCCTCAGTATCCCCACCCTCATCTGGGACATCCTGAGGCACACTCCTAGGCGGTGGAATGAGATGAGGACCAGTCTTGGGGCCTTTAATGTGTGTTGTGCTCCGAGTCAGAGTGTTTGCACCAATGGGGTAATCCCTCTGAACAATAGTGAGGCCACTAGGGATCTTGAGCTGAGTCTTTGCAATGAGCCCCATGATCAATGAAGGAAAGGGCATTATGGTTCGGGAGTTTTGCTTCGTAATGCTCTTTTTCAGAATGTGGAAGATGTGGCTGCAGATATCAATTTCTTTGTGAGTAAAGAGGTCGTAGAGAAACCTCGTCCTTGGAGCCGATAGAGTGGTGAGGTTGGTGACCGGATACAGGTTATGGATCATGACATAGCTGAGAGTTCTCATTTCTGGAGAAAACTTGAGAGTATCCATTGAGGATTTCTTTGGAACCCCACCAAGAGTTGATATCATCTCCGAGATATGCCCCAATCTCTCATCATACTGAACTGTCATTGGCTGTGAGGGAGGTCGTATCTCCAAGAAGTCTTGAATGTTATCCCTTGTGATCTCAAATTCTTTGTGCCTCACCCAGCAAAGTATCTTATTTTCTTCCACCTCAGCATTAGAGAAGAATTCTCTAATAATTTCCGAGTAGACATTCCCAACTGGATTTAGCAACTTTGTCCACGTTCTTTCTTTGAACACATCCGGAATGACTGTGTTCTCAAGATCCTCTAGTTGAACTATTCGTTCCATGACAATGGTTGCTCTCTTGTAGCAATCATTGTACTTCATGTCAGCATCCGCGGATTTGAAGTGATCGGAATCAGTACGAGCACACTTGGGAGCCTTCTTCTTGGAGCCCGCATGCTTGGTGGGAGACATCTGCACAAGTGGACACAACACATAAAGCACAAGAGCACACAACACAAAAACAAAACTTGATTAGATTCAAGTTAGTTTACATAAAATGTGATCCTTCCAAAACAGAGTAACATTCAAAACAAAGCATGAGCAATTCATACAAGCATGCCACACCACATATAGCATTAAAGCATAAAATGTATGCATGAAAAATAGCACATTTTGCATGAACTTTAATCAATGTGCAAGTGTGTGTGTTCGTGTCTATGCATGTGTGTGCAACAAAAGATGCATGAGGGTGTGCCTAGAGGGTGCCTAGGTGTTTGCCAAGTGAGTGCAACATAAACAAAGTGAACTACACACAAGGTCAAAGATTAATTCTGGACCAAAACATGATAAGATATGTGGAAACCTTGAAATTGGGACTCACTTGAGACCAATTAGACACAACAATGTCACTTAGACATTCAATCAAACACCTAATATGCGTAAGAACATTCTAAGAATGAGCAATGCATGAACATGGTAAAATCTTGCCTAGATACATGATAGAATGCCACAAGGGGCCAACACAGATGCATCAAGATCAAATGCAACAAAACCCAATAAAAAATTTTACACAAACATCACCCAATTTAGAAAAACAACCCAAAGTTTCGAAAATCCCCAATTATCACAACCCTAACCAAAAATTCTGCAAAAACTAAGTAAAATCTTAAAAAGAAATGATTAATCAACATACCTTGAAGAAGAAAATGCAGAAAAAGTCTTGATTTGGAGAGGGATTTGATGGAATAGTGTTTTTGGGTTGAGAGAGGTTCGAAGAAACGAAGGGAGGGAAGTTTTTATGTTTTGAAAAACTGTCACATCAGCCCTATAAAACTGAAAACACGCGTTTTTCGCGGGATAGGGAGCCACGAGACAGTCGCGAGACAACCGCGAAAGGAGCCACTGAAGCATAAATTTTTCGCGAGAAGCTCTAAGTCGCGAAACAGTCGCGAGATTCTCTGTCTGATTTTAAGAAAATTTCAGTTTTTGCCAAACAGCATTTCGCGAGAAGCTGTTGGTCGCGAGACAGTCGCGATACAGTCGCGAAATTCTCTGAGTGACAAGAAAGAGAAAATATTTCCCTCACACCTTTTCGCGAGAAGCTTCTTAGTCGCGAGCTTCTCACGAAACAACCCCTGAACCTGTTTTTTTGATGAAAAACACATAGAAAACAATTTGACCAAAAATAAAGACTAGAAAGTATAAAATCACTTTCAAAAACAAATAAAACTCACAAAAATCCTTTTTGGATTTGATCAACAAAGATTGAGCATGCGAAACACATTTAAACAAGTACAATCACACAAATGATTATGACATTCATAGAACATAGACTTGTGTGTTGTGTGTGGATATCAAAAATGAGATAGTCCTTAGTCCAATGTGAAGCTTCAATGATCAATTCAATCAAGGCATAGACAACTAGCACTAGATTATGTAACCTATCTCAATTATAGAAACATGCATATATGACCTCCCACACGAACTTGATAACAATTCACTGAAGCTTTTCATTTGGCTCCATACTTAACAAATCATTTGCAACTTTTGAGCAAAGAGAATCTCATTTAGAGAAGGATGCCTGAAATTTTTGATATTTCAAATGATGAGTTAGCCTTTGGCTTTTTGGGCATCATACATTATATTTTAGTCGCTTTCCCTTTTTCCTAGTCGAATACTAGTTTGTGCGACAGGCTTTTGCAGCTCTATATCTCTTTTCATTTTGAGATTTACATTTAGAGAGCTCTTTTAAGCAAAAAAAAAAAAAAATAAAAGTGGGAAGATATATAGGCATGAGTCTATGCATGTCTCAAGATCAACAAAACCATTCACTAATCATTCATGACAAGGTTGAAGATCTATTTACAACAGTCACATAGATTTCAGAATTTCTTCCACAGTGATATAAGTGCATGAGGGACAAGCTAAGCTCGCTAAATGCACAAACCATAAGTACAAAGGTACAAGGCAAAACATGCTTTGAGGCAAGACTCAACAAAGTGATCAAACTTTTTGGATTTTATAATTTTTATGGGTTTTTGAATTTTTTGAAACACACCCAAAACAAAGCAAGAAAAGAAAGATCAACAAAAACAGGTACAAACCATGAAAGCAATGCATGATAAAATGCAACAACAAATGACATATGTCCCTAACAATGGAAAGAATTAATGCATGGACATATTATATTGCTTATGCATGAGTACCCCTCTTCACCCACACGTCACGTGCGTTTGGGGTGATATCCTTGACGGATTGGGTACGAGAGTTGGGACTTTCAAACCTCCTGGTAAAGCTCTCCAAGCAAGTGGTGAAGGCACCGATTATCTTCATCACGTCTGTCACTCCGGGATCACGATTTTGGCTTCTTGAGTTCTCACCACCCCAAGCTCTATTGTCATTCCTTCTTCCACGTGATCGAGGAACGCTTGCATTATTGTCTGCTCTCAATTTTTGACAGTTGGGTCTGGTATGTCCTTGCATTCCGCAATAGTGACACACATAATCTGTTCTAGGACCCGTTGTGGTCTTGAGAGAGATCTTGCTCTGGTTTCGTGTCTGCCTACAGCTTGATTTCGGGACTTATTCATCATCTGATGCTCACTTACATTCTTCTTCTCAACCTTAACATTCTCAGGAATGGCTTCCTCTACAATTGGCTCTATGGCCTTCACAAATTTTACTTCTTTGGTAGCTTTGACTGATGAGCTACTCCCTCCGGTATATCCCAATCCGGACTTGTCTGAGGAATGTTTTTGGGATGAAATAACATCATCCAACTTTCTGGAGGAGACCCTTTCTATCTTGGCTTGCGCTTGCACCACCTCTTGTTCAAGAAATCTGATCTTCAAGTATGCTTCTGACAGCTCACCATTCAGTCCTTCTATTTTGCATTTGGCTTCCTTATGTCTGATCATGAGACTTCGGTAGTCTTCCTCTACTTTCTTCATTTTTCTCACTGCTGCCTTGGTTATTCTTGCATATTCCCCTGACTTCTCAAGAAGTGAGGAGTAAATCTCTTGGAGATAAGCTGTATTTTCTTCCTCTTCAGTGTCTGATTCTTCCACAATTCCAGCAAATTCTGAATCAGAATGCTCACCAAGTTCCTTCTCAAGTGCACCCAAGTCGTCCGAGGAATCTTCATGAGCAATGGTCATGAAAGCGGAGTAGTTTCCCTCACCGTCACAGCTCTCTTCCGAGTCAAAATCAGAAGATTCAGAATCACTGAGCGTTGTAGCATATGCTTTTCCTTTTCCCCTCAAAAAATTCGGACACTCCTTCTTTAGATGTCCATGGCCATTGCACTTATAGTACACAATGTCTGGAGAAGGTTGATAATCCTTTCCTTCTTTTCTCTTAAACTCTTTCTTATCACCTCTTGAAGGAGAGAACTTTTCTCTATTGAACGGTTTCCCACTGTTCTTCATTTTCAGAAACTTGCGGAAGTTCTTTGCAAGATATGCTACTTCTTTCTCAACTCCATCTTCTTCGGAGGAATCATTTATTCTTTCGGTGATGGTTTTAAGTGCAAGCGATTTGCTCGTCTTATGGGAAGGCAGTCCCAGCTCATATGTTTGGAGAGACCCGATCAGCTCTTGAATCTTAATCTCATCCAAGTCTTTGCTTTCTTCTATGGCTGTAACCTTTGCTCTAAAACTTTCAGGCAAGGACCTTAATATTTTTCTCACCACCTTAGTATCTTCAATCTTCTCCCCAAGATTGAGTTTAGCAATGACAATTTCATTGAGCTTCCCATAGAATGAATCAAATGGTTCATCATCACTCATCTTGAGTTCTTCAAATTTGGTGGTAAGCATCTGAAGCTTTGTATCCTTGACTTTCTTTGTACCCTCATAGGTAGTCTCCAAAATCTCCCAAGCTTCTTTGGCTACTGTCATATGAGATATCCTGTGGAATTCATCAAGGGACACACCACAAAAGATAGCATTTAAAGTTTTACTGTTAGCATTTGTTGCCGCAAGGGCTGCCTTATCCCAAGTGGACTTAGGAGCCTCCGGCTTGGTCCAACCTATCTCAACCGCATCCCAAACGGTATCATCGATAGAGCATAAGAATGCTCTCATTCTAACTTTCCAAAATGCATAATTATTTCCATAAAAAAATGGTGGAACATTGAGCAATTGAGACCGGTCCATCTCAAGAAGGGTCAAGGATCACACTTAGGTAATTAAACCTCAGCAAGTGTACCCGCTCTGATACCAATTGAAAGCTCGAAAATGTGTTGAAAACACACGAGCGGTTTAGACCCCCAAATTCAAATTACGGCTTGGTTGATTTTACGCTAACTTGATGACAAGTGCGGAATAGTGTAAACACAAGCGTATAAACAAAACAACTACTCTAATCCATAATTTAAAGCAACTCAGCAGTAAAAATGAAATGAACAAGAGTAGGGAAGAAGGATGCAAACACAAATAACACCGAGACGTGTTATCGAAGACGAAACCGAAGAACTCGGCGAAAAACCTCTCCGCCTCCCTCTAAGCGGAAATCGATCCACTAGACAATCAGTTGGGATACATGGATTAGCAAAAGACCCTCCAAGCCTAGTCTACCCGATGTACCTAAGCCCTCCAAGCTCCTACTCCAACAAGGCTTCTCGGAACCGTGTCTTGTCCTAGTTATCCGGATCTCGCAACAAGCTCCATGTTGCATCTGCCATTCAAGGCTTCTTCCAATGCTTCCCAGCAGCACCAAAACGTCACTCAGCACTCTCAAAGGTGTGGTAAGTGTTTTGGCTATCAACCTCTCAAAGATATGGATATTGGAGAGGGAATGGTTGAGGAGATACCACAAGCAATTGTATAGAGAAAGATGGGGAAGACAATCTCTAATTACCAATGTGTTTGGCTAGGGTTTTTCTCTCTGAAGCATCTCTCAACAATTGTGGGTAATAATGGTATATGTAGGAGGGGTGCAAAAGGTGTGACTCAAAAAGTACAGGCTGGCAGAACAGCTTGCCTCGCGGGTGTCTCGCGGGAAGACCTTACCCGCGAGATACTCGCGAGACACAGTTGTCTCCACCTGGCATGACTCTTCGCATTCCAGCATGTGCCAGGCACATGGTTCACTTCGCGGGAAGCTTGGTCGCGAGATACCCGCGAGAATCCTTCACTTCTTCAAATGCTTGAGTCTTCAACACTCTTTCTACCACACAACCCTTACATCAAGTCCCACAACAAATACAGGGTTTTAAATGATTGAACATAATTACAATCAAATTTGGCACGGAATAAAAGCCAACAAAACATAGTTGTAAATTACAACTTTACATAGGGTTTTGTTGAATATTTGGGAACCTATTTGTCACGGTAAAAGGGTTACATTTGGGTAGAACTTCAGAGATTGGGTTTCGTTCATGTACGAAAAACTACCAAATATATGTTACTGGTGTGGTAGGTTTACTCATGATGATAAGGAGTGTGCAACTTGGTTATGGAGCAAGGGTTCGCTTGCTGTGGAGGAACAATAATTCGGAGCATGGCTAAAGGCAGCACAGTTTAACTCAGCAAGACGTTCCTATGTGGAAGTGAAGGGCTTTGAAATGGTGGAGCACCCTTGCCGATCTGTAGTGAGAGAATCTGATCCGCTGGTGGCTCCTCAAACGGTGGTTTTGGGTGGCATGGTGATCAATAAGGAAAGTACGGGGATCCCGAATAATTGCTTCTGTAATCAAACTTTAGCGGATTTTATGAAAATATATTCCTTCTCATGTGACCATCAATGATACAGCTGGAAGTATCAAGGTGCAGAATGTAAATGGTATTTCGATGGAAGATCTGGGTCAAATAGTCATCGTTATGGAGATAACTCTGGAGGATAAAGTGAGGGCCAAGGAAAAAGAGTTAATTCTTGCGGAGTTTACAGATATTAGTTTTGAGCTGAGTTGGGTTGAGAAGAATCGTCTGTGGAAGGGAGGCTTACCTAGAGGACGTGCAAGGGTAAGAATTAGATCAGTGGGTCGGGTTCAGATTCACCTCATTCCAGGTTAGGCCTAGACCAAAATATACGACATGGGCCTAAGAGAAAGGGTGAGTTCTCGTATGTGGATTCGAAGGAATTGGGGGAGAAGGACAAAAAGGGTGAAGAGAGATGATGATGTTTTTGTACTACCAACTTTTATGGGATCGGCAAAGGTTGCTGAGCAGTCTCGTTGAGTCCCATGAGTCTTATAACCTAGAACTGTCGAAAGCTTGGGAACCCTAGACAGTTAAAGCCTTGCGAAAGATTGTACAATAGGAAAATTCAATTTTAGTCTTTCTTATGGAGACTGAACTAAATAAAGAAAAGGTAGAGAAAGTTCATGATCAATGCAACTTTGAACACAATTGGGTTGTCCCTAGCATAGGAAAGAGTGGGGGCCCAGCTTTATTTTGGAAGGAGGGGGTTACAATAGAAGTGCTATCAGTAGAGCAGTCACACATGGACATGTTGGTAAAGGGTAGAGTTTTGACAGATTGGTGGCATCTCACAGGTTTCTACGCGGCACCAGAGACATCAAGGCGAGATGAGTCTTGGGCGCTTCTGAAAGTGACGAACGATAGGTCTAACTTACCTTGGTTGGCTATCAACGACTTCAATGAGATCATAAGTGGTTCTGAGAAGGAGGGAAGGAGCTTTCTTCCTAGGTGATAAATGAAAAACTTCCTCGATGCTACTAACTGGTGTGGATTACGTGACTTGGGATTTATGGGGCCAAAATACACTTGGCTCTGCCAGAGTGTTGATGGTAGCCAAATCAAGGGAAGGCTTTACAGAGCTCTGGTTTCACTAGAATGGGGGCATTTTTTCAGGAAGCAAAACATTTTCACCTCACTTGTTCAACATCTAACCATTCTCTTTTGTCCTTGCATTTTTTCATGAGACCTCAGAACCGAAAATGTCGCAAGATCTTCAGGTTTGAATCCATGAGGTTGAAGGACTCGAGGTGCGAAGAAATAGTGACAAATGCATGGGTAGAAGGGAGTGTATTTGCTGTAAACTTCCCTATATCTCGTTGCTTGGAGTTTTGTCAGAATTGATTGGAAGTTTGGAACAAAAATGAGCTTGGGCACGTCAGAAGGAGAATTTTCGGGTTGCAGAAACGGTTAGAGTGGACTTGAATTGTTAGCTAGACAAGGAGGCTACCATGTGGTACTAAAGGTCTCAGATCAGTTGGTTCCAGTCAAGCAATAGGAATACAAGGTTTTCCATGCTAGAGCAACCACCCGTTACAAGAAAAACATCATTGCAGGTTTATTGGATCCCAATGGAGTTTGGCAAGAGGAAGAGCATAAAGTGGAAGAGATTATGGTTAACTACTACACGAACCTGTTTTGCTTTAGTTGGCCTTCTGAGTTCATCGAGTTACTGAATGCAATTCAACCTAAAGTCTCCGGGTCCATGAATCAGATGCTTACTAGGGATTTCCAAGGTAATGAAGTTTGTACGGCACTAAAGCAGATGTACCCCTTGAAATCGCCGGGTCCTGATGGCATTCCTCCTCTTTTCTTCCAACATTTTTGGCCTACAATCGGTAACATGGTTACTAAAATGGTACTAGATTTCCTTAACTTTGGCATTGCCCCTCCTATGTTCAATGATACTCATATTGTTTTGATTTCAAAAATTAAAGATCCTAAGAGTATTTTTTATTATCATCCTATTAGTCTATGTAATGTGATTTTTAAAATAGCTTCTAAAGTTATTGCAAACAAGCTCAAGAAAGTTTTACCCTCTTATTAGTGATACACAAAGTGCTTTTATGCATGAAAGGTTAATTACTGATAACGTTCTTATAGCTTTTGAGGTTATGCATCACATCAGTCAGAAGAAGGCAAGAAAAGAGGGAGAGATGGCTTTGAAATTAGACATGAGTAAGGCTTACGATCGTGTGGAGTGAGTTTGTCTTGATAATATGGAGAAGCTTGGCATTGATTTGAGGTGGAGAAGTTTAATTATGAGATGTGTGACAACTATCTCTTATTCATTTAGAATCAATGGGAAGGTGTGTGGGTCAGTTCAGCCTTCAAGGGGGATTTGCCAAGGGTATCCCTTATCACCTTACCCGTTCCTTATTGTGGCGAAGGTTCTCTCTTCTTTGATCAAAAAATTTGTGGAGGGCGAAAATTTGGAGGGCATTGCAGTGTGCCGAGGGGATCCAAAATTATCACACCTATTCTTTGCTGATGATAATCTTATCTTTTGCAAAGCTACCACCTTAAAATGTGATTCTTTGCAGTGAATCATCCAAGTGTATGAAGCAGCATCCAGTTAGCAACTAAATCGTGTAAAAACTTCATTGTTTTTTAGTACCAATACTTCTAGGGAGGTTCAAGAGGAGATTAAGGAAAGGTTTGGAGCTCAGGTGATTAAACAACATGAAAAGTATTTGGGTTTGCCATCGCTCATTGGGAGGAATAAAAAAACCAGTTTTTGTGACATCAAAGACAAACTCTCTAAGAAATTGGCAAAGTGGAAGGGAAAACTTCTTTCAAAAGCTGGTAAGGAGGTCTTGATTAAAGCCATGGCCCAGTCTATCTCTACTTACACCATAAGTTGCTTCAAGATACTGGATTCTCTATGTGATGAGCTTACTAGTATGATATAGCAATTCTAGTAGGGACAAAGAGGGGAAGAAAAGAAGATGGCATGGTTAAATTGGGAGAAATTATGTGAACTAAAGGCATGTGGTGGGATGGATTTCAAATAACTTAAAAAATTTAATTTGGCACTGTTGGCAAAGCAGGGTTGGCGGCTTTAAACCTGCCAAAACTCTATACTCTACTGTGTCCTCAAGGCTAAATATTTCCCTACTTGTGACTTCCTACACGCTACACTAGGGAATAATCCTTCATACACCTAGTATCTTATTGGCACAAGCCATTGTGAAGTAAGGCGTGCAGTGGAGGGTTGGGAATGGCTCAGACATACAGGTCTAGGGGGATAAATGATTGCCTTTGGTTTCCAGCTGTGAAGTTATCTCTCCCGGGCTGCTTCTGCATCTAGATACCAGGAAGTGTGAGCTTATTCATTCTGAGACCAGTTGTTGGAAGGAGGAGGTTATTCGCCATATATTTTTGCCGTTGGATGTGGAAGCTATCTTAAGTATCCCTTTGAGTGCTTGACTATCGAGTGATCGCCTTATTTGGGCAGAGTCTAATAATGGTAGTTTCAGTGTTCGGAGTGCTTACAAGGTAGCCATGAACCTCCATCGGTCCACGAATGCAGCTTCTCGCTCGACGGATAGTTCTCTTTGTGTGTTCTGGAAAAAACTTTGGCGCTTACCAACTCCCCACATGGTTCGTCATTTTGCATGGAGGGCTTGCCGTGACATCTTTCCTACTAAGGATAATCTACAACAGTGTCAGGTGCTTTCGGAAAACTTGTGTGACGAGTATGGTACTGTAGCAAAGTCATCATGTCATTTTTTCTAGTCTTGCCTAAGAGCTCAACTGGTCTAGGGTTGCTCGAAATTGACAAGTTCCATCAGGTCGGATCAGTTTCACTTTTTTTTCAAACACCATAGTTCAGTGGGTGTGGGTGTACTTATCCGAGATGACAAAGGCAAAGCTGTAGCAGCTTTGAGCAAGATAATTCATGCACTTTTGGGCCCGTTAGAAGCGGAGGCAAAAGCTTTTGAAGCTGGTTTCCAATTGCTAGGGACATAGGTTTCCAAGAATTTGTTCTTGAAGGGGATTCATTGGTGATTGTTCCAGCTCTCTGTGGTTTATCCCATCCACCTTCAACAGTGGCTTCACTCCTTGGAATGCAGATTTTATGTACCGAGTTTCGCCTGGTTACTGTTTCACATGTAAAGAGGCAAGGAAATAAACCTGCCCATCTTAGCATTGATGATTCTTTTGTATAGATTGAAGAGAATTCTTGTCTTATTGAACAAGCTCTCATCCAGGATTCTGTATTTGTTTTTGTTATTTGAATAAAATTGCAGTCTTCACATCAAAAAAAAAAAAAAGTGATTAAAGCATGTCTACTTTTATTTTTAGTATATTTTCAAAATGAGGTGGGGTCACTACAAAAGAGATGAGTTATAACAGTGGTCTTTTTTGTAGCGCTTACAAAAAATGCTACGAAAGAGGGTTTATTGTAGTGGATTTTCAAATGCTACTATAAGTCTCTTTGTAGTAGCAGTTTTTTTACAACTGCTACAATGTACTTTTTTTTTTTGTAGTGGTTTCCCAACTGCTACAATATACTTCTTTTTCTTTCTTTCTTTTTTTTTTCCTTCGATATGTATTTTCTAAATACAGAACCACAAAGTTTAGTCCTTTTTTTTTTTTTTATACACTCTGTAAAGTTGTGATTTACAACTATGTTTTATGTTAGCTTTATTCCACGACAAAAAGTGTTATAATTGCTTTAATTTTGTTCCTTGTATTTTGTGAGATTTTATTGTATTGGGTTTAGTATTAAGTTGGTGAAGAATCGAGCATAAAATGAAGAATCAGTAGATTTCGCAAGTGTCTCGCTAGAAGTTTACCTGCAAAATAGCCATGTGAGAAGTACATGTTGGAAGCTGAAGAGTCATGCCAACCTGGAGGATTTCACGAGTGTTTCGCGGGTAAGGCCTTCTCACGAGATACCCGCGAACCTCTCTGCTTGAAAGATTTTGAGTGTGACTTTCTTACCCTTCACCCATACTATATATACCCTCATTACCCACAAAAGTATAAGGAGGCCATTCAGAGAGAAAAACACTAGATAGGTTTTCTACAACACACACACCCATCTTTTAGAGAGAGAGCTACTCATCCTTAGTGAGAAATCATTCTAGCCTCTTCTCCTTCCCTCTCCCATTGCCATATCTTGAGAGGAGATTTGTACCTAAACACAACCCACACTTTTTCAGAGTGTAGAGAGTGTTTTGGAGCTTGGGAATCCTTGGGGATTTGCCAAAAGAAGCCGATGAGGCTTGGCGAATGCAATCGGGCGTATTGTGTGATCCGAAGAGTTAGAGAAGACAAGGTTTTGTTAAGTCAGTTGGTAGCAGGAGCTTGGAGGGCTCAAGTACATTAGGTAGACTAGGCTTGGAGGGTCTTTTGTTATTCGTGTACTCCAACTTTATTCTCTAGTGGATCGATTTATCGCTTAGAGGGCGGCAAAGAGGTTTTTTGCCGAGTTCTTCGATTTCCTCTACGATAACATGTCTTGGTGTTATCTTGTGGTTGCATCTCTCTTCCCTTATTCTTGTGCTTTACTTTTATTGCTTGTTGTTCATGTTTATGCACTAAAGTAGTTTTATCGGTTTATTGCGGTTCATTTACTCTTGTTTCGCACAGTTAGAGTAAAAGCAACCGAGTCGTAATTTTTAATTGGAGGTCTAAACAGCTCTTGTGTTTTTACACATATTCGAGCTTTCATACTCCAATGTAGAAAACTAACACCCTAATGACCAAAATATCCCTAAATACTCAAAATGACACAAACACACCTGGAATTAAAAAATGACCAAAATATCCTCTGAATGTCCAACATACCCCGAGACCTCAAAAATTACCAAAATACTTTAGGACTAATTAAAATGAACAAAAAAAAAAAAATCACTAAATGATAAAAATACCCCCAAACCATAGTATTACTACTATTATCTAGTGGTTTAAATTGTGAAGATGTTTAAGCCTCAGCAATCATAGTGTGGTGTAAACAACTATTAAAAATGGTTGCACAATGTAATTATAAATCAATTATTGAAAGACTTCTAGGCCTAAGTTTTAAATTGATGATAAAAAGAAATTTTATTAGATGAATAATTCAAATAGTAATCAAATTAGTTTTTTTTTTGTTTTTAAGTTTAGAAATAATAAGAGAATAAGAGCAAAAGAAATCATATATAATCGTATATTAAGAAAATATGTAAATTGACTTAGTTACTGACAAAGCATCCACCCCCTTTGAACAAAGCCATTACTAAGTGCATTTTGCACCAAGTATTCCATCCAGTGGCGGAGCCAGGATTTCAATTTAGGGGGGGCAAGATTAAAAGAGAAAAAATTGAAAGTAAAATTATTCTAAAAAATAACAATTCAATATTAATAACAAATAAATAAGCAATTATATGCAAATGTAATTGTCATTTGTCACACACAATCTAATACAAATGTAAACTTTAATTTATTTTTTTATACTTAGTTTAATTTACTCAAATGCCCTCAATGTAAATAGCTAATTAATGATAATCAAATTGAGAATTAACTTGAATGCGTACAATTTAATCATATAATTTGATTTCTTCAAAGAAATTGAAAAAATAAATCAATACAAAAGTGTTAAGAATATAGCAATATGCCTACAAAGTTGTATACGTGTCTCATCGTCAGGAATGCTTTTAAAAAACTAAGTAAAATTCAATTTTCTTCTTTAATTCTTCTAAGTAGTTAAAATTTTGGATTATAACAAAAATTCAAAATTTGAAATTGTGAAGAGAAGGAAGAGAAAGATTAGTAGATGCTCTAAGGTATTCTTTAACAATTATTCTAGAGTCACCATTTTTTTTTCTTTTCACAATCATTGAGCTGACAATTTGTAAATGTAGACAATAAAATAATGTCAATGATAAACCAAAATGAAAATAAATAACATCTTAAAAGTTGTGGAATTTGTTGCGGAAAATATTTTGTTTATTAGCGTTGCTTGCTTTTTAGTAGTGTACTTCTACTACCACTTCTACTAACATGTATAAAGGCATGGGAGAGTTTTTTAATTTTTTAAAAATTTGTGGGACTAGCACCTGCTATTCAATCTTGATTCTAGAGTCCATTACTTACCGTGAGGAGAATACTAGTTTTTTGCTTTTGAGAAGCTTTCTGTCAGTGGATGGTGCAAACTACTTTCAACTATAATAAGAGTATATTATACATGATTTTTTTGGCGAGCTCAGGAGGGGCAACTGCCCCCTCTCGCCCCCCCTTGGCTCCGCCACTGATTCCATCCCAAAGCCATCATAGTAACCATCGCACACCTTTGGTGCGATAGTCACTCTACAAGTATAAGTGCTTGCAAAGTATGGGAGGCAACAGCCGAAGTTCAAGTCTCCAGGAGGAAGCTTCACACACATATACATTTAAATTAGACTAGAGTAGAATTCTATCTTATATAAAAAAAAAAAAAAAATTATAAAAAAAAAAAAAAACCATCATAGTAGGCCGCTCCTGATTCTACATTAAATGAACATTAATGAAATAAAAAATAAAAAGAAAGGAAAGAAAGAAAAGATAAATAGTACATAATATTGCTACAAATAAAATATCGCGTCAAAGAAATTTTTATACTGTACCATATGATGTGCCCATGTGGTAATGGTATAACGGTATCACACAAAACTAGGAGGATTTGTCAAGAATAACAATGGTGTGTGTATATATATAGCTAACAAAAGTGGAGCGGCAGATCCAAGTTTGCAACATATTGGCCTCACTTCCAATTTCCTAGTCTATCAACAACAAATACATATTTATCCAATATTAAAAGATAAAAGGCATCATAAGATGAATGGATTTTCCACAACACAAACAATATGAGAGTTGGCTTAAAAAAAATAAGACTTTGATTAAAGATAAATATGTGAACGGATCATCTATTTATATTTAATTAAGTTTTTGTGTCTATCCAAAAAGTTGCTAAAGGGTAAGAGGAAAAGTTGATAACAACAATTAAGTTCATGTTTTATCCACAAAAAATAAAAATAAAAAATTCTGCAATTTGGTAAAGTCACTTGGCTCAATTATGGTTTTTAAGCCTGTGTGGGTTCTTTTTTTGTAAAACAGCACACAAGCCCAAGTTGAGAAACAAGAATCCTGGGCCTGATACTTTATACTTTAAGAGACTCGACTTGGTTCACTGCAGCTAAGGTGGGTTGATTTTGAACCAAGTGGTGCATAAAACACGGATCCTACAACACATACAAACTAACTCACTAACATACAACAAGCACATACATATTGAACAACAAGGAACAATTAAGAGTGAAGTAAAGAAGAAAAAGAAAAGAAAATAATGTAAAAGACATCGGGGGTCTTTAAAATAACGTTAAATACTTCATTATTTTCTTTAATTTTTATGATACATTACGCTCACTAAGACATGTTACAAGGTTCAAATAAGTTCAAAAGTGGTGAAATTGAACTAAACGTACTCAATAAACCTTTTTTTTTTTTTTAAATGTCATTTTGAGGACTTTGAATGTGGTAGATTTGGGACATAGTCCAATTCTATAAAGGTATAATAGTCCTTATTGTGGTTTATACATATTTCCATAATTCTGGTAGTATAAATGTTTCTCACCTTCTTTTTTTCTTTTTTCTTTTTTTTTTTATTACATCTATTTGCGGGGTCATGGTCCATTGACAAGATATGCTAATCTCTAAACATTTTCATTTAATAATCTAAAAATTTTTAAAGGTATATTAAATTTCTTGATACTGCAATTGACCATGCAAAAATTTACCATGAAAAATTTTCAAATGATGAACTATTAAAATCTATTTAAGTTTTAAAATTTGTATTTCTTAATATTATATTTTTAGGTTGAATGTTTAAGGATTGCGTCCTTGGACAAGTTATGAATGTAAGATAGGTTTATTAAACCAAAAATCTAATGCAAAATAATACTTATTATAAGATTTAAAAAATAAAGAGTAGAACCGTACAAAACACGGATCAACAATTAGTTTGTTTAAAATTTGAAGACTAGGGATTTGCATGTAACCAAGAAACCGCTAAAAGCCAATCCAGGTTTGATTCCAGAACTTTAGTTTCCTACTCTAATTGCTTTTATCAATTTTTTTTGGTCAGAGTTAATCTACCATTTAGTTTCGGTTAATAATCTAATCATGCCCTATCACGTTTAACTGTGCATTAAATCTTTATCATGCTTTGGTTAAAGTTCTTTTTGTTTAGAAAAATGCCAAATCCTTGAATCCTGAATGCCTAATCAGGAATAAATCATCAATCTTGCTTGAGAATATATATATATATATATATAGCGAAAGAGAGATGATTCCAATTATGAATGTCTACGACAAAGATACAAAAAGTATCAATAAGTTGAATTATAAAGCTTTTAATGAGCTAACTTGAGTTAAACTCAATCCCTCGAGTCCAAATAATTTTGTTGGTTTTTTTTGACCCCTTAAAACAACAATTGGATTAACCTAGAGAATTAGCCAAGTGATTAACTTAATCAAATTTATGCAATTCTAGGTTAACACAAGCATATAATCATATCAAGCATATAAAGCAGCGGAAATATAAATAACACAATGATATGATGACCCAAGAAACCACACGGTAAAAACTTGGGGAGGATTTAACCTAGCTATCCTCAAGGTAAACCTGAATCCACTATGCGAAAGAATCGAAGTTCATACAAAAGGACTTACAAGCTCCCCGCTTGACTTCCTATTGCTACCCACCAGTAAAACTTACTGACACGATCACGTGCAAGCTCCGAATCCACGGACTCTTTCTTTCTTGGATTCTCCAATAAGATACAAGCTCCCCGCTTGTTTTTCTTTAAACTCCAATGGCAGCAACTGAGTTGATCATAAAGATGTTGAAGTAATCTCTACCTTGAAAACCCTAAGATTTGTGTAAAGGAAAGCTCCTCTAGATCTCACAAGAGATCTACACAACACTACAACAAAATGTATTTTTAGTGACGAAAAAATTCGTCACTAAAAGTCCAGTTTTTCGTCACTAAGAACCTTTAGTGACGAAATTGGACTTTTAGTGACGAAATTCGTTTCGTCACTGTAGCCCCGTCGCTAAAAGTCCTGGCGATGAAAAATTTCATCACTAAAAGTCCGATTTGTTTTTAAAAAAAAAAAACTTTTAGCGACGAAAACGTTTCGTCGCTAAATGTTTTCCTCGCTAAAAATAATATTTAGTGACGAAATATTTTCGTCACTAAAACCATTTCAGTTTATTAAATCATATTTAGTGACGAACAATGTCGTCACTAAACTATTTTCTGGTACATATAGTGACGAAAAAATTTGTCACTAAAACTATTTTTAAGAAAATCCAGACACAAATAGCAACGAAAATTTTCGTCACTAAAACCATTTCTTACAAAATTCCGCTACAATTAGTGACGAAATATTTCGTCACTAAAACAATTTTTTGTTGCTATATTTGTGACGAAAAAATTCATCACTAAAACTTATTTTCTATTTTTAATATTTTTATGGCGTTGATATTAACCTATAACCTGTCATTACATTATTAAAACCTCACATTTGATTAACACATTTATTTCAACAACACATTTATAAAAAATCGATCCATACATTCCACAAGTTAAAATTAAAACAAGTATACAATTCAAACTCCTTCCATGCAATAATTGTTTGCAACACATACAATAACTTTAGATGTTTTATAATAATACAAAAAATGTAGCATAATATAATTAGAACCAACGAAAGATGTCCTCATATGTCTTCAAATAATGCCAAAAGTAAATCTCGTAAAGCCACCAATAAGAAATCTGCACAAATATAAAAACACTAATACATTAAAATCATAAAGTAAAAACATTAACTATATTATAAGAAACATTTCTAACAATGAATTAAGAGTAGTCACACCAATAAATTAAAATTACAACTCCTAATGTATAAGTTGTGGAAAGAAAATATAAATTTACAAATATGATAAGGATGAAATAATAGGGATGGAATGATACACATACAAATGTCGCTTCATCCTCATGGTGTATACACAAAACCAATCACAAACATCACAACTATAATGCTTACAAGTATTTAAATAAAATAAAATACTATTCATCACATCTAATCAACAATACTCATTCACATTTACAAGAAATGAAAAACACTCACAATCTGTGCAGTCTGCCAAAAAAAAAAAAAGTGACTAAATAAGGTTGGAAAGGGTTGTCCTGACTGATTCCAAATCAACAATGCCATTTTAATTCCACTCCCAATGAATGTTCCATTTGTCCCTTTATTGTTTAATGATAAGTCAATGAAAAAAAATGTGACTAAATATTTATGGGTGGGTGCTAGGAAAATATGAGGTGATGATAAGGGCATTATACAAACAGCAAAAGAAAATGATTAAGATGCCTATGTGCCAAGAGGATGAGAGGTGGCAACAAGCAATAGTTTCAATGGTGTGGGTTATCGTGCATGGCTGCATAAAAATGGCCCATTAAATCTGTTCTACCTTACCAACTTGTCAGCACCAATTCATTAAAATAAATAAATAAATAAAAACCTTTATCACATTGACAAGGAAGCTTAAGAGCCTTCTTTTTTTTTGGATACATAATAAAAATCCATTAAAGAAAAATCTCAAAGGGGCACAACTAGGAAGCTTGAGAGCTTCACCATTAAAAAGAACAAAGACTTAATAAAAATGATAAGGTTAATTTATCTTTTTACAATACTAAAGGTAGAAAAAGAAAAAGATAATGTCCTTGAATTTATTTAAGATTCTTTTATTGTTAACTTTAGGATGGTCTTAAAGGTGTTTTAACCACTAAGCAAAGCATCATAACAAAACAGGGTTAAAGAATCTATAAATCATAATGATAAAAAGAAAGTCAATATATATCTAGATAATATAAGTGAGAGAAATGCCGAGAGCCTTTATATACATACATATATATATATATATATATATATATAAGTGATTCATGGTAACAGCCATCAAGCTTTTAAAATCGGGTGGAAAGAGCCAAAATTATAACTACTACAAATGGTGTCGATGGATATATTAGTATCTTTCCAATCCGTATGTCATGCTTGAGATTTTGATTGAGAGAAGAAAGAGAGAAACCCGCCTTGAACATAGATGGGTTTTTGTGATAGGCCAAGAAACGAAATTACAAGTAGAATACTATTTGGTTCACCACTGGTGCATATAAGTAATGAGAAGTCCAGACTTAAGATAAAGATCTTTAACTAAGAGACAAACCATATGTGTGAATCAAATTAAGAAAAAGAGGCAAAATAAGACCCATCTCTTTTTAAACAAGGCGGGCGCTATTATTCTAGTAGCTAACCATCTACTAATCAAACCCTTTTTCTCTAGCATCAATCTAGTAGAGCTTCCATTTGTTTGGAGATATATATGTTTATGAAGTCCCATTTAACTATGTGCTACTCAAAAATATATAAAGAAATAAAATATGATTAGTTGTTTATATTGCTCACGTGTTATTAGGGTAGTAAGCCTCATCATGGGGATTACTGCAAACATTAAAAAGCATGCTGTCATACAAATCAAGTATCTTGTTGAGACTACCAAGATTATTAGTGTCAAATAATTAATATGCCGCTTAGCGTCCAAGCCCACCAGGGCTCTTAAGTTTATTACACAAGCAATCTTTGTGCTAGCAAACACATCTGCACTCATATTAAAAAATCTTGATATGGTACAATTGAACTATCAATAAATTTCTCACACCAGTCAACTCTAAGAAAAATTTATCAAGTTGGAACAATCGTTCTAAGTCACAGAACAACTTTCAAAGTCAGAGAATCCAAATGGCCCATTTATTCGAGTTTCATTGCAATGCAAATCAACAAGTGTTCCAGCAATGGCCATTCTATACATAACATGAACCTAAAGCCAATGCTTTGCACTTTTAGCACATGCACTATGAACCTAAAATAATTTAACTGATTAGTTGGTTTTAATTCTCTCTCTTTTTTTTTAGTGTTTAAATTATAAATTAATCATCTAAAGCATATTAGAGAAAAAAAATTCATTAAACTTGAGGATAGGCAAAGTGCTATTTGGGAATATGTTCAATTAGCTATAAATGAAAGAGTCATATTGCCAAGAAACTAAAAATGAAAAGAATTGACTAATTACTCAGGTACACAAGCAATTACCTTTCTCTCAAGAAGAGAAAATTCCCACAGAATAATGGCACCATCAGCATCTCTAGAGAGAAGGTAGTTCTTCTCTAACTCTTTAGCTAAATACAATTAATAAAGATCAATTTAAAAACCCATTAAGAGATCAACTATGATTATACTTCTAAAATCCATAACTTTTTAAAATGAAAAAAAGAAGTCACCTAGTCTAGTTCAGAAATTTAAAATGCCGTAGCTTTGAGAAGTCAGCTAGTCTAGTACACAAGCAATTACCTTTCATAAGTTTGTCTGAAAACAACACAAACTTAAAATATGGTAGCTTTGAAAAGTCCTTTTGGTTTCCTAGAAAATTTATAAACGGTTATAACTCACATTAGGAAAACAAAGAAGTTTATTGAGTATAACACTGAAGTAAAGGGCATTCCTTTTTCCCCAAAATTTCAAACTTCCACTTTCTTTTGTTTTCCTATCAATTCATAAAACCACCCAAAAGAGCCGTTAACTAGTCTAGTTCAGAAATTCCAATTATGCCAAACCAAAACTAAAGCAAGGACTTTTAATAAAAACCCAATTCAAAAATATACCTTTAAATGCATATATCCATTACTGTATCAAACAAAAAAATAACTAAAGGAACTAGAATCATTAAACAAAAAAATTAACATCAAGCATTTAGAATCATTAAACAAAAATTAACAAAAAAATTAACTCAAAAGAAAAAAAAAAAATACCGAAGGGTCGCGAACTGAAGCGTCGCCAACTGCAGAAGGATGAAGCATCGCCGATCTGAAGTGTCGTCGATGAAGCGTCACGGTCTAGGCTTCTGAAGCGCTGCGAACGGCGAACTAAAGCGCTGCGACGGCGAGCTCAAGCATCGCGACGGCGAGTTCAAGCGTCGCGACGACGAGTTTAAGCGTCGCGACGGCGCGAGCTTAAGCGTTGCGACGGTGAGCTGAACGTCGCGACGACGAGAGCTCAAGCATCGCGATGGCGCAAGCTCAAGCGTCGCGATCGGGAGCTCAAGCGTCGCGACGGCGCGAGCTCAACCGTCGCGATCGCGAGCTCAACCGTCGCGACGGCTTGAGCTCAATCGTCGCGACGGCGCGAGCTCAACCGTCGTGATGGCGAGCTCAAGCGCCGTGACGGCGATCTGGGCTTTCTCCATTTGAAAGCCCAGATCGCTTTATCGGCGACGGTGAGGTTTCTCTTTTTTTTTTTTTTTTTTGGGTTTCTCTGTGTTTTTGACTGAAAATTTGAGTGGGTGAGTGTTTTTTGTTCTGTTGAGTGGGTGAGTGTTGTTTTTGGTTTGGAATATTTATAGTGGTATTTAGTGACGAAAATATTCCGTCGCTAAAGACCACTTTTAGTGACGAAACTGAAATTCGTCACTAGAAGTGGGAAATAGCGACAAAATATCAGTTTCGTCACTAAAAGTGGTCTTTAGCGACGAAATGTTTTCATCGCTATTGCCCACTTTTAGTGACGAATTTTTGTTTCGTCACAAGAGGACCCAGAATTTGTTACACTTTTAGCGACGAATTTTATTTTCATCACTAAAGAGACCCTATTTTGTTCAGATTTTTAGCGACGAAATTCAACTTTCGTCGCTATAGCATACTTTTAGTGATGAATTATGATTTTGTCACTAAAAGCATTTAAATGCAAAACCATTATTATTTTTAGTGACGAATAGTTTTCGTCACTAATTCTTCCTTATAGCGACGAAATAATTTTCGTCACTAATACTATCATAGCAATACCTACAGTGACGAAATATTTCGTCACTAAAAATTTCAACTTTTAGTGACGAAATATTTCGTCACTATAGCTTAATTAAACTTGCGCCAAAATTTCCCTCTACTGGCATCTATTTTTTAGATCACAATAGCGACGAAATTTATTTTTCGTCGCTAAATGTTATAATTTTTTTCACTATTAGTGACGAAATTCATATTTCGTCACTAAAGCTGTATTTTTAGTGACGAAAAATATTTCCTCACTAATTTTTGTCGCTAAAAATATATTTTGTTGTAGTGCAAAACAGAAAAGTATGAGCAACAATACAATAGGAGCTACTCTAAAAACGTGACTAGGGTTTCCTTTATATAGTGGGAGAAGTAAATCTGAACCCTAATCCTTAATGGGCTTGGGCTGAGTTGAAAATTCTGCAGAAAAAAACGTTCTGCCCGAGATTCGATCGATTGAACCTAATTTTCGATCGATCAAGCCAGACAGAAAGTCACTAATACTTCTGCAGCCACTTGATTCCAACTTTACATAAACAACATACTTTCAGCAAGTCTAAATCAAGACTAAACACCTGTTTTGATCATGGTTTGCCAACATTACATATTAGAGTTCTAAATACATTAGTTCCTAAGTTTTTAGAACCTAACAAATTTCATTTAAGAAATGTCACCATTATTTTTAGATCCACCTCCCTGATGTAAACTGCATAAACAATTGATTTTTTATTCTATTTTATTAACATGATTAGTTAGGCACTTACCTACTCATTTTCCTATTCATAAATTTGCATACTATCCCGATCAGTGATTCATCATTATAAGTTAAGAAAATGAGTATTGTCAACTTCTCCAGCTAGGTTATATAGATGTGATCACCCACTACGTACTTTGCCGCTATTTAATTGTATATAAATATATATACACACACACAAATATGTATACAGAGAGAGAGAGAGAGAGAGAGAGAGAGAGAGAGAGAGAGAGAGAGAATGAAGTCATCTTTGCTATTCATGATCTTCATCATCACCATAGATATCTGTGGATTATCATCATCCCTTGTGAATGCACAAGCAGATTCCTGCAGCTCTAACCTAAGCCTCAGTAATTCTGTGCCTTTTGATACAACTTCCCTACACTGTCTAGCCGTTTGGGATTCTCAAGGTTTCATACTAAGAGTAAGTGCACCTTTCATGCATCAATATCACCATTTTTTTTCTTTGGTTAGTAATTTCTAGTATTAACAACAATAATGTACGCATGGCTAAATGGTACAGTATTTGCAAACCAACAATGCAAGCATATGGAGCTTCGTTGTTTCAGCCCCAGTAGATACAAATTCTTACATAGCCATTGGGTTCTCAACCAATGGTGCGATGGTGGGGTCGAGTGCAATGGTGGGTTGGGTCTCATCATCATCAAATGGTAATGTTGGAATGGCTAAGCAGTATTATTTGAGTGGAAACTCACCAAACCTTGTGAAGCCTGATCAAGGAAGCTTACAACTTGTCAACAACTCAGCCACAATCATATCCCAAAACTCAATTTTATACATGGCTTTCCAATTGCAATCCAATCAGCCAGAGTCTCAGCTACTATACGCAGTTGGACCAACTAGTGTTTTTCCCTCAGCACCCGACTACCAATTATCTGAGCACCGAACAATGGTCTCCACTTCCGTAAACTATGCAGCAGGTAACGATAATCACATAGTATATAACCCTGAAATGTTTTCTTCTTTTCAAGTCAATTTCTTCATTTTTTATTTTAATGCTCGAGATGGATTGGTCACATAGGAACTAAAGTAATTAATCAACTATTTAGGGCCCGTTTGGTACATGTATTTAAAAATTGAAAATTGTTATTTAAAAATATTTATAAAAATACGTGTGGATGAAAAAGTGTATCAAAATACGTGTAATATTGTTTAAAAGTTGAAAATTGTTGTTTGAAAATACAAACCAAACATCCCCCTTAGAGTTTGAATAGTTTTGCTAGAGAAAATTTCATAAATACAATATATTAAAACAAAACTACATTTGTGATTATTCAGAGAGAGAGAGAGAGAGAGAGAAAACTTTTGTGACTGTGACATCTGAGTTTTTTTTTTTTTTTTTTTGAACAATAATTTTGTGAGTTTGGTGTAATGGACCCGGAAAATACCGAAAAGCAAATGAAAGTCAACGACTATATACCATCACTACAAATCAAATAAAATGATAAATTAAAGATGGCTAGGGTAGGCCTAATCTAAATTAATGATAGATGGACTTGCATGTTTAATGTTATGTTATGACTATTTCTGAGAAACACCTTCAAAGACACTTACGGGTGATTCCTGTATAATATTTGGAAAATGAGCAGCACTTGTGCAATTAAGTACTAAATATTCAGGAAAAACAAAATAAACAAAAACAAAAAAACAAAAGCAAAAGCAAAAAGGTACTAACATGCATGTAATTTCTGATGCGTGCAACAGGTCAAAGTGCATCGGAGAGCCCTTATTCAGGACTGCGAAGGGGCCATGGAATATTGGCTATGCTAGGATGGGGTATTCTAATGATAATTGGAACAATAGTTGCTCGTTACTTCAAGCACAAGGACCCAATTTGGTTTTATCTTCACATTTCCCTTCAATCAGTTGGATTTATACTTGGAGTTATAGGTGTAATATGTGGATTTATCTTAAATAATCATCTCAGTGCTAATGTTGGTAGCCACAAGAGTATTGGGATCTTCATTCTTCTTCTTGGCTGCCTCCAGGTTTGTCTCTCTTTAGTAATACTTCCAAAATTTAAAGTTTTATACTGCACCCTTAGGGCTTTAGATATTCATCTTCAATCAATGGACATATCTAATGCACTCCACAATTATCATATTTTTTTCCTTTTTTTTTTTTTTTTTTTTTTTTGAGTTTTGCTTTCAAAGACAGAAAAAGGAAAAAGATAAATTTGAACTAATGATCTTTATTTATTATTATTATTATTATTATTATTATTATTATTATTATTATTATTTAGAATATTAAGTATTTTTAACATACATACACACATGGTGAGAGGGAAGATGATCTCCTTTTTATAAGACATGATTCTACAAATAAAAATATTGTATCTTGATATTCTATCTATAATATGAGTTTTTGCACAAACAAAAGTAATTTCATCCAATAATACAATTCTATCTTTGTAATATGAGATTTTGAATAAAAATAAATAAGAGGTGATGGTTGAGTTCTAATTTATAAAACTCTCTTGGTGATACATTTTTTTAATATTATTATTAACGTAATATTTGTTACCCATGATAGAGAAGGAGGTAACCTTATTACAACAAAGCGTAAGTTATTGCACATTTTTTTCTCAATGTTAGCTTTGTTATAAAATTAAGTGAGCAATTGCATTATATAAATAATTTATTACTGCTTGACAATTGTATAGGTTATTGTCTTGAATATGGATATGAATATTGGTAATTTCACATTTTTAAACACTTATTTAGCTTTTGTTGAAAGTAAATTAAAGTATATATTTTAAAAAGTTGTACTTAAGCAAAAGGGAAAATTATTAGGTAAAAGCAATAGCTGATGCCGAACATACTATTATTATGCAATGTGCACAATAAATTGAAAAGGCGGAAAAGGTATTGCATGCGGTATAGTAATTAATTTAAAGAACTTACTACTTGTTTATTTTTTAAGTTAGAATTCCTAATCCCCTGAACCTGTGAACCCCCATCTTCCCCTTCCACCCCAACACCCCCCCCCCCCTCCCCCCGGGGGATAATTTTGTGCAATTGCATACATTTAATTTATTAATTACTTATTAGTTAGTCCAATTCTGTTTCCAAATGTCTTAAGTTGACTTTCATAAAAATGAATTAATAATTATAATTAAAGAATTCATATTTAAAAACCATCTAGCAACTTGCTATCTTTTATCTATATAAATACAATATATAATTCCTTGCAAGACACGTATTCATATTATTTAGTATTGGTTTCATTTTACAGGTAATGGCCCTTTTAGCTCGGCCGAACAAGGAGTCCAAATTCAGAAAGTATTGGAATTGGTACCATCAAAATGTTGGGAGAATTTTAATTATCCTCGCAATTGTAAACATCTTCTATGGAATTAATTTAACTGGAACGGGACATGGTTGGGCTGCTGGTTATGGAGTCCTTCTTGGTGCCTTATTCATTATTACTATTGTTCTTGAGATTAGATTTTGGATTAGGAGATAATAATAAAAAATCCATTTTTAAATAGCATAAGGGAAATTAAATTACACTTTAGTATCCCAACTTTCATGCTAATTGCGCTGTTCTCCGCCCCCCCCCCCCCCCCCCCCCCCCCCCCCCCCAAAACAAAAAAAAAATTGATTTGTGTGTAAGATGCATCTACAAATAGGAGTGATATTATTTTGTGTAATGGGTATATATATGCCACAGTATTCTCAAAAAAAGAGAAAGAAAAGAAATAATGGGTATATGCTATAGTATTCTCACAAGTATTTCTAACCTCATCATCACATGTGAAACTTGATAGCACCCAATGAGCTGGTCGGTCTTTACACTTTTTTTTTTTTTTTTTTAATGGAAAGGGGTTAACGTTAAACTTTCAATCCCTACTGAAAGCTCGAAAATGTGTTGAAAACACACGAGCGGTTTAGACCCCCAAATTAAAATTACAGCTTGGTTGATTTTACACTAACTTAATGATAAGTGCGGAATAGTGTAAACACAAGCGTATAAACAAAACAACTACTCTAATCCATATTTAAAGCAACACAGTAGTAAAAATGAAATGAACAAGAGTAGGGAAGAAGGATGCAAACACAGATAACACCGAGACGTGTTATCGAAGAGAAAACCGAAGAACTCGGCGAAAAACCTCTCCGCCGCCCTTCAAGCGGAAATCAATCCACTAGACAATCAGTTGGGATATATGGGTTAGCAAGAGACACTCCAAGCCTAGTCTACCCGATGTACCTAAGCCCTCCAAGCTCCTACTCCAACAAGGCTTCTCGGAACCGTGTCTTGTCTTAGTTATCCGGATCCCGCAACAAGCTCCATGTTGCATATGCCATTCAAGGCTCCTTCCAATGCTTCCCAGCAACACCAAAACGTCACTCAACACTCTCAAAGGTGTGGTAAGTGTTTGGGCTATCAACCTCTCAAAGATATGAAGAATGGAGAGGGAAGGGTTGAGGAAATACCACAAGCAAGTGTATAGAGAGAAGTGGGTATGATAATCTCTAATTCTCAATGTGTTTGGCTAGAGTTTTCTCTCTGAAGCATCCCTCAACATTTGTGGGTAATGATGGTATATATAGGATAGGTGCAAAATGTGTGAGTCAGTCAATACAAGCTGGCAGAACAGCTTGTCTCGCGGGTGTCTCGCGGGAAGGCTTACTCGCGAGATACTCGCGAGAGACAGCTTGTCTCCACCTGGCCTAACCCTTCGCATTCCAGCACGTGCAGGGCACATGCTTCACTTTGCGAGAAGCTAGGTCGCGACATACCCGCGAGAATCCTTCAGCCTCCAAATGCTTGAGTCTTCACACACACTCTCTATCACACAACCCTTACAACAAATCCCACAACAAATACAGGGTTTAAACGATTGAAAATAGTTACAATCAAATTTGGCACGGAATAAAAGCCAACAAAAAAAAACATAGTTGTAAATTACAACTTTACAATCTCCCCCTTTGGCTATTCCGTGACAAAACCCTAAAACAGACTCTAGACTTAAACGTGAGTTTGGGAACAAAGGCAAAACTCACTTACACCTAATTCTAGATTCTGAAATGCTCTTGAAACATATGAACAAGTAACTCCTGAAACACAACAACACAATAACATCATTGTATGCAGAAAACTTAAAAAGCATATGGAGCAATAATAGCATGATCAAGCTAAATGAAATAAAAACACTAGATCATGGCAAGACCAAACAAGTAATCACTATACACAAGCAATTACTATGCTCATTCACACAAGGAATGAAAATCCGGATATGCAAGATGATAAGCTCATTTGAAGAGTATCATTTGCAACTCCAACACTCAACCAATGCGAAATACACGGAGTATTTGCATCTAGGAACAATCCTACTAGGGCACAAGAGTGATGTACTTGAAGTAAAATGCATGACATTGAGCAACAAGCAAACATGCATAAAGGCTGCATAAGCAAGGTATTGCAAATGCATGGCACAAACCACAAAGACCTACAAACAATGCATGAAACAAACCCTTAAAGCTTACATAAGCAACATGGGTACAATCAAAGGGCCACAAAGCACATATGCCACAAAGCATAGAGATAAACACAAAATACTGAAAATACTACTGAATATAAACATGATTTAAACACATAGTATCAAAGCTTTAAACCAAAAGAACAGGTAAAAACAGTAAATAAACATAAACATAGAGAAGATATGAAAACTAGACTTCTTGCTGCTGCTTCTCCCCCTATCACTACTCCCCCTGTCACTGACATCATCTCCCCCTTTTTGTCATGGAATAGCTAGTTGTCATTCTCTTCTAGCTTTCTTTGAATTTCATCCATCTGAGTTTCAAGAGAGGTTAATTGTTTATCAAGACGGGAGTGTTGGCAGTACATGATCTGAGTAAGTCCTGAAATTTTGGTGCTAAGATCTTGAAGGGCAACCATGATGGTGTCAAACTTTTCATCATAGGAATGAGAAGTAGAACTCGAGCTTCCTGCAGGAGCATGATGTTCTTGCTTGACATTCTTCTTGGTATGGCTCATACTTGCTTGAAGAGTACGACTGTTAATTGGACTTGGCCTAGGATGAGGGCGCTCATCAGCAGAGGGACGCACACCTTTGAGCTTTAAAATCCGAGAAATGAGACGACCAAAGGGAATGCAATTCCTTGAGGCAGTACGGTTAACTATTTTAGCCAAAATGTGGAAGATGTGGGAGCATACGTCAATTTCCACATCAGATACCAGATCATGAAGAAATAATGCTCTTCCAAGGTTAATGTAACCTGTGCTTAACAACGGATGGAGATTGTTACACATGATCGTTGACATAAGCCTTAATTCTGGAGAAAGTGATGCCACATTGATTGATGATCCGCTAGAAGAGAATTCCAAATTATCTTCTAATGCTCTCCGAAGTGTGCCCTCAGTTGGAACCAACTCATCATAGACAGGTGGGATCGGAAGTATAGGCCGGTTGATGTGAAGAATTTCAGAGAGATAAACCGGAGTAATCGAGAACCGCTTTCCTCTAACCCAGCACTTGATCACTTCTCCTTCAACAACAGCATTGGCATAGAACTCTTTCATCATGTTCTCATATGCATCTTCAAGATCGGAGAGAAGAAAATTCCAGTCTTTTGTGGCAAACCAAGTGGGAATTTTTGTATCCAAAAGAGATGACTGATCAACAGCTCTTTCAGCCAACAAAGGAGCATCTCAAAAGAGATTTTTATAGGATTCAAAAGCAGCATAAGAGCTAAACAAGCTAGGATCAAAGATTCCTGTTGAAGCACGAGCTCTCTTGGGTCTAGGAGAATCTTCATCAACATCGATGATTGGCTCTTTCCCTTTGTTGCTTCCACCTTTCACAGCTGAAGTCTTGAACGGAGACATCTGCGCAAAAGAACACCCAAAAATACCAGGAAACACGTGCACAGCACATAAAACAGAGAACAAAGCTTGATTAGATTCAAGTTAGTTTAAAACAAATGTAAAACTGTGTATGAAGGTAAACATACACACAGTGCGTAAAGCTAAGTAACTGTGCATGTGTGTGCATACGTGTGCACGAGCTGATGTGTGTGTGCGAGTGATATGCATGAGGTGTGCCTAAGTGTGCCTAGGTATGTGAAAAGTGTGCAAAATGAACAAAGTGTATGAAACACACAATCAATGACCAAATGGAGTGAAAATTGGTCAAACAAGTGAGAACCCATAGATTGAAATCACTTGATTTCAAATTGGCACAAAAATGTCATTCAGACATTTTGTCGAACACTTAATATGCACAAATTCAAATATGACATGAATAATGCATGAACATGGTGAAAACATGCCTAAATACACTTAAAAAAACCACAAGGGGCTAACACAGAAGCACAAACAACAAATGGGACACAGCCTAATCAAAAGATTTGACAAAATTTCACCCAATTTTGAAAACCAACCCAAAATTTTGAAAATCCCAATTTTTCAAAACCCTAAACAGAAATCTGCAAAATCTAAGCGAAAACATGAAAACGATGCTATAGAGAACATACCTTGAGAGAGAAAATGCTGAAAATATGCTTGATTTGAAAGGATTTTGATGGAATAATGAATTGGGTTGAAAATGGCTACGAGGGAGGTTGAGTGAGGGAAGTGTTTGTGTTTTGAAAAACTGTCACATCAGCAATATTAAAATTGAAAACACGCGTTTTTCGTGGGTTAGGGAGTGGCGACACAGTTGTGAGACAGTCGCGAGAAGGGCCACTGAAGCACAAAATTTTCGCGAGAAGCACTAAGTCGCGAGACAGTAGCGAGACAGTCGCGGTAACTTCTATCTGAAATTGAAAAAATCCAATTTTTTGCCTAACAGAATTTTGTGAGAAGCTTTTGGTCGCGATACGGTCGCGAAAGTTTCTGTGTGACAGGATGAAAAAAAAAAATTTCCCTCAACCCCTTTTCGCAGGAAGCTCTAAGTTGCGAGCTTCTCGCGAAACAACCCCTGAATTAGTTTTTTGAAGAAATACACAAAAATGCATTTTGACCAAAAACACAAGACAGGAAAGTATAAAATCTCTTTCAAAAAACAAATAAAACACTCAAAAATCTTTTTGGGTTTGATCAAACAGAGATTGAGCATGTGAAAACATATTTAATCAAGTACAATCACACATATGAATATGACATTCATTGAACATAGACTTGCGTGTTGTGTGTGGATATCAAGAATGAGATAGTCCATAGACCAATGTGAAGCTTCAATGATCAATTCAATCAAGGCATACACAATTAGCACTAGATTAGGTGACCTATCTCAATTATAGAAACATGTATATATGACCTCTCACAAGTACTTGATGACAAATCTTTGAAGCTTTTCATTTGGCTCCATATTCAACATATCATTTGCAACTTTTGAGCAAAAAGAATCTCATTGAGAGAAAGATGCCTGAAATTTTTGATATTTCAATTGATGAGTTAGCCTTTGGCTTATTGGGCATCGTACAATTTATTTTGGTCGCTTTCCCTTTTTCCTAGTCAAATACTAGTTTGTGCGACAGGCTTTTGCAGCTCTATATCTCTTTTCATTTGGAGATTTACATTTAGAGAGCTCTTTTAAGACAAAAATAAAAAATGGGAAGATATATAGGCACGAGTCTATGCATGTCTCAAGATCAACAAAACCATTCACTAATCATTCATGACAAGGTTGAAGATCTATTTACAACAGTCACATAGATTTCAGAATTTCTTCCACAATGATATGAGTGCATGAGAGACAAGCTAAGCTCGTTAAATGCACAAAGCCATAAGTACAAAGGTACAAGGCAAAACATGCTTTGAGACAAAAACTCAACAAAGTGATCAAACTTTTTGGATTTTCTATTTTTTTGAATTTTTTGAACACACCCAAAACAAAACAAGAAAAGTAAGATCAACAAAACAAAAAATATAGACCAAAGCAAGAAATAGAAACATCTAAGACAGAACATGTGAAACCATAACAACATATATGCAACAAAGAGCAGTGTAGGTTCACACAAGAGATAGAGTTCAAGGGATGATACCGACACCAATGGTCTTACGCAAAGATTCAAATTTCGGGCCATCGAGAGGTTTAGTGAATATGTCTGCCTTCTGATTGTCAGTGTTGATAAACTCCAAGTACACAGTCTTTTCGTCCACCAAGTCTCGAATGAAATGATACCGGATTTCTATATGCTTTGATTTTGAGTGTTGAACTGGATTTTTTGACAAATTTATGGCACTTGTATTATCACAATATACACACATCGTGTCTTGAGTGATTCCATAATCATGAAAGAGCTTCTTTATCCACAGTAATTGAGCACAAGCACTTGCAGCAGCAATGTATTCAGCTTCGGCTGTCGATAAAGAGACTAAATTTTGCTTTTTGCTCATCCATGACACCAAGTTGTTTCCAAGATAAAAACACCCACCGGAGGTGCTCTTCCTATCATCAATACAACCGGCCCAATCAGCATCAGAATATCCGGCTAGGTATTCATTTGAATCTCTTGAGTACCAAATTCCATAATCAGATGTCCCATTTATGTATCGGATGATCCTTTTGACTGCTGTTAAATGTGACTCTTTGGGGGCTGCCTGGAATCGAGCACAGACGCCTACACTGAAGGCAATGTCTGGTCTGCTAGCAGTGAGATATAAGAGACTGCCAATCATGCTTCGATAGAGTGTTGGATCCACTTCTACACCTGCAGCATCCCTACTTAGCGTTGATGAGGAGCTCATTGGAGTGGAGGTGTGTTTCTTAGAGTCTAGACCAAATCTTTTAACAAGATTTTTGGCGTACTTTTCTTGAGATATGAATATCCCATCTTTCCGTTGCTTCACTTGAAGTCCTAGGAAATAGGTCAGCTCCCCCACCATACTCATCTCAAACTCCTTTTTCATTTCTTCGGAGAATTCAAGAGCCAAATGATCAATTGTGGATCCAAACACAATGTCATCCACATATACCTGAGCAACTAGGAGAGACTTCTCATCTCTCTTTACAAACAATGTTTGATCAGCTTGGCCTCTTTTGAATCCACGATCCAACAAGTATGTTGTGAGACGATCATACCATGCTCTTGGTGCTTGCTTTAACCTATACAGTGCTTTTTTCAGCCTTAGCACATGATCTGGAAAATGAGGATCTTGAAATCCCTTTGGTTGTTCAACGAATACTTCTTCAGTTAGAAAACCATTCAGAAAGGCACTTTTCACATCCATTTTGTATAGTTTGAAATCCATAACACATGCTATGGACAATAGAATTCGAATCGACTCTAGTCTTGCTACTGGTGCAAACGAATCATCAAAATCTATGCCTTCCACTTGAGTATATCCTTAAGCTACCAGCTTGGACTTGTTTCGAACAACCTCACCGTCTTCATCAGTTTTGTTCTTGAAGATCCACTTGGTGCCGATTACATGAGTATCTTTGGGCCTTGGAACCAATTCCCATACATCATTTCTAACAAACTGATGTAGCTCTTGATGCATAGACTCTATCCAGTTCTCATCACTAAGAGCTTCCTCTACCTTCTTAGGTTCGAATTGAGTAAGATAGCAATTGTATGTCACATGATTTGCACTGTATTTTGGTCCTTTTCTCAACCGAAGTCCTTCATTGACATCACCAATGATATTACTTGATGGATGATTGAGAATTACCCTTGATGACGGTCTCTTGGAGGTAGAAGGTTCTTCATCTCGAGAGATTGGAGGTTGAACTTCTGGAGGGGTAAGAGGACTAGGAGGCCCTTGTGTTGATCTAGTCTCCCTTCTTGGTATGGTGGGTGTGGTCTCTTTTTCCGGTGATCCTTTCTCAATATCATCAGCTTGTGACATGTTGTCCTCACCCTCCCCCTTCTTAAGGTCAGATCCTTCACCATCATCAACATTCCTTTTAGTTATGGTGTCATCGATAACCACATTTATTGACTCCACCACAGTCTTGGTGCGTTTGTTGAACACTCTATACACTCGGCTATTTAAAGAGTAGCCTAGAAAGATCCCTTCATCACTCTTAGCCTCAAATTTTCCAGGGTTCTCTCTGTCATTAAGAATATAGCATTTGCTTCCAAAGACTCGAAAATATTTTACCTTCGGTTTCTTTTCTCTCCAGATTTCATAGGATGTCTTCTTCATTCCTGCTCGAAAGTAAATCCTATTCCCAATATGACATGACGTATTCACCGCTTCGGCCCAAAATTTCTGTGGAAGGTTTTTGTTGAGTAACATTACTCGAGCCATTTCTTGAATTACTCAGTTCTTCCTTTCTACTACTCCATTTTGTTGTGGAGTCCTTGGGGCTGAGAATTCTTTCTTGATGCCTTATTCATCGCAAAATGCTTCAAACTTCGCATTTTCAAACTCCTTCCCGTGGTCACTTCTGATCTTGACAATAGGTACTCCTTTTTCATTAATCAGTCTCTTGCGCAACTTCTCCATCTTGTCACATGCCTCTGATTTCTCCCTAAGAAAGTCCACCCAAGAATACCTTGAGAAGTCGTCAACTACCACCATAATATACCGTTTTCCACCCATGCTTTCTGTTTTTGTGAGTGACTACCATCTCCAAACGTCACAAAGCCATCTTCCTTCTCTTTAAGTGTTTTGAACAGAGACTTATCTCCAGTCATATGCTTTGAACAACCGCTGTCAAGGTACCACAAACATGAATTAAAAACTTTCAAAGCGGTATGAACAAAAAGACAAGCATGAGAGAGACATTCTTGCCCTCGAAGCAGGACTCTTTTTCCTTTATTTCGTTCAAGGATGAGTGAAGTTTTCCTTTTAGATGATCAAGTTTATCACACAAGTGTCTATTTCTCCTCTCATATTTATAGACTAAAGACTTTGACTCACACAAGCTATTATGAATATCATGGTTTCTATGAACTAGTGATTTCAGCATGTGACAGAAAATTCTAGCATGTTTCTTTGACTTAAAAAGCTCTAAAAACACATTACTAGAACAATCTTCAAAATTACTGATAGAGTCTTTATCACAAACATCTTTGCTTTCCTTCAGGTTGATTTTAACAAAGACACCTTTCAAACAACACAAAGGGCTCAAGGATCACACTTAGGTAATTAAACCACAGCAAGTGTACCCACTCTGATACCAATTGAAATCTCGAAAATAAGTTAAAAACACACGAGCGGTTTAGACCCCCAAATTAAAATTACGGCTTGGTTGATTTTACACTAACTTAATGATAAGTGCGGAATAGTGTAAACACAAGCGTATAAACAAAACAACTACTCTAATCCATATTTAAAGCAACACAGCAGTAAAAATGAAATGAACAAGAGTAGGGAAGAAGGATGCAAACACAGATAACACCGAGACGTGTTATCGAAGAGGAAACCGAAGAACTCGGCGAAAAACCTCTCCGCCGCCCTCCAAGCGGAAATCGATCCACTAGACAATCAATTGGGATACATGGGTTAGCAAGAGACCCTCCAAGCTTAGTCTACCCGATGTACCTAAGCCCTCCAAGCTCCTACTCCAACAAGGCTTCTCGGAATCGTGTCTTGTCTTAGTTATCTGGATCCCGCAACAAGCTCCATGTTGCATTTGCCATTCAAGGCTCCTTCCAATGCTTCCTAGCAGCACCAAAACGTCACTCAACACTCTCAAATGTGTGGTAAGTGTTTGGGCTATCAACCTCTCAAAGATATGAAGAATGGAGAGGGAAGGGTTGAGGAGATACCACAAGCAAGTGTATAGAGAGAAGTGGGTATGATAATCTCTAATTCTCAATGTGTTTGGCTAGGGTTTTCTCTCTGAAGCATCCCTCAACATTTGTGGGTAATGATGGTATATATAGGATAGGTGCAAAATGTGTGAGTCAGTCAGTACAGGCTAGCAGAACAGCTTGTCTCGCGGGTGTTTCGCGGGAAGGCTTACCCGCGAGATACTCGCGAGAGACAGCTTGTCTCCACCTGGCCTGACCCTTCGCATTCCAGCACGTGCAGGGCACATGCTTCACTTCGCGGGAAGCTAGGTCGCGACATACCAGCGAGAATCCTTCACCCTCCAAATGCTTGAGTCTTCACACACACTCTTTATCACACAACCCTTACAACAAATCCCACAGCAAATACAGGGTTTAAACGATTGAAAATAGTTACAATCAAATTTGACACGGAATAAAAGCCAACAAAAAAAACATAGTTGTAAGTTACAACTTTACACCTACCATGCTCACCAAACATTTGGACTTATGGCGTCATGGGCCTTGATCTAGTAGCTGTAGGTTTCCAATTAACTCAATTGCTCACATAAAATATTTTTAAAAAAAAATTAATAAAAAAAATTAATTGCATTATGTTCAGATTCAATTTGGATCTCCCCAAATTACTTGGCAATTGGTTTTTGCAAGTGAGGTCAGTTGTCCATAAGGTTTACTAGATTCCCAGTCACTTGAATAAAGAATTAGAGAAAGTTGCTAGTAATGGATTATCCATAAACTCCACATCCTCAAAAGTGCAATGTTATGCACCCTCCAAATAATCCACATTAAACACAAAGGAACTAGGTTCCAAATATCTAACAAATGCCCTTTCACAAGCAACTATGCAATGAATGAACCAAAAAATGGTATACCCCCTCTCCATTACAACAAGACATACTATGCTAAATGTTGAAAGGAATAGTTTGGAAATCCTAAACTAATTAGATATTGAACTTTTTTTCTTGAGTAATTAAATATTGAATTTTTTTTTAAGAAACAAACACACATACACACAAGATGAAGAAAATGGGAATAGCAATGGGGTTATTAAATATTGAACTTAGTTATTAGGAACTAGTACTTATAACATCAATCTCAATTAATTAACCACAATAAGTTTTATATGTTTTATGTTTTCCTTTAAACGAAATTAAGCATACACAACACCATGTATATTCTTATCATCACAATGTGTGCCACACCACACACCCTCACCAAAATGATTTTTTTTTTTTGAAACACTAGCAAATATATTTTGTGGTAACAGTCTTTATTGCTTTAATATATTTTGTATATTTTCCAAATATTGGCGGATAAATTTGAGATACCATCTAATATTGTTCAAATTTATAGTATTCTTAAAAAAATGGAAAAATTACACTTTACCACTCTAAATTAAAGCAGTTACCTAGCATGAATATATTGATCACTAGTGACAAAATAGAGAGTAAAAGTTGTTCATCCATGCCATCACATTTTTATTTTAAACTTTATAACGTATAAAGAAATTTTATTGAATCAATGATACAAACCTCAGTTAGGAATTCCTTAGGCCCTTGAGATGATGATGTAGAGAGAATTTTAGCTGCAACATGGGTGCCATTTGCCATTTGGCCATGGTACACAGTCCCAAATCCTCCCTTCCCAATGACAGTATGGAAGTTGTTTGTAATCTTTAAAACCACAGCAAAAGTAAATTGCCTCTTCTTTGACACTATGATATGTTTTTTGCTGGAGACAACCAACTCTTTAGCTGAAGTTTACACAAAAACATACTTTAGACAGAACCTTTGAATCTTTATGTTGTAGAGCAGAAGATTGCTGCATATAGACGTGGCAAAACGGGCGGGGCGGGGCGGGGTGGGTCGGGTCGGGTCGGGTCGGGTCGGGTCAGGTCGATCGGGTTCGCAGGTCAAATGGGTTGCGGGTCAAAACAGGTCATTTTTAAATGGGTTAATCGGATTGCGGGTCAAGTTTACCCGTATTTTTCAAACAATTTTTTTTTTTCAATTACAAAAACAAATCAATGACAACATGTTTAAAGAGAATGAATAAAAACAATTAAGCAAATGAATTGCACTTGATGCCAATTATTAATATCCTTCAAATTCTGATAGTTTTGAGCATGACAAAAATTATTTATAGTCATAAATTCATGATGGAAAAAGTCTTCAATGTTAATAGTTCACTGTCAAAATGCATATAATTGCAAGTTTACATCTTCAAAAAGAGATAGATCTTAAAACAAACAAAACAAGTAAGCCAGCAAAGTAGCAATTTATCGGTCTTCTTAAGTATACATGTTCCTGTTGCATTTAAAATAATAGTAAAGTTAGATTACTTAGAAAGAAAAACTAAACAAAAAAATATTTAAAAATAAACATAACATATTAAGTAAAGAAGAATAAGTAAATATTTTATAAGAATTATACCTCAATCTCAATCTACTCAACGTTGGTAGCAGATTCAGCACTGCAAATATTCATACTTGCAAATTGTAGCTCAAGTTAGCCAATTTCGTTAATATCTTCATCTACAATACAATATTTTAATATAACTTAATGTACTATGAAAGCAAATCAATAAAGAATTAAAATTGTATAATTATGACTATAAAAAAATTAAATTACCTTCAAATCTATATAGCCAACTTTTAGTGCAAAACGTAACTTCCACATTCTTAGGTAAAAGACGTGTTTATTTGTTTGTGCTTTTGGCTTTGGAGTTTGGACAATGGACTACATCTCTGCTCAGTTGAATGAGATTTTTTTTTTTTTTTTTTTTTTTTTAATTTTAATGGTTGTCTACTTGTCTTGACTCTTGAGTATTCTAAAAAAAAAAGCAAAAAAAAGTCACTTGACAGCCTTGGCCTTTGTGTTGTGTAACGTGTTGAGGACCTTTTGTCTTGTCTGATGGCAATTGATTTGGCATGACAAGCACTGAAGCTAGGCTAGCAGCTAACTTCTCAAAAAAAAAAAAAAAAAGTAAAATAAAGCTAGGCTAGCTAGCTTTTATTGGTAGTCGTTCTCTCTAATATATAATATATATTGATTATTAGTTTTCGTATTTTGTGCTTTATACATTTAGTATCATGACGTAATTTAAATATTTTTTTAGCGAAATTTTTTTAATGGGTCGGGTCACGAATTATCCGAGTCAGGTCAGGTTGACCTGCAAAAAAACCGGATCAGGTCACGAGTCAACCCGTTTTTACTTCAGGTCAAAAAATCGGGTTCGGATTAGGTATTTTTCAGGTCAGGTCGAGTTAGAAAATTCTGACCCGTGTTGCCATGTCTACATATACTACATTCTAAAATATATCACCTTCTGATCAATATATCCCTTTGTATAGTTTCTTTCAAAAATTATTTTTCTTAATGTTATCCTGTAGTAATGGTCCTATGGATCCTAAAATATTTTTGCAAGACACTGTCAATTTACATTTGTTATCCTTTTTTTTTCCCTCTCTTTTCTTATTTCTTCTGCATGCCATTTTACATCATTTTTCCGTTTTTTGCACCTCTAGATGAGCATGATTTCCTGTTTAAGTATTTTGTACTAATTCTTTTATGTTGGGAGCATACAACACACATAATCATAATGACAAAACTAGTCAAATTACCTGATTTCCTTCTTCTTCCCATTTTCCAAATGACAAGCAAAGCAATAAAGAGGACCAATGCTGACATTGTTAGTGCTAGTATTGGAACATAATTTGTTTTCCTATTTTTTGCATGAACTTGAGCTACAAACATTTTGGTCATCCACACTGGAAGCAGGGAAATAGACAATTAAACCATATTTTCATGTCCCATATCAAAATTTTAGTGCATAACTGTAATTCATGAAATCCTAGAATATGAACCACTTCTATTATGATATTATCTACTCAAAAACAAGAATTTGCAAAACAAGAAAGGAGATAAAAATATAGGCCTTTTCTGCCATATTAGCATCTGAGAATCTAAGAGGGAGGCAAACCTCAATATAAGTAACCCAGCCTCTGATCTTTCTATAAGAGCCAAAGGAATAGAACCTAATAATTGGTTGTTTTTCAAATTCCTACAAGTCAGTAATATGATTTCTGTTAGAGATATGTGTTCTTAATCTATATATATATATATAAAACCGAAGCTTTTAGAGCTTCCACAAATTTCCACGTCAGCACAATATTAAAAAAAAAAGAAAAAACAATATAACCAAAAAAAACGCAATAAACCATCTGTTCATTTCACGATTAAAAAAAATAAAACCAGCAAAAAAAATGTAATAAACCCAAAAAACTCAATAAACCATCTGTTCCTTTCTCGATCCTCTCTGCCTCTGCCTTTCCCGATCCTCTCTGCCTTTCCCATTCACAATGGTACCGACCATACCCAACAGAAACCTTCTTCAGACCACCGACCACGGCATCTCATCACATGTAAACCGTCTGTTCCTTTTGACGATGCTTTTCACAATGCCTCTGCCTTTTCCGATCCTCTGCCAATGGTACCCACCATACCCACCATCGCATCTAAAGACAGAAACCTTCTTCAAACCACCGACCACGGCATCCCGATCCTCTCTGCCTTTCCCTTTCACAATGGTACCCACCATACCCACCATCGCATCTAAAGACCCAATAGACACCTTCTTCAGACCATCGATCTTCCTCAGACCACCGATATCAAGTTCCTCAGACCACCGACCACCGATTTGCCCATATCCACCTCGCTCAGTTTCCACTCTTCCTCAGAACAGAACCGGCGTCCCATTTGCCGTGGGTCTCATCCAGGCCATGGCCCATCAACACCCAACCCAGCCCGTCGAGAACGGCCCAAAGGTAAGTAAAAAACAAATTTAATTAGAACTCTAATATTATTTATTTTTTTGAATCCGAACTCTATCAGTATTAGGACTCTAACTATTATCTTATAAATAGTTGATTAAATTTGTAGGTTTATTCTTATTGGCTTTCTCTTCGTTCTTTGCCTCCATTCGAATTAGGGTTAGGGTATGGTATTCGAATTAGGCTTTCTCTAATTATTTTAGTGTTGTCTCAATTTGAATTGTAAAGAACTCATGAAACTCAAATTTTAGTGTAGTTATTTTAATAATTCAAGTCATTAGATTTTGACTGTTTCAACTATGATCAATCTATTTCCGAGAAAAAAAAAAAAAGAACTACATTCAACGCATCTCTATAGATTTGAATTTTAATTTAAATTATGAAATATGTTATTAATAACTACTCTTTTCATTTGTTTGATGGTTTTTCATGTTTTTCTGTTTTTGTTTTCGTTTTGATTTTGTAGATAATTGAAGGTGCTCTACAACCATCAAAATCTAAATCTGCCAAAGGTGGTGTTTTACAAATATTAGAATCTAAATCTACAGCTACAAAGAACTTAGTATGTGTTTTTTTTTTTTTTTTTTTTTTTTTTCATATGAGTTTGTCTAATTCTATGTTTTTTAATTCTTTAGTTTGATTTCAAAAATATGGCATGTTTATGATTCCTTTTTGTGTTAATAAGTTTCTGTAGTTTAAGTTTGTGTTCATGAGTTTTTAAAGATCAAGCCACAATAGAATAGATATCCAAAATCCTCTTTTAATAGATCAAGAAGCAATGACCACCTATCGAAACTTGATGATTGAATGATAGTAGAAATCCTAATAGAATGTCTTCTTTGAGCTACACATTTTCATACTTTGATCTTGAATATTGAGTAACACATTATAGACTCAATAATTATTACATCGTCATGGAATTTGTCAATTTAAAACCTAACAAAAAAAAAAGAAAAAGCCATCCCTTTTGACTGTTGTGACTGTTGTGACTCCTGTGATTGTCGGATTAGCATGTTCATGGGGGTGTGTGACATGGGGTCCTGAAGATATTGGGTAGTGTGTAGTCGTTCCTTTGCTGTATTGAAAACCTTTATGATTTCAACACAGGATGTTAAGAGCATGTTGTGCTGGTCAGTGAGGTTTGGTAGGTTTGCTTCAAGTTCTCTTGCTAACTTACACCCTTGACGGATTATAGATATTGGATTTGTGTCCTCCATGGTTTATCTCTCTGCTTAATTTTTCTTTGGCTTAATTTGTCTTAGATTTGAACATATATAGCATGAGGAAATTTAAATGGGATTGATGTAAACCTTTCGGTGGGCTTTGATGATGCTGATATTCATACTAAGAGAGAAAGATTGAGGAAATTATTCCAAGTTTGAGTTTCTTTCACACGGTAGACCTTTACAATATAATAGAAAGAACTTGGAAAGAAAGTACGACCATGTTTGCTTTTTTCTATTTGCAAAATTGAAGAAGTATGACCATGCATTGCATATACAATTAAATGAGAAGATCTTCATTCACATGGTCGTATTTTTTTTCATAGATTTTATTTTTGTTTGCCATTTTGAACTCGAAACAGCCTAACAGGACAGCTGAGAAGATCTTCATTTGCCTATAGGAAAACTCCTTTCCTACACAAATTTGTGGCCCTGCCTGTAAACCAATAGAAATTTAATTTGGTTTCTCCAACAAGAAGACAAGAGACTTTAACTTTCTATGCTAGAGGTGACTTTGCATCAAAGGAAAATTGTTATATGTAATTTTGCAATAAATTTGTACAGCTACATGTTTACATTACTTCAAAGACAATTCAATGTTAGCCACAAAAATTAAAGCCTAAAGCATGAAAAAGTAGAAATGCAATATGTCCCAACAATAACCTGGAAGGCTGTGAACTTGAAAGGGCTTTTGGGCTGGAATATTCCTTCTTCATTGAGCCATCTCTCTGGTCTGAATTCCTCAATGTCATCACCCCATATAAATTTCATCCTACCCATTGCATAAGCTTGGTAAGCCACCATATCTCCTTTGTTCACACTGTATCCATCTGGTAGAGTATCATCAGAAAAGCATATCTTTCTATCCTGTAAGAAAGGAAATTTAAGGTTTAGAATTACATTTGGGAGAATCATGTCAAATAAGTGGGAACCTACTAGGAAGCTGCTCTCAGACATTTGGGAAACTAATGGTGGCAATGTACATGTCCTTATTGGTTAACAACCAATGAATATGCAATGTTACTTTGCAGTAAAAGGAAGAATATTGTGATTCTAGATATTGAAAATTTTTGGTGAACCAATACTCTGGAACCACACACATGGCACATGTTAGTCTTAAAGAGGAAATAATGAAGAAAAGACATGCAGTATTTCATATGTAGCTATGAAATGTAGCAAATTCTGGCAGTAGATATAGTCAGATTTCCTTACTACCGGAACTGCAGGATAGAGTTTGAGAGTTTTAGTGATCGCTGCATGGAGATATTGCATCTTTTCTAGAGCTTCTTCACTAATACTGGCTGCAAACTCAGCATAGTTTGTGATCTCTTTCATGTTAGTAGCTTCCTTCACTTCTTTTGCAATTTTCAACTGCACAGGTGGATGCTTGTAGACCATGTAAATAAACCAAGTAATTGTGGTTGCTGTTGTGTCTTTTTCAACTATGATGAAGTTAAGAATTATATCTCTTAAGTATGTTGGATCAGTTTCTGTCACTTGCAGAAACCTTGATAGAATGTCTTCTCTCTTCATCTGCATTGTGCATGATAACAAATTTATCTCATGGATGTACAAACTAATATGAAACAGGAACTTTTAGCTAAAGTCTACTCACAGAAGATTCTGTCCTCTAAATTCTTTATTTGCTCAATCTTGCTGTGGATTAGTTTGAACACAAAATTGTTAACAATACAATGATGCCAATTTTGCACCTGCCATGATTACATACAATCACATCAAGGGATCTTTAGTGGATGATGTTAATACCAATCTACAAGTAAAAATTTATAACAAAAAGCTCCTAAGACCAAAGATCCTTGGCAAGTTTATAGAAGGCTTACAACATTTTGCATAGACATTTTGCATAGATATTATAGACCAAAGATCCAACATCTTTATAGGCTGGGATAACCTTTACCACAACATCTCCCTAATTTTTATACACTCCATTGGGCATAGACATTAGATTTATATTTGATGACATTGTGAACTATAGCTTTTGCCATTATTATTTTTTTTTCTTCTAATAACCATTTTCTTTATGTTCTTTCTACTAAGATATGTCTATGCCCTATGGTATTCTATTTGATTTCATTACTTATCTTTTCTGCAAATTATTCAATCCAATTGATTTGTGGATAAGCCTCTTGCTTCTTCTTTTTTGATCGGATAAGCATCTTGCTTTGTTTGGTAATTTGGTGCTTTTTTTTTTTCTTTTCTTTTCTTTTTTGTTTTTTTTGTTTTTTTGCTTACTGCATATTTTTTATTTTTCATAGATTTGTTATTCCATTGATAATTTAAGCTATATTTGTTTCTTTTTTATCTGTATTTTGAGTGGACCAATACCATTGGGTGTGTAAGTATAACAACTCAAGTTTCTTCTTATAGTGTTATAATTTTTTCAATGATATGATTATGATTTAAAATGGTTTGGAGAGTTGCAAAGTATGTTTGATCCAAATTCCAAAAGGAGTAGCTATGCTAATTGTTACTCCCTATAAGATGCATTTAGATGTTATTTATGCTGCCACTTCTCCTATTGATATATCACTGAATTATCCTCTAGACTTATTATATTCATAAATGCTCTTGACCAATTTCTATCTTTGAGAGAGACCTGAATAATGGTAGGTGGCCTCCTTTGCAAATCAAATTCTTTTTGAAGCTACCGGTTGAATTCCACTTAGGTGATAGAATAGTGGTAGGTGGTCTCCTTTGCATGCTTTGAACATGGTACATCTATTTTGTTATGGGTCGCTTACATCAAAAGAAATGTAAGGGTAGATTCTTCTTAAGAGATGCATCACAATAGCCACCTCTCTCTCTCTCAATAGTGGAAAGTGATGATTTTAGCAATTGTGTAAATTGGCATTATGTTGCCTTTTCAATCCCATTAAGGTCTAGCATCTTTGTTTACTAATAATGTTAGAATTTAGATACATCTTGGACATCAAGAATGATTAATATAATATATGAAAGATATTTGAATGAATGAGTATGGAGTTAATTATATTTGTGTAATTAATTGTATAGGAGTATACTTATTTCATTTATATATTTTTAAAATATGATCTCAAGGTCTTGGTTATCACAATATCTCAGTACATGTGATAGATTTTATTACTTTGGTATATAAATTATACCATGATATTGATATTTTTTTTCATAGTAGGGAAGTTATCAATAACAACTGGGTACAATTATACCAAACATGGTCGTACTTTCTTCATAGATTTTCTATGGTTGCTGTTTTAAATCTGCTTTTATGCTTGGAGTTTTAATATCATAGTATATTGTAGTGTTCAGTTTCCATTTCAATGGAAAAAGTTATTTTTGCTGAACAATGGATATAGCCTTAACCCTTGAAAATCCTTGCCTTTTTAAGCGGCTCAATTTCTGTTTGTACTGATTACCAATCAAAAAGTAAATAAATGGGCAAAGGTACCAATAGGTTACAAAGAACAGTTAAAGAAAGTTGTAATTGTTACTTGATCTATCAATACCCTAATAAAAGAGAAGGAACTTATTAGCTTTCCAAATTTACCAAGGTTCCTTTTTGTTAGCATGAGAAATTGGAGGGTGTTGAAAATTTTCCCCCTTTTGGGGTAAACTTAAAGTTACTTGCATGATCTACAGAAAATCCTTTCTAAAAAAATTGCAAGAAAAGGAATTTGATTCAATGGAAGATTGTTAGTTCTTTCACTTACAAAATTCTAATCTTAATCATCTATAATAAAATATTTACCCATGCCTTTGGACTAAAGTAACAATTATGCTTACTGTTTTGTAGGTAGGGATTTAGCATTTTGATATCTGGCTTATTTGGTAATACAACTACAAGACGAGGAAAGTCAGGTATTTACCAGTCTCTCAAGATTTTAATCGTTTTAATAACTTCTATGTACAATTTGTATTTTATCAAATAATCAATTTTTTTTTTTTTTTTAAATTCTGAAGTTAGTATGTGAATGCTATATTTTTCTTCAATTTTTCATGATTTAATAACATCTAACTGTTAATTTGTAATATATGTTTTTGCTATATAGTTATATTTATGAATTTAAATTTTGTGAATGCTTTGCTTTTAGTTTATTCCCCAAGCATGGAGTCTGCTAAATATGCAAGATTGAGACGAAGATTAATTTTATCTGAAAAGAGAAATAGAAGGGGTACGATATTGAGATATTTAAAAAATATTTTTCTTTAAAAGACTCATAATTAGTATGTAACCTAATAATTAGTATGTAACCTAGGCCAAACAAGAACAAGAGATGACGAGCCATTTCAAAGGAGTATTCGACGTAGACAATATAGCATTAATGATGAAAGCAGAAAACAACGTAAGTGCTACATTTTTTAGTTCTCCTAAAAAAGTTCTAAAATTAGGAAGAAAAAGTGAATTTTTGTTTTTGTTGTCATAGGAAAATTTACAGAACCATTGGATTTAGGACCTCCAACAATAGTATGTGAACATTGTGGAGCTCAACTTTGGTATGAAGAGAGAACTGTAAAGTCAAAAACGCCTGCAAAACCGAAGTTTAGTTTGTGCTGTTCTAAAGGAAGAGTTCAACTCCCTCTATTGAAAGAACCTCCACCCTTTCTTGGAAACTTACTCAATATTAATAGTCAGAGATCAATAAACTTTCAACTAGGGATAAGAATCTACAACTCTCTTTTTGCTTTCACTTCTTTGGGGGGTAATGTTGATAGATCAGTGAATAATGGTTCTGGTCCATCTGTGTTTCGTGTAAATGGTCAAACTCATCATAGAATTGGATCACTTCTTCCTGTCCATGGCCAAAAACCTAAGTATGCACAGCTTTATATTTATGAAACTGATAATGAAGTTAAAAATAGAATTGATGCAGTTATACATGAAGATGATAGAAATTATGTGGATCCAGATATTGTTACCGGGTTGATGGAAATGTTAGACCAGTGCAACCAATTAGTTAAATGTTTAGGAATGGTCAGGGACAGATTTGATGAATCAGATATACATAATGTCAAAATTCGTTTAATACGAAGTCGCAATTCTAGTGAAAGGCAATATGACTTACCTGTAACGTCTGAGATAGCTGCTCTTATTGTTGGAGATTTTAATATTGAAAGTTCTGATAGAGATATTATTGTTGAGAATTGAAGTTTAGGATTGCAACGTATAAATGGGACTCATCCAAGCTTTATGGCATTGCAATATCCATTACTTTTCCCGTATGGTGAGGATGGGTATATGCTTGGTATACCTTATAGGAATTTGAATGGGAGCAATTCTAGAAAAAGGGAATCAATAACAATGAGGGAATACTATGCTTATAGGTTTCAACAACGCTTTCATGAGGGCAAGACACTGTTGCTTGGTAGAAGGCTTTTTCAACAATTTATAGTGGATGCATACACTTCTATCGAAGAAGAAAGACTACAATGGGTTAGATTCAATCAAAAAAAATTGAGGTCAGAGCTGTACTATGGTTTGAAAGATGCCGTTCTTCGTGGTGATACAGATCCCCTTACTATAGGCAAACGAATAGTCCTACCATCCTCATTTACTGGAAGTCCAAGGTACATGGTTCAAAGTTACCAAGATGCAATGGCGATATGTAGATGGGCAGGTTACCCAGATTTATTTATTACATTTACTTGCAATCCAAAATGGCCAGAAATCAATCATTCTTTAGAATTTATAGAAGGCCTGAAATATGAGGATTGGCCAGATATTGTATCAAGGGTTTTTAAGATAAAATTGGATGAACTATTACATGATTTGAGGCATAAATCTCATTTTGGAAGAGTTATTGCAATTGTGTATACAATTGAATTCCAAAAAAGAGGAATCCCACATGCACATATTCTTCTATTTTTGGATCCAAAGGATAAGTGTCCAAGTCCAACAGACATTGACGGTATCATTATGGCTGAGATACCAGATCTAGATGAGGATCCTGTTGCTAATGAAGCTGTAAAACAATTTATGATGCATGGGCCATGTGGATCTGCAAAACCGAAATCACCGTGCATGATAAACGGTAAATGTACAAAACATTTTCCAAAAAGATTTTATGAAGAAACAATAATTGATGAAGAAGGTTTTCCAGTATATAGAAGGAGAAATGATGGAAAAACAATAGGGAAGAATGGAATTCTTTTGGATAACCGATATGTTGTACCTTATAATGTAGATCTTTTGGTGAAGTACCAATCCCATTTGAATGTAGAATGGTGTAATAGATCTCGATCGATCAAATATTTGTTTAAATATATAAACAAGGGATCAGATAGAGCAACAGTTGTTGTAGAAGAGAATTTGCCAAATATTGGGAGTGATGGACAAGAGACCAACATTGTTGTTGATGAGACAAAAGCATACTTGGATTGTAGATATATTTCAGCTTCTGAAGCATGTTGGAGAATATTTGAATTTCCAATTCAGTTTCGATATCCACCTGTTGAAAGATTAAATTTTCATTTGGAAGACGAACATCCCATCATTTATCCAGAAAATACAACCTTGGATAATGTTTTAAATATACTTGGTATTGAAGAAACAAAGTTTACAGAATGGATGAAAACAAATGAGACTTTTGAAGATGCTCGAGAGTTGACTTATGCTGAATTTCCTACAAAATGGGTATGGCATAGTAATGACAAGCAATGGTAGAGAAGGAAATCTAAATATTGTATTGGAAGAGTTTATTACGCACATCCTTCAAGTGGTGAAAGGTTTTATTTGAGAATGTTGCTTAACATTGTCAAAGGTCCAAGAAACTTTGAAGAATTAAGGACTATAAATGATGTTACTTATCCAACTTATAAGGAAGCCTGTTATGCACTTGGACTTCTTGATGATGACAAAGAATGGCATGATTCCCTAATTGAAGCTTCGAGTTGGGCCAGTGGGCAACAATTGCGTCAACTATTTGTTACAATGCTATTGTTCTGTGAAGTAGCTGATCCATTAAGTCTTTGGGAATCCAACTGGAAACAAATTACAGAAGATATACTAAATAGGCAAAGGCGTATCCTCCAATTCCAAGAACTAATCTTATCAGATGACCAATTGAGAAATTATGGATTGTATGAAATTGAACAAATCCTACAACAATATGGAAGATCACTTAGAGATTATCCACAAATGCCCCAGCCAGATATGGATCTTATTCAGAATGGGAATAGACTTATTCAAGAAGAAATGTCGTATGATGTATCAAGTTTGAAAAGAGAACATGAGATCCTAATTTCTGGCCTAAACAATGAACAGAGAATAATCTACAATTCTATAATGGAAGCTGTTGCTACTGAAAGAGGGGGAATGTTTTTTGTTTATGGACATGGTGGAACGGGTAAAATGTATCTTTATAGAACCATCCTGTCTGGTATAAGATCAAAAGGCAAAATTGCTCTTGCTGTTGCATCTTCAGGAATTGCTGCTTTGCTGCTTCCTGGTGGAAGGACTGCTCACTCAAGATTTCATATCCCAATTAATGTAAATGATGAGTCTACTTGTGACATAAAGCAAAGAACACAAGCAGCGGAACTTCTCTCAAAAACAAGTATTATACTTTGGGATGAAGCACCGATGGCACATAGGAATTGTTTTGAAGCTGCTGACCACACGTTACGAGATATTCTACAAATTGAAGATCCTCAAAATGCTGAAAAACCTTTTGGTGGTAAAGTTGTAGTTCTAGGGGGTGATTTTCGACAAATACTTCCAGTTGTGAGAAAGGGAAGACGAGAAGATATAGTCCAATCCTCAATTAGCAAGTCATATCTATGGAATGATTGTCATATCTTTAAACTCCAAACAAATATGAGGCTTCTACAAAACAATATGAGTGGAATAGAAACATCATCTGTAAAGGACTTTAGTGAGTGGATTCTTAAAATAGGTAATGGTGAATTGGGAGAAGGAGATGGGGATTACAACATTTCAATTCCAAGTGATTTGATTATCCAACCTTCAGAGAATCCAATGCAAGATATTATTGACAACACGTATCCAGTTTTGGAAAATAAATACACAGATCCAAGTTACCTACAGGATAGGGCAATTCTCGCCCCTACAAATGAAGTTGTAGAAGAACTTAATGACTACATTGTGTCATCCTTAAATGGAGAAGTTCATGAATATCTAAGTTCAGATTCTATATGCAAGGCTTCTTCAAATGTTCCTGACCAAGATCTTCTGTATACTGTTGAATTTTTGAACACGTTGAGATTTCCAGGACTGCCAAACCATAAACTGACATTAAAAATAGGTTTGCCTGTAATGTTGCTTAGAAACCTGAATCAAAATGAAGGTCTTTGTAATGGAACAAGACTCATTATAACAAGATTGGCTACATGGGTGATAGAAGCAGAAATCATAACTGGCACTAATATAGGCAAACGTGTGTTCATTCCAAGAATAACATTATCTCCAAGTGATTCAAAATGGCCATTTGTTTTAAAGAGACGACAATTCAATTTCAGTGTGCTTTGCAATGACTATAAATAAAAGTCAGGGACAATCATTGAAACTGTTAGAAATTTAGACCCCTTAAACCACAATTAGATTGCGTAGCCTAGATTAATTAGCCAAGTTGTTACTTAGTCAAATTAAACAATTCTAGGTTAAAACAATCAAATAATCATATCAAGCATATAAAGCAGCGGAATAATAAATAACACAAGATATGATCACCCAGGAAAACCAAACCGGTAAAAAACCTGGGGAGGATTTTACCCACCGATCCTCAAGGCAAAACGGAATCCACTAAGAAAGAATTGAAGTTCTTACAAAAGGACTTACAAGCTCCCCGCTTGACTTCCTAATGCTACCCACCAGTAGTAACTTCCTGACACGACCACGCGCAGGCTCCGAATCCACGGACTACTTCTTTCTTTGTATTCCTTCAATCAGCTACAAGCTCCTCACTTGTTTTTCTTTAAGCTTTAATGGTTGCAACCTTGTTGATCATCAAGATGTAGATAATATATCTTCCTTGAAAACCCTAAGTTTATGTGAAGGAAAGCTCCTCAAAGATCTCACAAGAGATTCACATAAACAGCAAATATGAGCAACAAAGACTTAGAGAGGTTTGGTTACAAAACCCTAAAAATAAAAGGAGGCACAAGAGGCACTCTAATCTCTCTCTCCAAAAGTCACAAAAACGTTCTAGGGTTTCCCTTATATATAGGAGTGTTTTACTTGGACCCCAAGACGTTTAAATAGAGTTTGGGCTGAACTGGAACTCTGCAGAAAAATAAATCTGTACGTGGTTCGATCGATCGAGTCTAATTTTCGATCGATCGAGACTTACAGATTTAGTCCAATAAATTCTGCAATCACTCGATTCCAATTTTACAAATAAACATACTTTGAGCAAGCCTAAACCTAGACTAAATGTTTTGATCATGGTTTGCCAACAAAATACAAATTGAAGTTCTAATACATTAATTCCTAATTTCTTAGAACCCAACAATCTCCCCCTTTGGCAATCCGTGACAAAACACATCATAAACATGAAATGCTCAAAGTTACAAATAGCCCAATACAAAGATAATGCTCATAACAACAAATCCAATCTTAACTACTATCCATCAGTTGCAAGTGTAGACAGCAGCCAAGTCGAATGCACTTGTATATTCCTGAAACACTCAACAAACGCATAAACGCATGTGTGACAGGAAAACAGTAAATCAACAAATAAATTCTTGACTTCACAAAACACAAAACAAAGACATATATCATGAATAACTCATAAATATAAATCAATGAGCAGTGAACAAGAAACAGAAATAAAAACAAAAGTAAACTAACTCTCCCCCTAAATTAGATACAACAAAAAGTTTTTATTTATATTCTCCCCTTTCAAAAATAACTTCCACTCCCCTTAAACAAGACAAACATGATTCCCATAAATCAACAATTTCTCCCCCTTTTTGTCACGTATTGACAAAGACAACTCATACAAAGAGTAAACAGTCAATATACGCAATAAAGGATAAGAGAAAATAGAGAATCAAAGGGAACACAAAACAATTCAATTCTATAGAAAATAGAGACAGCTCCCCTTATGAACAACACGGGTTAAAAAAAACTTTTCTCCCCCTATAAAAATAGGAAAAACAAAACAAGTTGTGGGAAAAACAGTTTTGGGGAAAAATAAAGGGGGTGGGGGAACAGCAGCAGCAACAGCACCAGCAGGATCAGGAACATCCTCACCAGCAGGACCAAGGATAAAAAACACACAAACCAAAGTTAAAAACTAAGGTGAGGATACACATGAAGAAAAAATATTCTCTCTTTCAATAAAATGCAAACATGGCATTATGTGACCCATAAACAGTTGCATGAGTAGAGAAAATATTTGCACATTGATTATCATCATATCTCTTAAGAAAAATATTTTCTACAGTTCACACATAAGGAATAGCATATACTTGAATGTACAAAACTCAAAAATTAATCAATCAATTTTTTTATCAAGTTGAGTACCCCATGTAGCAAAGTGTATGCATGCTATGTGTGAAAACAATGAGAGATATGACTGCAAAAATTGCAAGATGAATACAGAAATCAATGCAATGCATGTGAATCTTAAACACAAACCAAGGGCAGACTGCAAATTAACACAAAAACAATATAGAATAAAAATCTATATGATGCATGAACAATTACAACGACATGATGCATGTACTAATGCAGTAAAAATTAAGTTCAATTTAAGTTCAAATTGACAAAATTGGCTTGAGCACGGAGTTTCTAACAAAAACCCCAAAAATTGAAAACCACTTGTTGAAATTTTTAAACAAATTGATGAATTGAGCATCACATAACACAACTCACAGAGTATAATGCTTAATTACATCCAAACAACAAGCCAATTTCATCAAATTCAACTTAATTTCACAAAAGCCCCAATTCGGATCAAGAACAAACCTTTTTTTTTTTAAAAAAAACTTCTCCACAATCTTCGATCGATCGAAAATTACATTCGATCGATCGAATGACACAGTCATTTTGAGACAATTGAGAACACTTTTTCGATCGATCGAAAATCAGGTTGGATCGATCGAAATGGGCAGAGGCTCACTAAATTTTGAGAAAAACACAGGTTTTGAAAATCAACAAGCACATTTTGAAAACACTCCTCAAAGCATTGAAATAGAAGAAACAAATGCATGAGTATGAGATGGAATGAAATGCTTTTTCAAAAACCCAAATTTTAAACCCAATTTTCTCAAAAACAAGTTCCCATTGAATTTTCTTAAGCAACAAATATGTTGTGCACAAATCTCAAGATATTTTCAAATTTTTCAAACTTGAAACACAATTTGCATTAAAATCAAGGAACTTTTAATCTTGGATGGCCACAACAAAATCACACACAATATAATGTACCAAGTTTAACAAAGAGTAACTTGTGTAGTGTGTGCAACTAGCAAAAGCTTGAGATACATGTGAGGTGATATGTGAATAGTAATCAATCACAAAGTCTACAAAATTCATCACATAGAATTTAAAAGAGACTATCACCTAAAGAGTTACATCCTATAACTCTCACATCTCCTAGAACAAAAGCTTGCAACCATGTAAGTTTCTTGCATTTTTGCCTCTTATTTATGTGAAATGGCATTCAGCCTAATAGTACACACCGGTTTGAATTAAGTGAATTGGCATCAAGCCTAATAGTACACACCAGTTTTAATTTAATTGAGGCTACACCTTATGTTCTTTTTGTGCATGTGCTACACTTTCTCGAGCACAAAATCTTATGATATGCACTAAGGTGTTCATGATTGGCTAGTGAACAGTGGTGAGATGGTTATTTATGCCTTTCTCAAAAGGATCAAGTCCGACAGTCAAATAACATATGACTTCAAGATTAAGACAAAGTGATTAATAACTACAAACATCTTTCCCACACAATATGCACTACAAAACTCAAACTAGTAAAGTGCAATAAAATAAGCTCATCCAAGCTAAACAGGGTACATAAACAAGTTATGTAAAGATAAAATGGCCAATCCTTGATTATAAATCCAAGATCTATAATACAAAACACAAAAATCTTTTTGGTTTTAACAAACGTTATAACCACTCGTCGAGATTTTGAAAAAAATTGATGACCAAAAACAAAAACACACATTGTGCTAAATGATCAATGCAAATGCAATGCATGACAGTGCTTAACTAAGCTATAGAGGGTACACAAACAAGAAATATCAATTTCTTAATTAACCCATGAGTACATGTACAAACTAGTACATACTCATTCAAAATCAAAAATAGCTTAGCACAAACTATTCAAGTTTCTCCACAATGTCAAGCATGTTCTAAATCAAGAGAGATATCAAAACTCATGTAATCCTCAAGAAAAATAAAACAAGACACAAAATAAAATATTTTTTTCTTTTTGAAATTTTTCAATGTTTTTGGATTTTTAAAAAAAAAAAAAACTAGAAAAAAAAAAAAAAAAAAACAAAACAACCAAAAATAGAAACAAGACATGTCCACAGACAATAGGAAGAATTAAAACAGGGACAAGTCAGCAACACTCACCTTGGAGAATCTTTTCTCACCCATATAGCACGATTCTTCGGCTTTGTAGATGAAAATCCATGAGAAGCAGAGTGTATTTGAGGAATTACACCAATCTTCTGAGACAGACTAAAATCCTGCAAATTCCTTTCACAAGCCAACAAGCTCAAATTTTTCAAAAGCATATGAAACAATTTATATGGACTTATGGCAGGAGAAACATCATCACATATCCTAGATTGACATACAGAATGCTTAAATTTCAATTTATGACAATTAGGACGAATGTGACCGGAGACACCACAAAAGTGACAAACAGGAACAAATTTAGAAACATCAGTATTCCTAACAGCAAGTCTAGTCTCAGATTTCAGTTTTTGCCTCAACAAAGAACAATTTGGTCTAATATGACCAACAACACCACAATGGTGACAAGTAGGCACAAAAACAGATTTATTATGCTCTCTAACAGTAGGATTAGACTTAGGTTTAGAAACTTCAGCGTCTACATCAGAACTTTTACCTTTGTCTAACCTAGCACAATAAGCATTTTCTTTATTATTCCTCTTAAAAGGAGGGATATAAACATTTTTAGTTTTAGGCTTAAGAGAAACAGAAACAATTCTGTTATCATCAACAGGCTTGGTACTAATCAAATTTTCAAGTTTAGCTTTAGACTCAGCTAACTCTTGTTCGAAGCTTTTCATCTTCTCATCTTGAGAGGAAATTTGATTTCTCAAAAATTCATTCTTTTTATTAGATTCAACTAATCTAACAAGCAATTCCTCTTTTTCAAGATTAGCCAATTTTAACTCTTCTTTAAATTTCTTAGCAATTTTCAAGGATTTAGATAATTCCTTACGAAGAGTTTCAAAAGCATCAAAAAAATCAGCAGAAACAATAGTGTCCTTTTTATTCAAAACATCACAGGTATCAACAAAATCAGCAGAAGCATGAGCAGAAACATGATCAGAAAGACACTTTAAATTATCCATGACAACAGGGGTCAAGGATCAGCTCTTAGATCAAAAGATCTAAAACAAGAAGAGCTACCCGCTCTGATACCACTTGTTAGAAATTTAGACCCCTTAAACCACAATTAGATTGCGTAGCCTAGATTAATTAGCCAAGTTGTTACTTAGTCAAATTAAACAATTCTAGGTTAAAACAATCAAATAATCATATCAAGCATATAAAGCAGCGGAATAATAAATAACACAAGATATGATCACCCAGGAAAACCAAACCGGTAAAAAACCTGGGGAGGATTTTACCCACCGATCCTCAAGGCAAAACGGAATCCACTAAGAAAGAATTGAAGTTCTTACAAAAGGACTTACAAGCTCCCCGCTTGACTTCCTAATGCTACCCACCAGTAGTAACTTCCTGACACGACCACGCGCAGGCTCCGAATCCACGGACTACTTCTTTCTTTGTATTCCTTCAATCAGCTACAAGCTCCTCACTTGTTTTTCTTTAAGCTTTAATGGTTGCAACCTTGTTGATCATCAAGATGTAGATAATATATCTTCCTTGAAAACCCTAAGTTTATGTGAAGGAAAGCTCCTCAAAGATCTCACAAGAGATTCACATAAACAGCAAATATGAGCAACAAAGACTTAGAGAGGTTTGGTTACAAAACCCTAAAAATAAAAGGAGGCACAAGAGGCACTCTAATCTCTCTCTCCAAAAGTCACAAAAACGTTCTAGGGTTTCCCTTATATATAGGAGTGTTTTACTTGGACCCCAAGACGTTTAAATAGAGTTTGGGCTGAACTGGAACTCTGCAGAAAAATAAATCTGTACGTGGTTCGATCGATCGAGTCTAATTTTCGATCGATCGAGACTTACAGATTTAGTCCAATAAATTCTGCAATCACTCGATTCCAATTTTACAAATAAACATACTTTGAGCAAGCCTAAACCTAGACTAAATGTTTTGATCATGGTTTGCCAACAAAATACAAATTGAAGTTCTAATACATTAATTCCTAATTTCTTAGAACCCAACAGAAACATGTTGGAGTGTATTTGCCAAAACCTATTTTTAGTCATGGGCAATTGTACGTTGCAGTGTCTAGAGTTACAAGCAAAAATGGACTAAAATTCCTCATCATCAACGATGAGACTGAAAAAAAGTCTGAAACAAAAAATATTGTGTATAAAGAAGTTTTTACCAATCTTTGACTCAAGAAACCAACTAATAAAGGTAACATAATTTTATATATTGTTTATTTTTCTGTTTATCTCCTCCAAATTGATTTAGCCACTTTGTATATACTTACTGTTCTGTTAAATTTCATGTCTATAAGATAATTGAATTCAAGCTAAATACTATTTTCCATCTTTAACAAGCTAATTACTTTTTGGTGTCTTTGTTATACTGCTTTGTTTTGTTTTATCCTATAAAGTATCTAAATGAAAGATAGAATTTTTATAAACTTTCAAATTTATTAATCTATACAGGTAGGGATCCAAGATGATGCAATATTCTCTCCTTAATCAGCTTTGTATAGACAAACACAAAGAAAATTGGAAAATCAAGATCAGAATATCAAGGATGTGGAATGAAATCAACTCAAAAAATAATGATATTATTAGTTTAGATATAATTTTAATCGATGAGCAGGTTTGTTTTTCTTCTATAGCTTTTAATATTGTTCAATCATTATATATACCATGAACTCTATCTATATAAAACTGATGCACTTTACTTGCAGAATAATTCAATACATGCAATCATTCGAAATAATATTGCTAAAAAGTTCAAGTCTCTTCTGCAAGAAGGAAAATTGTATGAACTCTCCTATTTTCAAGTGGTTGATGGCAATGCATTGTATAGACCAGTAGACAATGACATCAAGATCATGTTCACATTGAAAACTAGCATTAAGGAAATAAAGGACACTGATGTTGATATACCGCGTCATAAGTTCGAATTCGTTGACTACAATAAAATACATGAACGCGTTAATAAACATGTCCAGCTATCAGGTATCTCTATATGTATTATGCGTTATATTAAATTTTTTAATAATTATGCATTATATTATTGTTATATATGAAAATAATTACATTAACATCTTTGGAATGCTTAGATATCATTGCAAATGTGATTGGTGTTGGACCAATTGAGCAACCTTGCATCAAAGGATCAAATGTGTTGATGAGAAACATAAATGTCATGACCATAGAGTATGTCTTCTTTTTTTAAAAATAAATTATTTTCAATACATGCACTTTTTATTTTTTAATTTTTGATAAGCCAATACATGACTTATATTATATGAACTTACACTGTAACATTGGAAAATTTGAACAGAGGAAATGAAATAAAGCTTACACTTTGGGGATCAGTTGCAAATGAAGTTGAGGAGAGCTTCTTTACTGAAAATCCAGGCCCTTTTATCATAATAGCTACATGTTTGACTGTCAAGACTTTTAAAGGCAAGTTCATTTCTATTTTCTATTTCTCTTTATAACTATCTTCTGAACTACATATGAAATCATCCAATTGTTTAAAATACAAAGTATTTTGGCTGAATTATTATGTAAGCATCCAATTAAGAAGTTGTATAACTGGATGGAAACTTAGATTTAGTTTGATATTTTATATTTGATTATTGAATGCCCTGTAAATTTTATAATTTTATATTTGGTTGGAAACTTTTATTATTATTTGTGAATTTGAAAATTTTGAAGTGGGAGTTGATATGGGGCCTACAACATAATCCTATTGAGGAAGAGATGATGGACATCAAACTTTGTATGGGTTAGCATGGATGCCTCACTCAAAAATTAAAAGATTACCTCCATGTCTTTAACTGTAGCATCATTTGCAGTGATTGATGATTCATTATGTGGGGACATATCTACAATCACCAGTACACAATTTCCCAACCAAAAAAAAATTCAAAAAGGGGTTTTAAAGCTGTAAAGATCTTAAGTCTTAACAACACAAAACAATATGAAAAGCATCACATTAGATTATCATGGGAATCTCTACCATGCACCATACATGCACAAATACTATGCCCTCTAATCTATACCACAGCAAAGTTGGATTATTTACCTTTGTATTGTACATGTCTACAAGATACTATGCCCTCTGATCTAGACCTCTTTTTGTTACAGTAATGATTCCATTGAAACTTCAATGTGTTTTTTTTCCTAATGAATTTCATGCATTGCAGGAGACTATAACTTATCATCAACAAGTGGAACAAGAGTTTATATAGATTTGGACATACCTGAGACTGCTGAATTCAAAGATCAGTAAGTGCTTTGTTTTGGATTCACATTTTTATTATATTTACAGTCTCTACAATACTACATCTAATATCTTTATGTAATATAATAGGCTGGTGGAAAATAACCAACCAATAGTACAAATGCCAAAGCAATTCAAACCACAAGTGACAATTCAAGAAGAGATGAACATCAACAGAAGAACCACAAGTGAAATAAAAAATATTATGTGGGACTCTGATAATGAGGTAAGAAAAAAAAATACCTTCAACAATAACATTGTGTCCTTAACATTGCTTTATGTACTATATACTTGCTTTTACAAAATCTAATTATAAAATTGTGAATTCATTGATATTAAATTTAATTTCCAGGAAACTATCTTTACCTGTCAAGGAAAGATTATAAATATTGACATAGATAATTCTGGTTGGTACTTTATCTCTTGCGATGTATGTCGTAAAAAGGTAAAATCAAGAGATAAATTTTTATGGTGCGACAATTGCAACAAAAAGGCATGCTTCCCAATCCCAAGGTACACAAAATAAAAATGTTTACTTTTTATATTAAAATACACAACAACTAATATGATGTTAACATTATATATGTCATTTTTTTTATCAGGTATAGAATTCAATTAAAGGTTGAAGATAGTTCAGGAATGGCCACATTCATTTTATTTGATTCAGAAGCAGAAAAATTACTCAATATATCAGCCAAGGACCTTTTGAACAAATCTTTAGAGGTGAGAATGTGGAAGAAAAAATTAGTATTTAATATTTACTAAACTTGAGTGTACAATTTGAAAAATTTTACTTTTATTAGGAGCCCGATGAAGTCATCCTTCCTGTGCAAATAGAAAATCTGAAAGGAAAACAATTTGTTTTCCAAATACAACTAAATGACTATAATCTCAACTATGGATGGGAATTCTACACCGTCAAGAAACTTTTTGACTCTTTTCAAGAAACTGACAAAGCAATTCAGCTTGATAAAATGACAGAAGTAAGTATTCTTTAATTTAGCAAAATTACAAATATGATATTTAAGATGTATATGTTCTAATACATTCCTCAATCTATTCTATTGCCAGGTTTACATCAGTGATACTTCAAATGAATGTAGCAACAACTTATCAATTGAAGAAGATGGTGATTTTACAACAATTCAAAAACTTGATGTTCAAAGCAATGTGCAACTTACACCAACATCTGTACTCAAGGAAAACAAAAGGGCATATTCAGGGACTACCACAAAGCAACAAAGGAAGAAGATACAAAAAACACTTTAAACTTTTCTTTAAATCTCTAAGATTTTCTATGCACAATTTGGTTTTAATGGATTTGTGACTTTGGTACTAAAGATGTTTTGAACAATATTTAATGGTTTTTAGGAATTTTTTTTGCTTTTATGCACAATTTGGTTTTAAATTGAAACAAAGAGGAATTAAACTCTTATATTTAGTTATTTGACGATACAATTTTACTTCAACGTTTTTAAAATATAATAAATACATTGAATATTTAGTGAAAGACATGAAATAAATGAAATTGACAAATATAAAAAAACATAGCAAAAAGATATGGTATTGGGACATTTTCCTAATATGTGCAAATAAAAAATTGTTGGGAGATGCTTCAGCCTAAAACAGTTGCAGCTTTGGGAGATGATAAACTATTTGTTTATGTATTAAAAAGACCAGTGTACCCAGTTGGTCTAAACATTTTATTTAAAACTAGCCCGTGCATCGCACGGGTTAGCGACTAGTATATATAAAACCAAAGCCTTTGAAGCTCTCACAATTTTCCACATCATCACTATTTTCTTTTTCTTTTTATTTTAGATTCTTTTTATTTTAGGTTTTATATCTTCTTAATATCAATAATATTGAAAAACGTATACAAACTTGGAGACCTATTTTAAGGGCTCCATGAAACTTAATGGATAAGAAAATATATTCTAAAATAAACCCTAATTAATACCTAACTATAATAGGAATTAAATTTGACCTAAAAAAACATTAAAAGAACCTAAAAATAAGGAAATAAATCACCTAGACCTAAAATAACGGTTTTTGCATAAAAATACCAAAATTAAATAATTACAAAAATTAAATTGTAAATTCTATCCTACATCAACTTATCACAAAAATCATCATCTATATTTATTATTATTATTATTATTATTATTATTATTATTATCTATATATATTCTATATATATAAAACTGAAACCTTTAAAGCTCCCACAATTTTCCACGTCACCATTATTTTCTTTTTATTTTTATTTTAGATTCTTTTTATTCTAGGTTTTATATCTTCTTATATTTATTAGTGTTACAATAGTTTAGTTTAAGTAAAACTCTATTAGATATATTTTGTTGGCCTATCACATCATTATTATTATCTATATATAATATAAATTGAAGATTAAAAATTAATTATAATTTTTTAAGATACCTCACGTTAGAATTAAAAAAAAAAAAAATGACTCACTTTAGGTTTGAATTTTTTTTTTTTTAAAAAAAGGACTCGCCAAAAAAAAAAAAAAAACTTTAGGATTAAGAAAAAATGAGAGAGACTCCTGGTAGGACTCTCTCTTATCTCCTTCAAACCCTAGCAATTACCATCTCAAAACCCTAAACTTAACTTCACTTTAAGATTAAAAAAATAAGATGGAGAGAGACTCACGTAAAAAAAAAAAAAAATTAAAAAAAAACGTAGGTTTTGTCTTTTTTATTTGCTTTCATATGTGCCTAAAATTTTCATTCTATCTTATTGTTTTATTATATTTAGAATTGATTTTCTTCTAAGTATTTGGGTTAATCTCTATATTTTGATAGTGTTTTTATGGGTTTGGTTTTTGGATTGAAATTCTAATAATTATTTTATATTGTATATGGCAGATGAAGCATCTCTATTTTTTGGAGAAAAATCAAAACTGCAACCTATGTCTTTCAGCCCAAGGTGTGGTAAATTTTTATATGTTCTTGCTTTATTGAGAATTTTTATTTGGGTTCATGTGATTTTTTGTTTTTTTATTAAAGTTTTGATTTTTGGTTGATTAATTATTTGTTTGGATTAATTTCAATTAATTATTTGTTTAGATTCAACGTAAAAGATAATGAAATTAGATGTTATAAATTTGATAATGTTCCATATTTTGAATTGTTTATATTATTTAGACTCCTGGTAAGACTCTCTCTTCTTTCCTTAAAACCTTAGCAATTACCATCTCAAAACCTTAAACTTAACTTCACTTTAAAATTAAAAAAATAAGAAAGAGAGAGACTCAACTAAAAAAAAAAAAAAAACGTAGGTTTTGTCTTTTTTATTTGCTTTCATATGTGCTTGAAATTTTCATTCTATCTTATTGTTTTGTTATGTTTAGAATTTATTTTCTTCTAAGTATTTGGGTTAATCTCTATATTTTGATAGTGTTTTTGTGGGTTTGGTTTTTGGGTTGAAATTTCTAATAATTATTTTATATTGTATACGGCAGATGAAGCATCTCTATTTTTTGGAGAAAAATCAAAACTGCAACTTATGTCTTCCAACCCAAAGTGTGGTAAATTTTTATTTGGTATATTATATATGAATTTTTTGAATTTGAAGGCTTTTGTTTGGTTTTGAAGTAGAATTTGGGGATTCTATAAAATTTGGAAGGTTTAAGTTTTGGGGTTTTTGGTATTTGCGTCTTAGTAGATTGATCTTAATTCTTTACCTTATATGTTTTTGCTTTATTGAGAATTTTTATTTTGGGTTTATGTGATTTTTTGTTTTCTTAATTAAAGCTATGATTTTTAGTTGATTAATTATTTGTTTGGATTAATTTCAATTAATTATTTGTTTGGATTCAACGTAAAAGCTAATGGAATTATGTGTTATAAATTTGATAATGTTCCATGTTTTGAATTGTTTATATTGTTATTAATACGACTAAATAAGATTTGTTTTTATATTTGTAGTTTATATCAGTTTTGAGTGTGTGTATATATATAACTTTTGGAAATTTTGCTTTATTAATTTAAGAATTGTAAATTACTTTGTAGGTTTCAGTAACTATGCACCTGCAGTGAGACATTGACAATATAAGCATATATATATGGTATTAACATTTTATAAAAATCTTTCTTACAACTCAATAACATTCTACGTTAGACAACACTTCTAAACTATAGAAAAGCATAAAAGTTAAATATTTATTCCCATTGTATTTTATTTAATTATGATAGATCCATTTTTTTTTTAAACGCTAACTAGCATAATGTCTATAATATGTATATTATTAACCCAATTTTCTATTTCTAAATTTCTTAGATTTTATTATATCAATATTTTTTTTCTTTTAAATTCTTGGTGGGCAAATCAGTCTCTCACTAATTTTTTTACTTTAACGTGATGTTGGTTAATTGTCCTTTTATTTAATTATCCCGTGCATCGCACGGATTAGCGACTAGTTGAATTAAAATTACAATTCCAATGCTCCAGATCTTACAGGAACTTCAAATATTTGAGTTCTTCCAAAAAGTCAGGCACTGGTCCAGTTAAGCTGTTGTATGATAAATCCCTGAGACAAAAGTATTTTCCTTATTAGATGTTGCAAGTTGTTGAAAGAAACGCTAAATCTTGAAAGGGTTGATCCTTATTTTCATCAAGTTAGGGCTAGCACAACAGTCACGCAACAAAACATTTTGAATGTGTACTTACAAGGACCCTAGTAATGAGAGCTTTGCAAAGGAAGCTGCAATCGTCCCAGTCAAACCACATGAGGTCAGGTTCCTATTCAAGGTAGAAAAGCAACTCCTAAATAATGACATTTTCGATCAGAGATGTAGTATCAATATTGTTCAGACGAGAATGACTAACATTGAGATTATCCGTGGAGGAACTGAACCATTGTATTGGCAGATTAGACCTTCCCAAGAGTAATTCTTTGGCCCGCAGGGATCACCCACCCAGTTTTTCCTTATCTTATACATCGTTTTGACGTTCATGACAGCATCGACTGTATTTAGTAAATTAACATCCGATCAAATTGTATATTAAACTCTTTATTAAATCAAATATTCCTCAGAGTTGCTTCACCAAAAACGCCCATAATATCATTCAAATTCGAGCATGGAACTTTAGCATTACAGTTAATAATAATAATACAAGAAAGCTTACCATCTTCACTGAAAGTTCGCGATTCATCTAGCTGTTTAACCAAGTAAGTCTCGACAGCATCGAGGATAGGTGGAAGGGCTGAATCCTCCGTTTTGTATATTGAAATCCAGTGCTCTTTTCCCACCAAGGCTCTTGGACTAGATATTGTGGTTGCATATAAGTAACGAGGACTAAAAGGTGTAGACAACGGTGGATCATTCCAAGATATATTGAACTTCCTCGACCAGTTCTTCTCAAGCTTCTCCACTTCAGCAAGGTACAATTAAACATAAAACTGAGAGTTAGGATCATCACTTTTCCAATAATATCTCAAGGGTTCACTATCATTTGCTGGCCTAGCAGCTGTCCGAATGACTTCCTGTGGTGCTTGATAGCCATTATCATTATTATTTATCGCTATTGAAGTGGTGATTGAATCCCAAGTAGGGAGCAAGCAGGAGGACCAAAGGCGATCGTAAATGTCATCTTTATATCTTCCACTTCCATTGGTTGATCCAACATCTAATCTTTGGAAGAGTACTAATGAAGCAGATGTCCCAAACTCGGTATCATAAATTGAATTATTTAGAGGTCTAAGCTCCAAGGCTGAAATAAAAGGAGTTCCCAAGCCTTTGTTCACGAGACAAATGTGAATGTTGTCTGATTGTGCATAACCAATAATCTCAGTTATAACAGGCTCAGAAGCTTCTCTAAATTTTAGCGAGGTCCAAAGATTGACATCAAAATAGATGTCAAATTCTGGTAACTTGTTTAGTCCATCATAGTTTCCATACAAGAATAAAGCTCTTATCAAGTATAAACTGCCTTTTCCAGCGGTGGGCTTTAAGGTGTAACAATTTTTGTTTCCAAGAGGAAAACTTCTAAGATCAGAAAGTGAGTAAGGCAGGTCGAGAATGTTTGGATACATATACTCAGAAGAGATGTTCTTGTTAATCCCACTGTCTATATAAGCTTCATCAGCAGCATAGGAAATGCAAGTATCAATGTCAAGATATGTCAAATTCTCGGAATTGCCACAATCAATGCTTATGAAGCCTAAACAAAAAGAAATAAACAACAATATGTTAAGAAACTATATCAACTTTATGAAAATCTAATCCACTAATCTATCAATTCAAACACTCATGTTTAGAGGCGTTGCAGCATGGAGACTACGGAGAGAATTTTTTTTATCAAATTTTTTTCTTCTTATATCTATATCTATACTACTGTTTACTTATTTAGCTTCCTCTATTTGGATTCCTCATTTTTTAGTTCAAAAATGCTCGTACACCCCTATATTTAAGTAGAGACAAAACTAAAGGACAATCCGATAAAAATGCAATTTTAACTTTCACTAATACATTGTCCAAAATACCCTCATCATATCCACTTACAAGTTTTCAACTAACGGGAATAAATATGTAAATTAAAACTTCTATACTTTAAAAGCAACAAACTCACATACACTACCAGTTTCTATCTCACTTTTTATTTCTCATTCTTCTTCAGATTGAAGACATTTAATTTAACTTTACATCCTCCTTTATTTCACAGTGACTTTTTAGGAGGGTTGGTGCTTGAACTGGCTACTTGAAAAAGAATATTGGTAAACTCCTTTATCGAGTTTTTTTTTTTTTTTTTTTTTGAATTTATGGTATTTTTATTAAGGGAATTAGGCTACATGGATGAGAATTAAGACTGATTGGTTTTGCATTTATGTGTGTAGGTATTGGATAAGATTCAATTCAACAAGACTTTCTCTATTCTTCATTTTTTTTTTTTTTTTTGGTTCCAAAATGCCTCTACATCCCTATATTTAAGTAGGGATAAAACAAAAGTACAATCCGATAAAAATACAACTCTCAGATTGATTTTCAAATTACTTTATCTACTTATAAATTAGATTTTCAAAATAAAAATTATATATAAAAAATAAAGAAATAGGTTTTTTTTTTTTTTTTTGGCTATAAAATAGGATCTGAATGTTCAAAATGGGTATGAAACATCCTTGAACGTTTAGACCCCAAATTACAAAATATCAATTCAAGCTTATTATCAAACAATTAATGTGCGGAACATGAACATAAGCCAAACACAGAATTGATAAATAATCTAAGCCAAATATAAACACATCCACAGTAGTAAATATAAGGTAAAGATAAAAGGAAGGAAGATGCAAACACACAGACAGCACACGATGTGTTATCAAAGAGGAAACCAAAGCCCTCGGCGTAAAACCTCTCCGCCGCCCTCCAAGCGGTAAATAATCCACTAAAGAATGTAGTTGGGATACATGAACAGCAGAAGACCCTCCAAGCCTAATCTACCCGATGTACCTAAGCCCTCCAAGCTTCTTGCTCCAATGAGGTTGCGCCGAACCTATTTCTTCTTTAACTTACCAGATTCCACTATCAACCATAGCATCAACCAATGGATATTGGTTCCTTCCTAACTGCTTCCCAAAACTCCAAATAAACCTTCTCATGGATATGTGTATGGTGAGAAAAGGATTGGGCTAAGGACCTCTCAAGGATTTAACAATGGAGAGGAAGAGAGTAGAGGAATTTGAAGAGTCTCTAAGGTAAAGATTGTGGATGAATCAATCTTGTTTTTCTCTAGAGTTTCTCTCACAAAATTCTCTCTGGAAACTCTCTACATTTTGTGGGTATAAAGGTCTATATATAGTGGGGTGAGAAAGGAATGTGAAGAGTCAGTTTTTCCCAAACAGGGTGGTTTGGGGCTTGGCCTCGCGACTGGTCTGAGTCGCGAGTTCTAGCTGCGAGTTAACGGCCTGGCCAGCCTAGGACTTTTGTCCTGTAATGCGACAGCTGGCGTGACCCTTCACCTCCCCCGTGTGCTTCTCACGTGACTGCATTTGGCAGCTCCCAATCACGAGTCACTCGCGAGTCCTAACCGCGAAACTCTGCATCCTTGCACAATTTTGAGCATTTCTTCACATCTTCTCACACACTACCCTTACAAGAATCCCACCTAAATACAGGGTTACTAAATGCTAAAATACAAGCAAATTTGGCTCGAAATAAAGCCAACAAGATGGTTGATTAAATTCAACCTTACAATCTCCCCCTTTGGCTATTCCGTGACAAAATCCTACAACAGACTCTAGACTTAATGCGTGAGTTGGGAACAGTTGATGAAAACTCACTCACACCTAACTCTAGATTCTAATAAGCTCTTGAAACATATGAACAAGTATCTCCTAAAATACAACAACACAATAATATCATTGTATGCAGAAAACTTGAAATGCATATGGAGCAAGCATAATGCGATCAAGCAAAAATGGAATAAAACAATAGACCATGGCTTGACCACAACAGGTAATCACTATACAATAGTGATCACAATGCTCATTCATACAAGGAATGAACATCCGGAGATGCAAGCTAATAAGCTTATATGCAAAGTATCATTTGCATGTCCAACACTCAACCAATGCATACAAACATAAATGCATCTAGGAACAATCCTACAAGGGCATAAGAGTGATATACTTAAGAAAATGCATAACATTAACAAGTACTTAAGCCACAAAGCATAAAGGCTGCAAAAGCATGGTACAAACCATAAAAGCCTACAAATGCATGGAAACAAACCCTTAAAAGCTTACAGAAGCAACATGGGTACAGATAAGCCAAACAAAAACAACAAACAAAATAACATCATAAGTTTTGAGACAGACTTAATATAACACAAAACATAACAAAATATAAAACTCCCCCTTTGATTGTGCTCTTTCTTCCCCTATCATTTTACTCAAATCTTTTCCCCCTTTTTGTCATGGAATAGCTAGTTTTCATCTTCTTCTAACTTTCATTGAATCTAATCCAATTGAGTTTGGAGAGAGGTGAACTTCATATCCCACCGAATGTTATGATGGTGTAAAATGGATGTGAGTCTGGACACTTTGGTGCTTAATTCATGGACAGATGCCATAATGTTGTCTAGCTTCTCGTTGAAGGAGGATGAGCTGAAGCGCGAACCACTGTGAGATGTTGAAGCTTCAGTTTTGATTCCCTTCTTACTATGGCCAATGCTCGCGTTGAACGTACGCATGTTGATTGGACTGGGTTTTGTGCAGGGGGTTTCATCTTCAGATGGATGGATCCCTTTGAGCTTTAAAATCCTAGAGATGAAACAACAGAATGGAATACATATTCGGGACTCAGTTCGCTGAACCGTTTTGCACAGAACATGAAAGATATGTGCACAAATGTCAATCTCAACATCAGAGATCAGATCATGAAGAAACAATGAGTGACCGAGGTTCATGTATCCGGTGTTGGATAGGGGGTACAAGTTGTTAAACATGATGATTGTGAGCACCCTCAATTTCGGAGGAAGAGAGGAAACACTGACTGAGTTCCCGTTTTGTGAGAATTCCAAGTCTTTGCCAAGGGCGTCCCAAAGTAAGTCCTCATCCGGACACAGATCGTCATACACTAGTGGATTTCCAAGTATCGGCCGATTGATATGTAGAATCTTTGCCAGGTATGCGGGAGAGACAGAGAAACTTTTTCTCCTAACCCAACACTTAAGTTCATCACCTCAACAATTGCATTTGCATAAAATTCTTTGACCAAATTCTCATAAGCATCATCAAGGTCAGAGAGAAGGTAATTCCAATCTTTGTAAGCAAACCATTTAGGAATGTCGGTGGCAAACAAAGAAGGTTGATCAACAGCCCTTTCAATTAATGGTGTAGCATCTCTGAAATAATTCTCATGAGTCTGAAAGGCAGCATAGGATTTGAATTTGCTTGGGTTGAATGCACCTGATGGTGAACGGGTCCTCTTTGTGCGAGGTGAAGGATCATCGACATCAATGATAGGTTCCTTCCCTTTGTTGTTGCCCCCTTTCATAGCTGCTCTCTTGAATGGAGACATATTCACTCTGCATCATAGATTATCAAAAAAAAGGAAACACCCAACAGAAAAATACCAAACAATATTAGCATAGGGTTAGAATCAAAGCATGAGCATTTGGAGAAACCCTAAGAATTTGGGATTTTGGGTCCAAACATGACAATGGGTGTGTGTGGGTGTCAATAATAACACAATGAACTCACAAAAAGGAGTAAAACAGAATAAACCCAAAGATCTTGAACAATATCATCACACAAACAAAAACTCATATTCGAAAAGAAGATAAACCAACAGTATAGATCCACTCAAAAACTTCAAAACAATAACTCAACACACAAATCCAAAAAAAAATAATGTTCAAATCATGAATAATGAAGTGAAAATAGGAAAACCCATACCTTTTTCTTAAGGATTGAATAGAAAATGGTGCAAAAATGGAGGTTTTTCCAAGAGTGACACGGTGAGTTTCAAAGAGTGAAATGGGGAAGACAATGAACAGTCACTAAAGTTCAAGGGAAAAACTGAAAAGTTTTTGAAAACTGACCTTAAGTCGCAAAACACGCGTTTTTCGGGACTGGAGTAAGTCGCGAAACATTATGAAGCAAAAAAAATTTTGAAAAATTTTCCAAGTGTTTTTCGCGACTGGAAGGTCTACCCGCGAGGGAATCGCGAGCTGAGCCGCGAAAATCTCTGTGTACCCTCGCAATTGGACCTTCCACTCGAGAACAAGTCGCCAAGACTGACTCGTAAGCATACAAGTAGGGCATGCGACTGGATTGACGCGACTGAGTCGCCAAAACAGGGCAGAATAGTTTTTGAAATTTTTGACAGTTTTTGTTAAAACAAAATACTTTCCAATAACAGCTAAAACACTTAAAAATATTTTTGTGTTTGATCAAAAAAAGATTGAGCATGTGGAAACACATTTAATCAAGTACAATCACACAAATGAATATGACATTCATTGAACATAGAATTGTGTGTTGTGTGTGGATATCAAACATGAGATAGTCCTTAGTCCAATGTGAAGCTTCAATGATTAATTCAATCAAGACATACACAATTAGCACTAGATAATGAGACCTATCTCAATTATAGAAACATGCATATATGACCTCCCACATAAACTTGATTACAATTCTTTGAAGCTATTTATTTGGCTTCATATATATCATATCATTTGCACTTTTTGAATCATAACACCTCATTGGGAGATTGATGCCTGAAATTTTTGATATTTCAATTGATGAGTTAGCCTTTGGCTTTTTAGGCATTATACATTTTATTTTGGTCGCTTTCCCTTTTTCCTAGTCGAATACTAGTATGTGCGATAGGCTTTTGCAGCTCTATATCTCTTTTCATTTGGAGATTTACATTTAGAGAGCTCTTTTAAACAGAAACAAAAAAAAAAAAAAAATTAATAATAATAAACAGTGGGAAGATATATAGGCATAAGTCTATGCATGTCTCAAGATCAATAAGACCATTCACTAATCATTCATGACAAGGTTAAAGATCTATTTACAACAGTCACATAGATTTCAAAATTTCTCCCACAATGATATGAGTGCATAGAAAACAATCTAAGCTCGTAGATGCACAAAGCCATTAGTACAAAGGTATAAGGCAAAACATGCTTTGAGACAAAACTCAACAAAGTCAATCAAACTTTTTGGATTTTCTACTTTTTATGTGTTTTTAGATTTTTGACACAAAGGAAAAAAAATTGATCAAAAACAACAAAAGAAATAATATGAAGGAGTGCTCAAACAAACAAAATGAAAAACATACTACAAAAAGCACATATGGAAGACAGAGTTTAAGGAATGATACCAACACCAATGGTCTTACGCAAGGATTCAAACCTCAGGCCATCAAGAGGTTTAGTGAATATGTCAGCCTTCTGATTTTCTGTATTGATGAACTCTAGACACACTATCTTGTCCTCTACCAAGTCTCAAATGAAGTGATACCGGATCTCAATATGCTTTGATTTGGAGTGCTGAACTGGATTCTTTGACAAATTTATTGCACTGGTGTTATTACAGAACACACACATGGTGTCTTGAGAAATTCCATAGTCATGTAGTAGCTTTCTCATCCATAACAATTGTGCACAATAACTTCCTGCTGCAATATATTCAGTTTCAGCTGTTGAAAGGGAGACTGAATTTTGCTTTTTACTCATCCATGAGACCAAGTTATTGCCGAGATAGAAGCAACCACCAGAAGTGCTTTTCCTATCATCAATGCACCCAGCCCAGTCTGCATCTGAATATCCCGCCAAGCACTCATTCGAATCTTTTGAATACCAAATCTCATATTCAGACGTGCCATTAACATAGCGAATGATTCGCTTAACTGCTGTTAATTAGGACTCTTTAGGGGCAGCTTGAAATCGAGCACATACCCCGACACTAAATACAATATCTGGCCTACTTGTTGTGAGATAGAGAAGACTGCCAATCATGCTTCAACAAAGTGTTGGATCAACGTCAATACCAATTGCATCTATGCTTAGTTTCGATGAGGAACTCATGGGAGTAGAAGTGTGTTTCTTAGAATCCAGGCCAAATCTTTTGACAAGATTTTTGGCATATTTCTCTTAAGAGATAAATATTCCATCTTCCAGTTGTTTTACTTGAAGCCCTAGGAAGTAGTTCAACTCTCCTACCATGCTCATTTCAAATTCTCGTTTCATTTCTTCCGAAAACTCATGAGCTAGTTGATCAATAGTAGATCCAAAAACAATATCATCCACGAACACTTGAGCGAAAATGAGAGATTTTTCATCTCTTTTAACAAACAAAGTTCGATCTGCTTGGCCTCTTTTGAACCCACGATCCAATAATAATTGGTGAGTCAGTCATACCATGCTCTTGGTGCTTGTTTCAGCCCATAAAAAGTTTTCTTCAATCTCAGCACATGATCCGAAAAATGAGGATCTTGAAGCCCCTTTGGTTGTTCAACAAAGACTTCTTCATTTAGGAAACCATTTAAGAAGACGTTTTTCACATCCATTTGGTACAACTTGAAATCCATAATGCATGCTATGGACAAGAGAATTCGAATGGACTCTAGTCTTGCTACCGGAGCAAACGATTCATCAAAATCTATGCCTTCCACTTGAGTATACCCCTGTGCCATCAATCTACACTTATTTCGGACAACTTCGCCATCTTCATCCATTTTATTCTTAAAAATCCACTTGGTGCCGATCACATGTGTATCTTTAGGCCTTGGGACCAACTCCCATACATCATTTCTCACAAATTGATGTAGCTCCTGGTGCATTGACTCTATCCAATTCTCATCTTTCAGGGCTTCTTATACCTTTTTGGGTTCAAATTGAGCAAGATAACAATTGTATGTCACATGGTTAGCAATATACTTTTTTCCTTTTCTTAAACAAAGTCCCTCGTTTACATCGCCAATGATATTACTTGAAAGGTGATTGAGAGTTACTCTTGATGAAGATTTCTTGGAAGTTGATGGTTCCTCATCACGAGAAATTGGGGGTTGAACCTCCGGAGGTGTGAGTGGACTTGAGACTTCTTGTGTTGATCTAGTCTCTTTTCTCGATATAAGGGGTGTGAACTCCTTTCCTGGTGATTCTTTCTCAACATCATCACTTAGGGACATATCATCTTCATTCTCATTTTTCTTAAGATTTAACCCCTTTCCATCATCGTCAATCTCCTTTTCAAATATAATGTCGTCTATGACCACATTGATTGACTCCATCACCGTCTTAGTGCGCTTGTTGTACACTCTATAAGCTCAGCTACTTGTGGAGTATCCTAGGAATATCCCTTCATCACTCTTAGCATCAAATTTTTCCGGATTTTCCCTGTCATTTAGAATGTAACACTTGCTTCCAAATATTCTGAAATACTTCACCTTGGGTTTCTTTTCTCTCCATATCTCATACGATGTCTTCTTTGTCCCTACTCAAAAATAGATTCTATTGCCAATGTGACATGTAGTATTCACAGCTTCAGCCCAAAATTTTTGTGGAATGTTTTCGTTGAGTAGCATGACTCTTGTCATCTCTTGGATCACCTAGTTCTTTCTTTCAACCACCCCATTCTGTTGTGGAGTCTTTGGAGCTGAAAATTCCTTCTTAATGCCATGCTCCTCACAAAAGGCTTCAAATTTAGCATTCTCAAATTCCTTTCTATGATCACTTTTGATTTTAACTATGGGAACTCCTTTTTCATTTTGCAGTCTCTTGCATAGCCTTTCCATTTTCTCACAAGCTTCCGACTTTTCCCTAAGGAATTCCATCGAAGAATACCTTAAGAAATCATCAACTATCACCATAATGTATCTCTTTCCTCCTAAACTTTCAATTCTTGTGGGCCCCATTAGATCAACGTGAAGAAGTTCCAAACACCATGAGGTAGCAATCATATTCACCTTGTGATGATTTGCCTTTGTTTGCTTTCCCATTTGGCATGCTCCACATATAGTCTTCTCCACCTTTCCAAACTTTGGAAGTCCTTTAACAGCTTCAAGTTTGGACACTTTTGCTACTTGTTTGAAATTTGCATGCCCAAATCTGTGATGCCAAAGTTCCAACACATTTACACGAGCACTTCTACACGAAATAGGTATCGTAGGTACTACTCCATAGCAATTGTCGGTAGTCCTATTTCCGTCCAAGACTTGAATCCCTTTTTCATCAATGATTATGCACCCCTTCTTTGAGAATTAGACAAGAAAATCCTCATCACATATTTGAGTGATGCTTAAGAGATTCGCCTTCAAACTTTTGATGTATAACACATCTTTCAACAGAGGTAATCCAGGTATTTCAACAGTCCCTTTGCCGAGAACTTGGGCATGACTCCCATCACCAAATGTCACAGTCACAGGCTTTCTCTTTAAAAGTCTTAAACAGAGATTTATCTCCTGTCATATGACGAGAACATCCACTATCAAGATACCACAAGCAAGAGTTAAAAACTTTCAATGAGGCGTGCGCAAATAGACACGCATGAGACAAACACTTTTGACCATCAAACAGATATTTATCTTCATTTTCCATGCTTCTGCCAGATTGAATTTTCTTTTTCATCTTATCAACCTTTTCACACAACATTTTATTTCTTCTTTTGTACTTCTCAATCAAAGAGTTAGACTCACATAGACTATTGTGTAAGATGTGATTCTTATTTTCAAAGTATTTCAGCATGTGAACAAACATCCTAGCATATTTCTTTGATTTTAACAACTCTAAGAGTTCATTGTTAGGGCACCCTTCAGGCATACTCATAGAGTCATTCTCACAAACATTTGAACCACAATTCTTCATGGCCTTTTTCATAGCTATATCCATATCTAAGGGTCTAGGATCGCACTCAGGTAATCAAACCACAACGAGTGCACCCGCTTTGATACCAATTGAATGTTCAAAATGGGTATGAAACACCCTTGAACGTTTAGACCCCAAATTACAAAATATCAATTCAAGTTTACTATCAAACAATTAATGTGCGGAACATGAACATAAGCCAAGCACATAATTAATAAATAATCTAAGCCAAATATAAATGCATCCACAGCAGTAAATATAAGGCAAAGATAAAAGGAAGGAAGATGCAAACACACGGAAAACACACGATGTGTTATCGAAGAGAAAACCGAAGCCCTCGGCGTAAAACCTCTCCGCCGCCCTCCAAGTAGTAAATAATCCACTAAAGAATATAGTTGGGATACATGAATAGCAGAAGACTCTCCAATCCTAATCTACCCGATGTACCTAAGCCCTCCAAGCTTCTTACTCCAACGAGGTTGCACTAAACCTATTTCTTCTTTAGCTTACCGGATTCTGCTATTAACCATAGCATCAACCTATAGATATTGGTTCCTTCCTAACAGCTTCCTAAAACTCCAAATAAACCTTCTCACGGATATGTGTATGGTGAGAAATGATTTGGCTAAGGACCTCTCAAGGATTTAACAATGGAGAGGAAGAGAGTAAAGGAATTTGAAGAGTCTCTAAGGTAAAGACTGTGGATGAATCAATCTTGTTTTTCTCTAGGGTTTCTCTCACAAAATTCTCTCTAGAAGCTCTCTACATTTGGTGGGTATAAGAGTCTATATATAGTAGGGTGAGAAAGGAATGTGAAGAGTCAGTGTTTTCCAAACAGGGTGGTTTGGCGGCTTGGCCTCGCAACTAGTCTGAGTCGCGAGTTCTAGCCGCGAGTTAACGTCCTGGCCAGCCTGGGACTTTTGTCCTATAATGCGACAGCTGACGTGACCCTTCACCTCCCCAGTGTGCTTCTCACATGCCTGCATTTGGCGGCTCCCAGTCGCGAGTCACCCGCGAGTCCTAGCCGCGAAACTCTACATCCTTGCACAATCTTGAGCATTTCTTCACATCTTCTCACACACTACCCTTACAAGAATCCCACCTAAATACAAGGTTACTAAATGCTAAAATACAAGCAAATTTGATACGGAATAAAGCCAACAAGATGGTTGATTAAATTCAACCTTACAAGATCACTAAGCCCAACGTTTTCACTTTTTTTTCTTTTTTCCCCTTTATCAAGACTTAAACGTTTCTCTCTCTCTCTCTTTCTCTTTTCGATTTCCTTTCTTCTAAATTCTAATCTCACACTTTTTTCTTTCTTTTTTTTTTGGTTTTTGTTTTTATTTTTTCAAATCTCTTCTTTATTTTTGAATTATTAAAAAAAATGTGATTTTTAATGTACTCCTTTTTTTTCCTTTTTAATGATTTATTTACGTTGGTATTTGAATTATTTTCACTTCATATCTGTTTGTACGGCCTCTTTTTTCATTTTAATGAATGTATTTTTTATGTCCATAATAAAAATTATTATGCGTGTGGTTTAATTGGATAGAATAGAGAAACGTCTCAAATTGAGATGACTAGAAAATTATGACACTAAATCTCAAAAAAGCCTCATCGCACACGTAAAACGCATGTGATAAGGCTTGTGTGTGTATGTGTGCGCGCACGCGTGTATTGATGTAGAACAACAGCACATGCCTTCCTACACCTATAGGGGCACAGGAAGTCACAACGCAAAATCAAAAGATGTGCCAATAGAGGCCATCAAGTTGATAGTGTTGGAATTGCATGAAATTTGGCAAGTTAAAGGGAAACGGCATCCTGATCTAGATTCATGATATGATCGTCGCCAAAATTTAGGCGAATTTATTCATTAAGGTCCCGAAAACAATGTTTTTACCATTTATAGTAATATTTGTTTTTCCTTAATAACTTTTAATTTAAAAGTCATAATAAAGTCCCGGTTAGTAGTTTATGATTTTACATTTAACTCAATTTTCCCATTTTTGGTAAATTTTGGTATTTTATCACCTAATCGCGTAATTAGTGTGAATTAGGGTTTTAGATGTTTTTCTTAGTATTTATATGTTTTGTAGCCGTTAGAGACAAATTAGACTATTATCAATAAATATAGACTTTTGTCAAATTATTTTTCTGGAAGATTCCAATTTTCTTCTCCTTGTGGACTCAGGGAAACTTCTTGTGGATTCAAAGTTTACTACCAGGAACTAACAGCTTAGTTTCTGTTCCATCAAGAAAGCATCGTGTGTGCATTCTTTAGGCTTTTGCGACATCATATATATATATATATATATATATATATATATAGGTTGGGTTTAAGTTATACCAAATGTAACTTTAACCAATGTTACACCACTTAATAACTTATTATTGGATGTACATTTTGACTAATCAACTGTTGAATTACATTATATTCATATACTCTCCATGCTTGCAAAATTTCAAGGTAGTCAAAGATCATTAGTCATGTAATCAATCAATTATTTAAATTCAAATTTTTGTAGTTCAAAATAATTCATAAAAGATGAGTTTATATATTTATATATAATTTGTAGTGTTTAATTCTGATTTACATAGAAAAGGAATCTTAATTTAGAAAGATTATTTTCCCTTATATTGCTGATTTTTTTTTTTTTGGGAGCCTTTTTTATGGAGTTAGATTTGTGGGAATTTGTTATAAATTTTTGGTCGTTGAATTTGGAAAGATTATAGGACCAAGAAAGGGCCAGATTTATATTTTATTTGGTTCTTTGTATCAATTGATTTCTTTTTTCTTTTTATTTTTTGGTTTTTTTTCTTATCTCAAAATCCTAAAGGACGGTTAAGTTAGTTTCCGTAAAATTTTATCTTTTTTTTTTTTCCATTTTATTATTATTATTGTGAGGCCTTAGAATTCGACAGCCCAAGCCCACTTTATATTGGGCCCAAGGCCCACGCCGAGGAGATAGAAGTGTCCGAGGATGAAAGTAGAGGGCCCAAGTTGCCAAGAGACATTACCGAGGAGGCCCCTGTCCTCGGACAGCCGAGATCATAGGAGGGAAGGGCAGTAAGTCATCAAGGGCAGCCTCCCAGAGCATCCCAAGGAAAAATTGTCACCTCCACATTAAACGCCCGTGACTGACACCCTGGCCATATTAATGAGGAAATGACCTCTAAACAGTGCTGTCTTGGTTGCTGCAACTTACAGGAGGCTTAGAAAGGCGGCTGATGGGACAGGCACTCAGGTATAGGCTTAGATAATTAACAAGTGGAAGGCGAAAATCAATGAAGGAGGACTATATAATAGGAGAAACCCCCCATAGAGAGGGGGCGGGAGAATTCCTGTAATCACTCTTATTCATTAATTAATGAGAGAAAAGCTCCTCGGACTGTGTCGAGGACAAACTTTCTTAACCTCAGTTCATCTCTGTTCGATTTCCATGCAAGCCATGTTGACCGTCATCCATGTGCTAAGGTCTAGTTCTTTAGCCCACTCTCTACAAATTCATTGTATTGGGCTAGTTGGGTTTGAGTCCACTCATCCAAAGCCCGAAGTGCTCAAACCCAGTCCCTACAATTGGCGCCGTCTATGGGGAGAACTTGTGTGTTGGTGCGTGCAACGGTCGATCATGGTAGGATCAAGCTCCCATCAGCAAGGGTCCCTGAAGAGGATCATTTCAGCAACGATGCAGGCCAAACGAAAGCTCCCCCCTTATCTCTAAGAACGTACACACAATTGTTGTCGTAACTCAGCCTCCGCTCAAGTATACACTTCGAAGTACTAACTACGCGAGAAGGATTGCTTAATGAAGGACAGTCCTAGGGGCTCCGGACTTCAAGTATACGCCCCGTACCCCTACCGAAGGGCTGGTTCTCGTGGGTCTGATAGCCTGTAAGGAACATATTGATATCTTGGAATCTTTTGTTGTAGTTAAACGGAGCCTCAACGGGGCCGAACAAGGCTGGGTCCTTGGACCTCCTGCCTCGGGAAAATCAACGCGCATTGGCAACATTCTTTGATGATTGTGCAGCCCGCGGTGTAAAGCACATGGTCATGTTCCTCATTGTTCCTACGTTGTTAGCTCATTCAAAGTTAGCGACTGAATACTACCGTCGGTTTTATTAAGGTTAGGTTGACAATTTTTTGTTACCATCAACAACACCAACGCCAAGTCCTATGGGAGGGAAAAACAACAACACACTCACTCATGAAGCAATTATCGCAAAGCAACAAAATGTTTAGAAGGTAAAGTATGTAAAAGGTACAGCCACTTCTTTATTAAATAAAGGGAAAAGTACATCATAAATACAGAAGCTTAAGCAAGCTTGTTCTAAAACTAACTATAAATACAGAAGCTTAGGTAGGCTTGTTCTAAAGCTAACTATAAAAACAGAGCCTTTGGCAAGCACGTTTTAAAGCTAACTATAAAAAGAGAGGCCGAGGCAGGCTTGTTTTAAGACTACCAACAGCGGTGGAGCCAGTATGGGTGGAACTGGTGATGAATAAGGAGAAGAAGCGGAAGCGCTTGATGGCCCCATTCCAAGATGTTTCCTTGATTCTCTCCCAGTTTCATGATAATTAAGCATTGGAGGCGGCAACACTGGGGCATCAACCATCTCGCAATCTTACAAACCTCTATCGGCGAGTAAACTGGACGCGAATCACAACCAGCTTGAAGCACAGGCAAATCCGCGTACTAGAGAAAAATGTTATCTACGCTTGCTTCAACTCTCGGCTGAAGGAGGAGGGTCCTCTTTCTAGCTCGGTTGAAAGAAAGGAATGTCTTTGGCCTATGTTTTCTTTGCCTCCACTGCGTCGTCTAGGGTTGGAGCGGCATTCTCGGTTCCCGAAGGGGGCTTGGCTTCCTTGCCCTTGCCCTTATCTAAGGCCATCCCATTTCCCTAGGCCTTACTCACAATCTTGGCAAGGTCCTTGGAAATGCCTAGAGAGTGGAGAACTTAAAGTTCCTATTGAACTCAAGGATTCGTAAAATGTGAGAGAACGATTCCCCCAGAGCACCTTATATAGAAGGCGAAGGCTGGTGGAAATTAATCCGCACGGAATCCGAAGGAAGAATTACAAGCGATATTAATCCCGCCCAATTTCCAACGAAACCACCAGCTGCTGGATCTGCGTTAATCCACAAAGACATTAATGAGGGCGTGCCTCGCGTACTGAAACGTCAAGTATGTAGCTCGAAAAGCCAAAAGACGCCTCGTAATTAGAAGTGGTGAAAAAGTGGCGCTCTGGGGCCACTGTCATACGTAGGGATGGAAGGCCAGGCCGCCCATGTCTAGGTCAATGTTGGGCCAAGGGCCCAGTCTGCGGAAGGACTTCTCCTCGGTAAAGAAAGCTTAAGGCCATCATCACTCTAGAGGCAAGCTTTCCAACGCTGAGGATAAGTCCCTTCACTCCAAGCAGTAATAACGAAATACTAAATGGAACCAAGGTCTTGCATGGTCTTCGGACTCAAACCTATGGGGAAATAAGTTACTTCAAGAAGAACCTAGGTGCTAGACAGAACCAAGGTCTTGCATGGTCCTCGGACCCAAACCTATGGGGAAGCTAGTTACTTCAAGAAGAAACAAGGTGCTAGACAGAACCAAGGTCTTGCATGGTCCTCGGTCCTAAACCTATGGGGAAACTAGTTACTTCAAGAAGAACCAAGGTGCTAGACAGAACCAAGGTCTTGCATGGTCCTCGAACCCAAACCTATAGGGAAGCTAGTTACTTCAAGAAGAACCAAGGTGCTAGACAAAACCAAGGTCTTGCATGGTCCTCGGCCCCAAACCTATGGGGAAACTAGTTACTTCAAGAAGAACCTAGGTGCTAGACAGAACCAAGGTCTTGCATGGTCCTCAGACTCAAACCTATAGGGAAACTAGTTACTCCAAGAAGAACCTAGGTGCCAGACAGAACCAATGTCTTGCATGGTCCTCGGACTCAAACCTATGGAGAAACTAGTTACTTCAAGAAGAACCAAGGTGCTAGACAGAACCAAGGTCTTGCATGGTCCTCGAACTCAAACCTATGGGGAAGCTAGTTACTTTAAGAAGGACCAAGGTGCTAGACAGAACCAAGGTCTTGCATGGTCCTCGGATCTAAACCTATAAGGAAACTAGTTACTTCAAGAAGAACCTAAGTGCTAGACAGAACCAAGGTCTTGCATGGTCCTTGGACTCAAACCTATGGGGAAACTAGTTATTTTAAGAAGAACCTAGGTGCTAGACAAAACTAAGGTCTTGCACGGTCCTTGGATCCAAACCTATGGGGAAGTTAGTTACTTCAAGAAGAACCAAGGTACTAGACAGAACCAAGGTCTTGCATGGTCCTCAGACCTAAACCTCTGGGGAAACTAGTTACTTGAAGAAGAACTTAGGTGCTAGACAGAATCAAGGTCTTGCATAGTCCTCAGACTCAAACTTATAGGGAAACTAGTTACTTCAAGAAGAACCTATGTGCTATACAAAACCAAGATCTTGCATGGTCCTCGGATCCAAACCTATGGAAAAGCTAGTTACTTCAAGAAGAAACAAGGTGCTAGACAGAACTAAGGTCTTGCATGGTCCTCGAACCAAAACCTATGGGGAAGCTAGTTACTTTAAGAAGAATCAAGGTGCTAGACAAAACCAAGGTCTTGCATGGTCCTCGAACTCAAACTTATGGGGGAAACTAGTTACTTCAAGAAGAACCTAGGTGCTAGACAGAACCAAGGTCTTACATGGTCCTCGAACCCGAACCTATGGGAAACTAATTACTTCAAGAAGAACCTAAGTGTTAGACAGAACCAAGGTCTTGCATGGTCCTCGGACTCAAACCTATGGGGAAGCTAACTACTTCAAGAAGAACCTAAGTGTTAGACAGAACCAAGGTCTTGCATGATCCTCGGACTCAAACCTATGGGGAAACTAACTACTTCCATCAAGGATGTGAACAAGCACAAGCCCATGAGCATCGCCTAAGGCATTCAGAAGTACCTTGAACTTAACTTCACAGCGTAATCAGCAGTTGACGGTTTTCTTAAGTTCCTAAGATGCAGAATTAATGCTATAAAGCTGTCCCCTTAATATTCAATTCAGCAAAAGCAAGTCATATTATTAAGGCTCAATTATTAACCAAAGTCTAAGTGGGAATCATCACTACGGACTTAACATTTTTTAGCTGCTAATTCAAAATGGAAAGTAAGCCACTATGGAGATTGTTCAGCTGATAATCAAATCACAAGCGATAAAAGTAGCAGAACCCATCACAATGACAATAAGCGCATAATGTGAAGAACAAAATCTTTCACGTTCAATCCAAGATTCACTTTACAATGTTCAAAAAAAAAAAAAAGGAAGAAGAAAAAGAAGAAAAGTCTAAATATATATATATATATATATATATATATATATATATACAATTGGTGCCAGCCAAGGGGGGCTACTTCTTCAACTTTATTTTGGGTCCTTCCTTGCGGAGCTGGGCAGAATGGATCTTCGGATCCTTAGGACCTTCAAGTGGGGGAGCAACCCGCAGAGGATCAGCTGGAAGAGATGCCTTCTCGGCATCAGGGGCCTAGGCTTCAAAAGAGGGCCTTGTAGCATCTTGGAGCGCTTCCTAGTCAGGGCCCTCATGTGTTTCCTTTACCTTGGGATGCTCGGCTTCCTTGGTAGGCTCATCAGAAGTAGTAATAGCCAAAGTACCTTCACTTGGTGCAGTACCAACTGCCTCAGAGACCACCTCAGCCTCAGCGTTAGGTGGAATAGCCTCACGGATGGTCGGTGGGTAGTACACATTTTCCACCTTCCACAGGTCAAATGAGGCCTCAATTCTAGCTTGTCTGAGGGCCTTATTCCAAACCTGGGAGTAGTAGAGCCTACATACCCCAGGGACTTGAGTTTTGAAGGCAGCCTCCGTCTCAGGCACCCCCAAGGCATAAGCCTCCTCCTCGACCGCCTCTTTAGAGGCCTAAGCCTCCTTCTTAGCAAACTCTGCCTCTACCTTAGCCCGTAGGCTCTCATCCCGATCAAATTCTGCAACGTTCTTGGCTCCCTCTGCCTCAATTGCCTTTTTCTTCAACTCGGCGATTTACTCTTTGGCAATCGTCAGCTGTTCCTCTGCCTCAAGCAAGCACCTCGTTTGGTCCCGAGCCTGCTTTTGAGCGCACGCCAAGCCTGCTTCGGTGCTGTCCTTGGCCCTTGTCATCTCCTTAAGGTCCTCTTTAGCTTTCGTGAGATCGGACTTGGAGATCTTAAGGGTCCAAGTAGCTTTCAGGCGCTTATCATGCTCACTATCCAGGGCCCTACTCTGGTTATTGGCCACTTCTTCCGACCTAAATGTGGCCTGGACAGCCTGCAAGTTAAAACAGGCTCACAGTAAGTTGGGAACTAAAGAGAAAAATTCAATGAAGGCACAAGTGTCAAAGATCTTACCATGCCTAGGTACCCCTTGAAACTAAGAATCACCTCCTGCCTCCTCAGGTTCCTTAGCTCGGCCATATCAGTTGGCAGCAGCAATGACCTTTCCAACGCATCGACCACATAGGTGCCCTTGCCTCCTTGAAAGCCCCTAAGGGAGGCGTTGTCCATCGGGGGAGCCCCATGAAGCATCGGCGTAGGAAGCCAAGCTTGAGGTTCGGGCCGAGTATCAACTTCTTTGTCTCAGCCCTGCTGCCTAGTCTTTAGCTGCTTCGAGGGTCGCCGAGCCTCATCCTCTTCCTAGGGGGAGCAAGATCTATCAGCACCCATAGGTTGTTTGCCTTTATCCTTCTTCTGTTTGGGAATGGAGGGCTCAGGCCTTGGTGGCAAGCTTGGCTGAGGAGGAGGAGGTGAAAGCTTAGATTGGACAGAGAACCTGGTCTGAGCAGGCTGAAACTTGGGGAGAGAAGGAGGAAGTTTGGAATGAGACCCCCTGGCGCATCCTTCCCCGGCTGGCCCACAAACAGATCGAACAGGCTAGTTTAGGGCTTCCTCTTGAAACCCATTTTGACCTGAGAAGAAATCCCCTCTGACAAGATGTTTGCTTCGGTCAAGTTGGGATCGGCAAAGCCACCAGAGAGATCTTCGGGTGGATTGACTTCTTCTTTTCTCTCTACACCTTCTCCCTCGCCCTCCGCAACCTGATGGGACGAAGAACGGCCTGTAGACGGAATGCCTTCCGGAATAGAGGATCCCTCAAGAAGCACGAACCAATGCTCGGCTACAGTGATTTTGTAAAGCTGAGGATCTTTGGCCCTGACCACGTACTTCGGCACCGAGAACGCCTTCTGGATTGGATCGTATCTGAGGATCTTGTGAACTGCTCTAACTTGATTGTCAGCCTCGTTCACAAAGATCTCCGCCCTAAGAACAGTTTCCAGATCTGCCTTGTTGACTAAGTGAAAACGATGCTCAAAAGCGTGTGGATTTACAGAGAAGGAAGCATGTTCTTGTTAGCAACCAAACAAAGCAGGCCATGATGACAGAAAATACTAGACCATCTCCTACTCTAAGTACCTCACCTAGTGTCCCCTCCACGATCGGGCAGTGAAGGCCGTCGTGTCACTCCCCAGACAGAATGAGAAAGACCTTATTTAACCCCTTGCTGGACTTAGGAGGCATTGGATAAGTCGAACCCTATCCTCCCTCATCTTCATGTAATAGGACTTACCCTTTAAGTACTAGAGGTTGTAGCACCAGTTTACATCGCGGTGGGTTAACCTCAGCCCCATCTTCTCGTTCAAGGCATCCACACAACCTAGGATCCTGAACACGTTGGTGGCGTACTGGGTAGGGGCTAGTCTAAAATGCCTAAGATAGTCCCTCATCACTGGCCCCATAGGGATTCTCATGCTGCCATCGAGGAATGCAATTATGGGAACCACTACTTCACCCTCCTTCAGTGGCGACGCCACGTTCAGGCCAGGGTGTTCCCAGGAACACCCTGAACCTGGGAAAAAAAAAATTTTTATATATAATAATTAAAAAAAAATTATTTGTTTACCCTTAAAAATAAAAATTAGGAACACCCTCAACCAAAATTAGGAACACCCTTAACCAAAAACAGATTTTGGGCCTAAACAAAAACTCTTGATTTCCCATACAAAAAAATAAAAATATAAACCTATAATCCAAACAAAGCAGATATAGATCAGTAATGGAGGTGAGGAGAAGTTGTGCTGGGTAGAGGCAGCTTGAGAGAGAAGCATGGAGGTGCTATTAGGGATGAACGATGCTTGTTAAAAGAAGCATGGTGGCGGCGTAAAATGATGCTTGAGGAGAACATTGAGAGAGAAGAAAAGCTGTGACTAAAAAAAAAAAAAAGCTGTGACTAAGAAATAAGGATGAAGAAAGCATAGAAGAAAGAAAAGAGGAAAGTCATCTGAAGAAAAATCTAGAAGAGACAAGCACGTGTGAAAGGAGAGGAAAAACGTTAAAACAAAAATGCACATAAGTAAAAAAAAAGAAGAAAAGCCTTGGACGTTTCTGGAACTACAAGTCCAATGTTTTCTCTGGGCCGTGCTTGTAAAGGTACTGGGCCGGGTTTCCTTTTGTTTTTTCTTTTGTTTGTTTGTTTGTTTTTTTTTTTTTTTTTTTTTTTTTTTTTCCTTCTAATTAATATACTTCAACCATTTTAGTCAAAAAAAAAAAAAAAAAAAAAGACCTGACGTAGAAAACAAAGGAAAAAAGAAAAAAAGTTATTAAAAATTAAATTAAATTAAAGGGTGGGCCTTGGTTTATGGTTTGGGTTATGTCATGGGTATAATTTAAGGTTTGGGTTTATCACTTGATTGACCCACTCAACTTTTAATTACGTTATACATGTTAATTATACACGTAACAAATTATAGAAGACAATTGATAAACAAATTAAACAACTAAATTATGTTAGGCTAAACAATAATGAAACAATACATTATAAAAGACAAACAAATTAAATTATGTTAGGCTAATGTTTCAAAAAAAAATTTTATTTAGGCTAAACAATAATTAATAATTTTATAATTAATGAAACAATAATATAATAAATTATTGTTTATAAAAGACAAACAAATTAATAAAACAACAATAATTAATAATTTTATTAATATTTCAATGAACTTATAGTTTATTATTTATTCTTTTGCTAAAATTATGGATAAATATTTGATAAGAAAACCACGTAGAAGGCAATTATAAACTTTATGTATTTGCGTGTTTTTTTATTCTTGTTATTATCAATATACAAAATTTTCTTTTTATTAGATTGTGTAATTTACGTTTATTGAGGAACACCCTGAAAAAAATTTCTGGAGTCGCCACTGCCCTCCTTCCTCCTAATATACCACTCCCCCTCTTCACAGTATCTTAAACCCACATTACTGGGTATCTTATGATCTGCGATGAACTTCTCCATCGCCTCTTCAGACTCAACCAACTTCTTAAATCTACCCATTTCCAGGAACGGCTAAGAAACTCAAGGAAAGACGAAGGATAAGGAGGAATAAAGGGAAAAGAAACTTAGAGAGAGATAGGAGAACTTACAGAAATGAGGAAAAGCTCATCGGGTAGGTTTTTTATGTTGAAAAGAGACGTAAAATCGGTTGGAGACTTGACCCAATTCAGAGTATGTGCACAAGAGCTCTTGAATGCAAAAGTAAAGAGGCAAATCGGTTCAAACAGGTATTTATACTCCCAGTTAAGAGTAACCATGTGGGTTTTCCTGCCCAAAAAGTCGAAAGGATCCCCACCGTTTGATTGTCATCACATCGTTGAACGTGGGAAGCACAGAGCCGCCAGAATTTAATGCGGGCGCGCTCCCTATACCGAAGCACTAAGAATGTGCCTTAAGCAGGTGAAAGGGCTCTAGCACTCAAGGAGGACAAGACTTGACGAGCCATGATACAGGCCCGAGGATATCAAAACCCTCCTCCCCGACCGAAGAGCCGAACAACAGGATTTTGAGGGGCTATTATGGGGCCTAAGAATTCGGCAGCCCAAGGCCCACGCCGAGGAGATAGAAGTGTCCGAGGATGAAAGTAGAGGGCCCAAGTTGCCAAGAGACATTGCCGAGGAGGCCCCTATCCTTGGATAACCGAGATCATAAGAGGGAAGGGTGGTAAGTCATCAGGGGCAGCCTCCTAGAGCATCCCAAGAAAAAATTGTCACCTCCACATTAAATGCCCGCGACTGACACCCTGGCCGCATTAATGAGGAAATGACCTCTAAACAGTGCTGTCTTGATTATTGCAATTCACAAGAGGCTTGGAAAGGCGGGTGATGGGATAGGCATTCAGGTATAGGCTTGGATGATCAACAAGTGGAAGGCGGAGAACGATGAAGGAGGACTATATAATAGGAGAAACCCCCCATAGAGAAGGGGCGGGAGAATTCCTGTAATCACTCTTATTCATTAATTAATGAGAAAAAAGCTCCTCAGACTGTCCCGAGGACAAACTTTCTTAACCTCAGTTCATCTCTGTTCGATTTCCATGCAAGCCATGTCGACCGTCGTCCATGCGCTAAGGCCTAGTTCTTTAGCCCACTCTCTACAAATTCATTGTATTGGGCTAGTTGGGTTTGAGTTCACTCATCCAAAATTCAAAGTGCTCAAACCTAGTCCCTACAATTATAAATGAAAATCTTAAAAAGTTAGGCAATCAAAATTAGCAAGAAAGTGGAAATTTGTCTAGCATAATCATTCTACTTATAAAATAAAATAAAAATAAAAAGAAAAAAGAGAAGAAAAAAAAAACAACAACAACAAACAAACAAACATAACCATAATCAATTTTATGTTGAGAGAATTTGCTAACCTTGTTGCAGCTGCCCATGAACAAAGATTGCACACAACATCAATCATAAAATGTAAATATATATCTCCATCAATCTATATCTGTTATGATAATATGAGTTCGCTATGTATGATTGGTCACAGAACCACCTGAACTTGGGAAATTTTTTTTTTTTTTTTTTTTTTTATACCTTAAAAGATGAATTTTAAATTAATATAAGTTGTTGACCACTCTAGAAAAAAAACTTGATCACTTAAAAAAAAAAAACTTGAACATTCTAAATAAAAATTTGAACCCATTAAAAATAAAATTTGACCTCTCCAAAATTTTGGCTCGTTAAAGATTGAACTAAAAAAATGCAAAAAATGTTATATTTACAATATTTTTACAACAAATTCTAAGTAGTAAATTAGAATCAATAACAATTGCTAACTAAGATTTGTTGTGAAAATTTTGTGGAAATAACATTTCGCAAATATTGTCCAAACAAATAAATTAGTCTAAAAGATCAAACCAAATGTTTAATTGTGATATTAAAAAAAAAATTCAAAAGACATTTTTAAATTGCTATTTATATATATATATATATATATATATATATATATATATAATGCATATTTTCTAATAGCTAGTTAGTTAGTGTTTACTTTAGTCTGAGCTGAATTTATTGGATTTAAGTGATACATATTGTTCTTAAAAAAATAATAATAATAATAATATTAAAATAAGGAAGAAACCACTAACCTCACGTTTCTCTGTCGCTAGTGAAGGTGGGTCTGCCAAACCTCTCCTAGGCTGTAGAATGGTAGTCCCTTTTTGAAGGTGCTGGTGTCCCTTTGCGTAACAAGCTTGCGCTTAGGTTCTTTTGTTGTTTTTTTATTTGAGAAGAGTTGCTCTCACAGAAGAATCTTTACGTTCTTTTGTTTCTTTCATGGAAGAACTCACAAGGCAGTGGAACGGGCTCTCCCTCACACAAAAGGAAGGACCCAAGTTTCAATTGAATAATGATTTAGCTACAACGGAATACATCATTGCTGCAAAATTTTTAACAAAGCAAGCCCTTAATATTGAAGTAATTGCAGCAACTTTCAAACCACTATGGCGTTCTAGGAACGGGTTCAAGGTGAAAAACTTGGGCAACCATGTTATTCTTTTCACTTTTGACAATGAGGCAGAGGTGGAGACAATTATGGCAAATGAGCCTTGGACTTTTGATAAGCACCTGATGGTGCTTCAGCGATACAGTAAGGAATCAAACGGGGAGAATATATCCTTTGACCATACCCACTTTTGGGTGCAAGTACATGGCATCCCAATCAGATTCATGAATCCCAGAGTGGCAGAAGGTTTGTGCGAAACAACTAGGCAGGTAATACGCCATCCAAACACTCCAACTGAAGACGGAGGTGGTTTTATGCGAGTGCGTGTACGAGTTGATATATCACAGCCCTTATGTAGAGGCAGGGTGGTGACCTTCGGAGAAAAAAAGGAACAATGGGTGTCGTTTAAATACGAACGTTTGCCAAACCTTTGTTATTGGTGTGGTTGTCTAACACATTCAGATCGTGATTGTGATCTATAGATTGATAGTGCAGGTACTTTGAAGGAGGAAGATAAACACTATGGCTCTTGGCTACGGGCGGCTCCTTTCAGGGGCTCACGCAAGGCTGTGGTAATGGTTCCAGGATTCTATGAGAGAAAGGAAACAGGGGTGGGCCGAAGTGACCCCACACGTCCTCCCCAGGGGACGCCGGCGGCAGAAACAGAGGTGGTTGATCAGACACCTTCTGACACAGAATTGGCAGGTGCATTGAAGGCGAATACATCAGTTTCAAATTTCAAATCACCTTTCCAAAAGGAGAACAACCCAGCTGGCCAAGCCCAACGTAATCCGGAGTTGACGCCCACACATAAAAGCTCAGTTACGTTTGAGGAACAGATAAATTCCATTGATTGTGCTCTGAATAATTTTGAGATACCTGGAGGAGGAAATCACGCCCACAATAAATTGTCAGGTAACTTGCCTTTTCCAAATAACCCCATAAATACCCAAAAAGCCCCCCTGACCACTGAAACAACACCTCAGCCCGAAATATCTTCTCATATCCCACCTCTTACTTTAAATAATTCTCTGGAGCCCACACAACCCAAAATATCCTCCCATATCCCACCTCTCACTCCAAATATCCCACCTCTTACTCCAAATAACCCTCTGGAGCCCACACAACCCAAAATATCCTCCCATATCCCATCTTTTACTCCAAATAACTCTCTAGAGTCCACACAACCCAAAATACTTTCCCATGCACCAACGTCAAGCCCACCACCTTCCTCCCATATTCCACCTTTGACTCCTAATGACTCTCTAGAGTCAACACAAACCAAAATACTTCCCCATGCACCAACGTTAAACTCAACACCTTCCTCCTACCATGAAAACTCCCCAGACATCCCCATCCCAACCAAACTTCATCATAACACTCACTCCCCAGGTACATGGAAGAGATTCATCAGAACTGACAGGGAAGAAATTTTACCAAATACAGAACCGGTGAAGCTGAAAAGAGGAGCACCATCTCATACACATTAGACTGAGTTACTAAATAAGAAACTTGCAGTTTCTCAATATGATCATGAAAACACCTAGATATTGGCAGAGGCTGGTCACCAGCCCTGCCAGAAGCAATGAGTCTCTTAGTGTGGAACTGTTGTGGGCTTGGGAACCTGCGTACAGAAGATCAGCTCGTAGACATGGTGTGGGCAAAAGATCCCTCGGTTGTGTTTATAGCCGAAACATGGACCGATAGAGCAAGGCTGGAATTAGTTCAGAGGAAAATTCAATTCAAGCACATGTTTGAAGTACCAAGAAGGAATAAAGCGGGGGGTTTGGTATTGTTTTGGAAGGAAGATTTTAAGTTAGATATTGAAACTTTCTCTCCTAATCATATTGATACCACTATAAACAAAAACCAGGAAAATGAATGGCGATTCACTAGATTTTACGGTGAACCAGACACACAAAAACGGCATGAGTCCTGGACCAAGCTGAGACAATTGAAGAGAAGCAGTAGTTCACCTTGACTATGCGCTGGTGATTTTAATGAAATCACTTGACAGTCGGAAAAACAAGGGGGTAGAACAAGACCACATGGCCAGATGCAGTTATTCAAAAATATCCTTGATGAATGTGAATTTATGGACTTAGGATTCGTGGGCTTCCCATTTACTTGGCACAAACATTACCCAGATTTCACTGTGTGGGAGAGGTTGGACAGAGCTGTGGCGACAAATGAGTGGTTCACATTGTTCCCGGATACAAAAATTTATCACTTAGACACAACAAACTCTGATCACAAACCACTATGGATCACACCTAAAGGCTTAGACTCGGGTTTTCAAAAACTTTTTTGCTTTGAACAGATGTGGATGACGGAAAAGGGCTGTAGTGATACAATAGAAGCAATATGGTCAGAGCAAGTGACTGACCCGTGGGATATAAGGGTGGTGAAAAAAATTGATAAGTGTGGCATTGAACTAGCTCAATGGAGTAAGAAGTCTTTTGGAAGTGTGAAACAAGAACTGCAACAAAAAAGAAAAGCTTTACAACGGGCGGAGAGGGACTCGATACGTACGGGGGACTCAAGAAGGATGAGATTTTTGGAGACTGAGATCAATAAGCTTCTTGACAAGGAAGCTAAAATGTGGGCACAACGAGCAAAAATCCTTTGGCTAAAAGATGGGGATCGGAACACCAAATTTTTCCACACTAGAGCTTCCCAACGACGGCGACGTAATTACATTACAAAGCTATATGATCCCACGAGTAGGTGGTGCACTAGACAAACTGAGGTGAATGAAATCATTGTAAACTTCTATAAAGATCCTTTCACAACAGCCAACCCGGAAGGCATGGAGGAAGTTTTGAAGAATATATCTCATGTAGTCACTGATGATATGAATGAAACGTTGCTCTTAGATTTCACTATAGAAGAGGTTGAAACGGCAGTAAAACAGATGGCCCCTTTGAAGTCACCCAACCCTGATCGTATGCCCTTTTTGTTCTACCAAAGTTATTGGTCTTTAATCGGGTCGGACACTGCTCAAACTATATTGCACTATCTAAACACAGGTACTCTACCTCAATCACTCTGTCACTCTTTCATAACTTTGATCCCTAAAGTGAAGAGCCCTGAATATGTGACACAATTTAGACCCATAAGTTTGAGTAATGTGCTTTATCGGATTTTTGCTAAGGTTCTAGCAAATAGGCTGAAAACTATCATGCCCCATATTATTTCTGATCATCAAAGTGCTTTTATACCTAATCACTTTATTTCAGATAACATCCTAGTGGCTTTTGAAACTTTACATCACATGAGGAATAATGCCAAAGGCAAAACAGGTTTTATGGCTTTAAAACTCGATATAAGTAAGGCCTATGATAGAGTTGAATGGTCCTACATGGAGAAAGTTTTGGAGAAGATGGGTTTCAACGAGAGATGGGTACAACTTATGATGCTTGTATTACTACTGCATCTTACTCGATTTTGATCAATGGGGAGCCTCATGGAGAGATCGCACCCACAAGGGGACTTCGGCAAGGCAATCCCCTCTCCCCCTATCTTTTTCTCATGTGTACTGAGGGCCTACATGGTTTGATACGGAAGGCAGCCACAAATGGAGACATTCGAGGAGTGTCTATTTGCCAAAATGGACCCAAAATTACTCATCTTCTCTTCGCTGATGATAGCTTGATTTTTTGCCATGCACGAGAGAGTGAATGCCAAAGCTTGCTAAAGGTATTGGCCACATACGAAAGAGCATCGAGGCAACAAATTAATAGAGCCAAAACTACACTTTTCTTTAGTAAGTCCACACCAGGAGATATGCAAACTTTGATCAAAGACATGCTTGGAGTTACAGTGATACAACACTACGAGAAGTATTTGGGCCTCCCAGCCCTTGTTGGTAGAAATAAAAAGAAAAGTTTCACTCATATCAAGCAACAAATATGGAAGAAACTACAAGGTTGGGAAGAAAAGCTTCTATCTCAAGGGGGTCATGAAGTTTTGATCAAGGCCGTCGCAGAAGCCTTACCCACCTATACTATGGGTTGTTTTAAGCTTCCCATTACTCTATGTCATGAAATAGAATCCTTGATTTGCAGATTTTTTTGGGGCCAAAAGGGTGATTGTAGAAAAATTCATTGGGTGAAGTGGCAAGACCTATGCAAACAAAAAAATCAGGGTGGTATGGGGTTTAAAGATCTCGCCTTGTACAATGATGCACTTCTAGCAACTTGGAGGTTGCTGCATGACACTCAATCTCTGTTTCATAGAGTTTTCAAAGCCAAGTTCTTTCCAAACTCCACGGTTTTGGAAGCAAAATGTCCACCGAGTGCATCCCACGCTTGGAAGAGTATAATAAAAGGAAGAGATATGATAAAACGGGGAGGTTTATGGCGTATTGGGTCAGGAAATTCGGTGCTAGTATGGGATGATAACTGGCTACCTACACCTGGATGTTCGAAAGTCATTTCACAATGGGTTGAGGGCTGTGAGACAACTAGAGTGGGAGACTTCATTGATCAAGAGAAACGGGTTTGGAAAGAAGACCTAATTGATAGAGTTTTCTATGATTTTGAAGCAGCAACTATCAAAAAGATCCCACTGTGTCGATCCATACAAGATGACATACTGATTTGGCCTTTTAATCTGGATGGGGTCTATTCGGTTAAGTCGGGTTATCGATTCTTGCAAGACTCGTGCATCAACCTCAAACCCCTTGAAACAACTCTGGAAGCAGCTCTAGAGCCTTGATGTTCCTAATAAGGTGAAACACTTGGCTTGGCGAGCATGCAAGGATGCACTCCCCACCAAGAAAAATCTCGTTCGACGTAAAGTTGTCTCGGACAGCCTTTGCGAGATGTGTAAGCAGCATGAAAAGGATACCTTCACGCCCTTTATCACTGCCCTGAATTGCAGAGCCTATGGACGATGACACCGTCTTGGAACCAAGACACCCTCAAGCAAAAAACGTGCTTCACTGACTTTATTGTTTCTGTTTTTGCAGGTTTGAAGGAACCCGAGCTCCTCATGGTGGTATTATGAAATTTGTGGAAGCGTAGGAATAACCTCCGCTTAGGCAAGCCTATAATTCCTCTTAATAAGGTGCTGAAGCACTCTCGGGAGCTACGAATTGAGTCCCACTCCAGCCCTTTACCATCAATCACACCAAGGAGTAACCAACCAGCCACCTAGACACCACCTCCTAATCACTGGTATAAATTAAATTTTGACGAAGCCACATTTGCAGACACGGACACAGCAGGTATCGGGATCGTTGTGCGCAACAATGAGGGCCTTGTTATGGCATCAATGGCGCAGCAAATCCCACTACCACCTTCAGTTATTGAGGTCGAGACCTTAGCAGCAAGACGGGCACTAGAGTTTGCCTTGGAGTTGGGGTTTGAGCAAATCATTCTTGAAGGGCGTATGGCAATAGCTTCACAACATACGGCCACCTCGTGCAAGATTTACTTTTCCTCAGTGAACACTTTTCAGAATTTAAAATATCTCTTGTTCGTAGAAAGGGTAATAATTTAGCGCACTCCTTAGCAAGAAAATCTCAATTTTTAACACATATGTCAGTCTAAATGGAAGATGTACCACCAGACCTTTTATCTGTATTAGAGGCTGATTTCACTAGCCTTATTCAATAATATAATGGCCTATTTCTCAAAAAAAAAAAAATATATATATATATATATATATATTGTTCTTACGCATATGCACTAAAATAATGTTTCAATACGTTATTGAAAATGATTAATGTAACGGTTTAATGCCTAAGTTGAATATTTTGAATGAACTTATAGTTTATCCTTTTTTCTTTTGTTAGTGCTATTGACAAAATTCTTATAAGGAAATCACTTTTATTGCAAAATTTATTTTCTAAGTTTCAAAATCTAGGCTATGAGAAAATGTCTCAACTTTTCATCCTAATTATAAGGAGAAAATAAATAGAGCATATTTACAACAATGTTCCTGTCAACCTCTTAAACATGATTTCCCTAAAAAAGAAATTAGTGGAGCATTGCACTGATCAGCTTAAAGAATACAAAATATTGGTTGGAACATATCATAAAAAATGATGATGCATTTTGTTTATATTGTTACTTATTTAAGCAAGATTTTGGTACCCTTCCTTAAAAGTTACCATGACTTTTGAGTGGAGTTGTGGTGTGCCTTTGTGTTAGAACCCCTTTCCTTCTCCCTTGTGTGTGTGTGTGTGTGTGTGTGTGTTTGTTTCTCAAAAAAAAAAAAAAAAAAAAAAAAGAATGGGTAATTGTCCACACTGCTTAAGAGAGTGTTTTGTGTATAGTATAACTTGCCACACCCTCCCTTAAAAGTTATCATGGCTTTTGAGTAGAGTTGTGGTGTACCTTTGTGTTAGAACTCCTTTCCCTCTCCCATGTGTGTGTGTGTTTGTTTCTCAAAAAAAAAAAAAAAAAAAAGGTAATTGTCCCACATTGCTTAAAAGAGTGTGTTATGTATAATATAACTTGCCCCACCCTCCCTTAAAAGTTACTATGGCTTTTGAGTGGAGTTGTAATGTGCCTTTGTGTTAGAACCCCTTTCCCTTTCCCTTGTGTGTGTGTGTTTGTTTCTCAAAAAAAATAAATAAATAAATAAGCAAGATTTTGGTAATTGAACAAGAGATCAATAGTTTAATGATTACTTGATTGTGTGTATTGAAAAAGATGTAACTGATAGTATTAATACCCTCCCTTAAAAGTTACTATGGCTTTTGAGTGGAGTTGTAGTGTGCCTTTGTGTTAGAACCCCTTTCCCTTTCTCTTGTGTGTGTGTGTTTGTTTCTCAAAAACAAAAAACAAAAAAAAACAAAAATAAGCAAGATTTTGGTAATTGAACGAGAGATCAATAGTTTAATGATTACTTGATTGTGTGTATTGAAAAAGATGTAATTGATAGTATTAATAATGAAGCTATCATATAGCAATTTCCAATATGAAAAAATCATAGAAGAAAATTTTAAAAGAAAAATTTTAGAACTTTATGTATTTGAGATTTTTTTTTAATGTTAATATATTTAAGTTTATTTCTATTAAATTTTGTTTAATTTAATGACTACCATAAAAAAATTCTTGGAATCACCACTGCGGCTCACTACTAGTGACGGAAAGTGGATCCCACATATAATTACCTCCTTGCTAATGACACAACTTAATGATACCTAACAGAAGGATTTATATATGATTAGATCTTAACTGATAGGATTGGGATCCAATGTAATAC